>BSBM01000286.1:8040000-8147500 GCA_027924585.1 Larix kaempferi
CTCTTATCATAGATTCAGGAGCATCTTGTCATATGGTTTCCTCCAAGGAACTTTTCTCTAGTCTCAAAAGCTTCACTGGTCCTTCCATTAGATTGAGCAATGATTCAGAAATCCCTTCTCAAGGTATCGGAAGAATTGATCTTGACTCTGGATATTTTTTTGATGTGCTTTATTTTCCTTCTCTTGCACCCAATATCCTTTCAGTATATCAGATGACTCATACTAGAGAGCCTAAAAGGGTGATATTTACTCCATATGAAGTCGAGGTACAAACAATGGTTTCAGGGGAAATTATTGCCAAAGGAGTTGCAAATCATAAGTCCAAACTCTAAGAGTTTTCTCACTTCATTCCTCTCTCAAAAGGTATTGATACACCAACAGAGATTGAGAAAAAGAGGAATCTTGAAGAAGTACAAATGCATGAAACAATTCATGTTACAGAATGGACCTCCTCCTTTGATCTAAATGAAGATCCATCATCATATAGTTCTTGTTCTTCTATGGATTACAGTTATGATGGTTCCAAGGAGGACTACTCGCATGTTCTAGAGCAGTTTCATGACATCGGCAATTTTGATTATGCTCCTTCGTCAAGAGATGATGAGCATGAGTCAATTTTACTTGCTCGTGAGTATTTAGTTTCAGAGTTTGCACATGGTGAGCATGAGTCAGTTTCACTTGTTCCAGATTCATAGGGAATGCTAGACCTAGATCCATAAGAACCTAAAGGTCTAGCAACTAAGGATGATGATGATAAATTGCTAGATCCAGATCCAAAAGAACTTGAAGGTCTAGAAACTGATAATGAAGATGAGCGAATGGGAGATCCAGATCCACAAGAACCTGAAGATCTCTCACATGATATTCCTCCTCTTCCTCGATGGGCATATGCTACACTCTGATCTACTGGTGATTTGGTTGGTGATCCTTGTGATCATAGAAGAACTAGATCATATTTTCAGCATGGAGGGTTTTATCCTTCTCACATTACTGATCCATTGCAGATTGATCGATCCTTCTTCAAACAAAAAGGACACTTGCCTCCTTTAGGGGTAAGTCATGATATGCTACTTTAGCACCTTCAGTCTATTTTGAGGGAGGGATTTCTTCCCACTGGTTTTTCCCTCTTTCCTCACTTAGTTTATTTTATATTGATTGTATGGGGTGACCTTTGGTCTCAGTAACTACGGCCCTATCTTGCTATTTTACAGGGTGACATTTGGTCTCAGTAACCAGGGCCCTATTCTTCAGTTATTTCCTCATAGTATAGCTTGCGGGGGGTGTTGGAATATTCTCCCCATCATTTTTTGTTTTGCATGAAAATGCATGCATCCAGTCATCATCATGGTGGTCTCCCCAGCACCTAGAGCTTGCTTCTAGCTCTTCTTTACCTGCATGAAAAATTGCATGTTGCATGCATTTGCATGCCACTGCATGCAAAATTGCATGCTACATGCATTTGCATGCCACTGCATGCATCCAGTCATCATCATGGTGGACCTCCCAGCTCCTAGAGCTTGGTTCTAGCTCTTCACAGCCTGTCTACAGCCCCTAGGGGGCCTCCCACCTACCAAATGCACCCTTCTCCATGACAAGTGCCCCCTTCTCACCTACCACAGCCATTTAGGAACCTTTTCTCACTTGCCACTTAGTTCACTTCCGTTAGTTGCTTATATTTCCTTGATTTAAGGCTAGATTGACTCCTAACTGATTATTTCACTCCGATGGACCTCTAGTGAGACTAGTCTACCCATTCTAACTCCAGTTAGCTCCTCATGCGCCCTCCACTGAGCCTCCTTCATTCAGTTAGTGCCTACCTCACTCAGTTAGACTCAGTTGACTGACTGTTACCATTGATGACTGATACATTAACTGGATGATGACTCCACTATCATTCAAGCCACACTCTGAGTTAGGAATTCAAATTCCTTACTTGGCCTATTCGAATCCCATATGATGCCATCTTCATGTCTATTGTATTCATTCACTTACATTCTTATTCATTGTATAATACTGAGATATTGTTCTATTCTACTATGTTTATGAGTGATCATTGAGTGTCTCCTTCTCTTCTTCTTTGCAACATATTTGTGAGTTTGATTGTGAGTTGCTACAGCTGCCAGATCCTTGCATATTCCTACACGTGCCACATTTCAGTACCAAACCTAACAACGCGTGTGCACTTCCTTAGGCATGTGCGCGCATCTATTTTATCCCCACTAACGCGGCCCCGTTGCAATACTTTTGGTAAGCATCTTTGTGCGCCCACCCGTCCCTCAACTCGTACGTGACCAACTCCGTTGTGTCCCACCCGCACGACCTCACGCTTCTCCTAAGTCAGCGGATCAATGCTTCTCTACTCATGCGTGGTATTCCGTCGGAAGTCGACATCATCATCGCTATCCCCATGTGTGATTTATCCGTACTCTACGACCCTTCAGTTCCCTTGTGTGTCCGACGGTGAACCATTTCACCTGCTGCTACACACATTTCTCACAAACATATATTAGTAGTATTGTCCTCAATTATCATAATATGATTCATAAATCTGTTATTTCGTTAAGCATTTATAGTTTACTCATAACATTACTCATTCATCTAATCATAAATGCATCTCATCAATATTTACTTTCTTCGTTCTCATCACATAATCAATCATACAGTTGGTCGTTAAGCATCATTCACATGTACATTTTTCATAATCAAATTTAATCGTTAAACATGTAATCATTCATTTACATCAACTATCCAAATACACATATAGTATTATTTTATTGATTCACAATCAGTTGTAGTCATGAATATACTCAATATAACATCAAGGGGTCATTTTATTGATGTTTCAATCAGTCGGATCACTCAATAGGTGCCCTCAAGGTCTGCAGTAGTCTAGGGGCACTACATACACCCCTACTTATTTAGAACTTCATCCCGAAGTTCATAATAAATGCGGAAAGCTATGACGCATCTGAGTTGCGTCCTCCCAAGTCGCAAAGCTAGGACTGTAACTGTCCCACTGCACTTTGACTTGATCAATCAAGGCTAATCCTTAAGAAAGATGTAATCGACCAATTATCCCACTCCACACATATAATTTAATTCCTTAATTCATTTATCAATTATTGTCGTCATTCACATCTTCAAGTTTTCCTCAATCGTTTAAGACATACCAAGGCTCAAGAGACCACTATATCGAAGTTGTTCATCTGGATCACTTGACAGGTGCCCTTAAGGTCGACAGTCATTCTAGGGGCATTACATACACCCCCTCTTAAATAGAACTTCGTCCCAAAGTTAATTTTTGTTCTTTTACTTTCAACTCTAGGCTTTATCTTAATTTCTATTCTCATCTTCTATCATTCTATTCTATTTTTCTCCAACAATCATAACTATAAGCACAAGTGGTTCAAGTCATTAGGTTTTTATTTCATCAACATGGTTCCAATACCTCCTTAGGAACTCAATCATAATTTCACATAATATCAATCCGATAATACATTCAATAATTGTCAGTCCCAACTTAGATTTTCCATACCTCCCAGTCATGTACGAAGGTCTATGATGTCCAAATTATCTACAAGCTACGTTGTGTCAATAACCACCCAATATTTTATCAAAACATAACAAATCCCAGCAAGGTTTCAAATCTATTTGGTTTTTCTCCCTTCAAGACAAGAAGGAAAACATCATAAAATATTTGGTAAGATATAATCACAGTTTTAACAAATCAGGAGAGACCCTCAAATAACTGTCAAAAACCAAATTCCATAAGACTACTTCCAAATACATCTAAATGTTTGAATAATGTTGGTTCTCAATAATATAGGATTCGAGTCGACGAAGTTTATTGACTTAGTCAACATATTGAAATTTAACTCTTAGTCCTTTCACTAGTAACATCATGTCCAAGTCAATGAGCTTATCACATCCTTACCTCATTCCATTATTTCCGTTGTCATAGTACTACTTAGACAGACTCATCAAGTCATACTATATTTTTTTTCTTATCCTTATCGAGTTCTATATCGAGGGCTTAGTCGTATTTTTCATTAAGGTTTGATCACATCCTAATGTTAGCTTCCTTTTGTTGATTTCATTGTGTTGATCATCTCCATACTTCATTTTACTAAAATCGTCTTTGTTTGGTCCCATTCGGTGGAATTTCCAAGTTTCATCTTATGTGTCTATATAGTCTCATCGAGTCTTGCTTTTTCATTCTCATTGACATTATTGTCATGCTATAAAATTAGTTTCATTGGGCTTAGCTCCTCATGCTAGTAACATTGATATTTCGCTTTTCAAATCTTAAGTTTGTTCCACTTCCTCGACAAACTGCCGAAGTCTAGTCAATCAGAGCATCTTGGTGTCTTAAAATTTATCAATTTCCCGTCCTTAGTAAATTCACCAATTAAATCCCTCCACTTGTTTTCTCATCATGGTCATCTCCCTAAGGTTATACGCTACCTACGAGGTGTTCCCTTTGCAAGAAAACGCCAATGTTCTCCATTTTAAAGACACAAAGAAGCTTATTCCTCTTGTATGGGCCTTTAGCATCAATTGTCCTTAATATAAATCATTTTTACCGGGGGTATTATGTACATATAAAGTTCTCAATCTTAGCCTTCTATGTACCTCATTACAATTTCTTGATGAACAACGACCATATCTAATTGTTTACAACTTCAAAATTTCTTAACATTCCTCCAATTCCTTATATGTATAAATATTTTTTCTTCCTATTCCACAAATATATACAACTATTATATAATTGAAACAATATTTAAATTTTGAATTAAGAACTATCATCTCCTATTCCCAAAATTCTTCTCCCCTACCATTACTCTAAAATTCTTCTCCCCTACCATTACCCGTATCTTTTTAATAACAATATTTGAATAAGCATTAAAATCTTCACTTCAAATTTTTCTCACCTAATAATTAAAATAATAAGTTCACATAAGAATTTTGATTTCTAACTTCACATTCTCTTTTTCTACAAATATATATAAAATACATCTACATAATAGTCTTAATTCTTTCATTTATTTAAGTGCATTTAACATATAAAACTCATTTATACAATAAACATATGCTCTTAACATATCCACATATATAAAACTTAGTTATTTAATAACATAATGTCCTTGTCATTAAATAATGCTTTTCCATTTTAAAAACTATATAAAATCTAATTATTTAACAATTATGACAAACACCTTCATATAAAAATATTAATACATTATCAACAATTAGAAACATATATGTAATGCATTTAACCATATTAACCTTTTTATTATTATTAACATATATACAAATCATTCATATAACAATCAATACATTCTTTTTACTGCCATATATTCCATAAATATAAAGCATCTATCCTTGTCAATATATATATGGATGGAGACATACATAATCTTTCCATACCATAAACATAATGTCTGTCTAATTGCTTTAAATGCTTTTTTTTTAAACCTTAATGACACATGGAAATCCAGGTAAAAACTCCATTTATGAATCTAAGGTATATAACATTGCAAGGAGTAAATCCTAATAATTATATGGTTTCCACGTATCCATATAAAATCCATCATGCATGTATCATTGCCCCATATAAATTTCACTTGTTTGAAATTTATTGTTGAAATTTCTATAATCACTTAACTACAATTATGCCCCTAACTCATCCTCACCATTAAATGGTAAGTAGCATGATAAGTTCATAGTTGCCACGCTTATTTCTAATGTTTACTTAGACCTCAATAAATATCTTAACTTATCAGGTAAAAAAAATTGATTAATATCTATAATATCCAAAGCCTATCACTTAGAATTTAACATTGTATTGTACACTTGTCAACGGTTAGTATTGCATTGTACACTTGTCAATGGTTAGTATAATATATTCTTCATATCTATATTCATTTAAATTAGAGTATAGACACATGGAGTTACATAAAAAAATTTAAAAAAAAATTAAAAACATTAATCACCAGGTTTAAAGGTATCAAAGGTATCAGATTGATCTGAGATTTATTCAAGTTGATCTGAAGTAGCGTTAATCCACAGTGTTTTCTTTGTATGAGTAATTAAAACATCACCAGAAATATGTATACAGGTCGCATCAACAGAATCTAAAATAATAATAATAATAATAATAAATCTCAATCATGGTTTTTAAATAATTAAACAAGGCGTCAAGTGACTGTAGTTCGTTGGCCCCGGTAATCTCCCAGGCATCAAATTGTTTGAAATCTGCAACGAGGGTTACTCGATTTTCACCAAGATCACAACAGTTTTGTCATCAAAGGCGCAAGGAGCTCATCGGATTGTAGCCAAATTTATTTACTTTCTTTAAATTTATTTAATTATATTTTTATACATTTTTCTTAATATAGTTGTTTTTAGTTGAATTGTTGGTTGGGATCCGGATTCGAAGGTCGAGAGTCTTGAGTGAAAAGCGAAGAAATGCTTTGTCTACAATAGTTCACTGTAGATAGAAAATAAAATAAAATATATTTGATTATATATATATATATATATATTTCAACAGAATTCAGATCTTGGCTGCAAGATTATTAGTAGAGATTTGGCTTGCATAACAAAAAAATCTATCTTTAATATTTTTATTCCGCTATGCATGTTTAATTGATTTGCATATGCATACATTAATTTTATGGCTATGAAATTAATGAATAGGGCTGAGTTTATGTAAAATCCCCAGAGATTGGCATCATGTTAGTTGCAAGACTAGCTGCAAGACTATTAGTAGAGATTTGGCTTGCATAACAAGAAAATCCATCTTTAATGTTTTTATTCCGCTGTGTATGTTTAATTGATTTGCATATACACATATTAATTTTATGTCTATGAATCTAATGAATAGGGCTGAGTTTATATAAAAGCCCCAGAGATTGGCATCATGTTCCCTTCCAGGAACTGGGTCCCCGAAAGGGAATGTTACAATGATGATAACATAAATTCCCATTTAGGTGTTTGGTTATGTGTTTCATTGACACACTGACTGCATTCATAGATGTGATAGGGCTTTGTTCAAATCAGAGGGCTATTAGTTAGTAACGGAGCAATTAGAAAATAATTGCTTCGAAGTTTCCTTTGATAATGGAATAATATCAATATAATTTTACCACGATCGATCCCAGTTATTGCTCTCCATGATTGAGGCCAAGACTATTGTTTTCAGTTTTCACAATAGTTTCCTCTTTCAAAATGTATTTGATCATAGGTTGGATTTTTAATCTTGGATTGTCGTGAGCGCTTTCTTTGTGGTGTATTTTTTTGTGGTGTAGACATGAACAACCAATCTACAAACTAACAAAGAGAAAGTAGATACCGAAATGACAATGAAATTTTGAATGAAAAGTAAAATTTTGAAACAAAAAAATATGCAAATGGTGAAGTTGCAAATTGAGGTAGGAATCTTAATGAACCCTATAATTATGGGTAAAGTTGTTGATACTATCCATCCCTTGGGTTAGTAGTATAGACATCCAACTATCAGCCTTCATTTAGAGCTTTATTTAAGATGTGAACATTCTAAAGACACCTAAGAATTTATTATGACCATTCTGATTTTTTTGAGAATTTATTAACATTGTGATTTTTTTGAATTTTTATGAACATTGTGAGCTATTAGCATTCTAAAATTATAAGTTTTAAATATGTGTTCTCTAACCTTGTGGTAATTAGTTCCAGCCTTGAGCCTATCATGTGTGTGCATATTTCTTAATAAACGCCTAGGACAAATACTTAATCACTTCTAGGGTTGTAAGCTTTTTATGCAGTGGTTCAAAATAATAGGTTTAAAGTTAAATATTGTGAACATTACAAGGTTGCGAATTACAGATTATAATAAATGTTAAATTTGTTTATTTTAATTAATATATTATATATTTTTTCCTTATATTTAAATATTTAAAATTCTAAATAAATACAATTATATTTTGATTAAAATATTTTCTTAAATATTATTAAATAATAATACTTTTATTTTATAGATACAATTTGCATTATATTTAAACATTTGAAATTTTAAATAAATACATCTTTTCAATACTTTATTTCATTGAATATTTTAATAATAATTTTATTTTATAAATATAATTTTATTAAATATTTGAATAATACTTATATTTCACAAATACAATTTGTATTGCATAATTATCATTATACACAAAATAATAGGTCTTACATGTTAGGGTAATAAGTATTAGATATTAGGGTTCACAGTTAGAGATTCTAAATGTTATTAAGGTTGTGAATTACACATTATAAATATCTAAACATTTTAATAATACAATTTGCATTATATTTAAAGTTTTAAATAAATACAATTATATTTTATTTACTTCATGATTTTGTTTCATAAATACAATTTTATTAAATAGTTTAATAATGATTTTATTTCATAAATATATTGTAATAAAATTGTATTTATGAAATAAAATCATTTTGTTTCATAAATATAATTTTATTAAATATTTTAATAATAATTTTATTTCATAAATGTATTTATAATATTATATACTTTATTATCAATTCTTTATATCTAAACATAACTAAACAAGAGCTGCGAGCAGCTTAGTCCCTGCCATTTGAATCAACTCATCCTAACCTTATATGTTTATGATACATTCAAAGTTGAGAGGTATAAAAAAAATTGAGAGTACCAATTTCAATATTTTCTGCACTTAGAATCTCAATGTTAAAAAAATTGGTATTTGCATCTCAAGTTTTGCGATACCTTTATACCATATTTAATTGATACTTTGTCTCTGTGCTTTTTAATTGATACCTACACAAGAAACGGAGAATAGAATAGCAAGAATCTAAATCTACATACTGTTAAGTACTTGAAATACAGGAGATTGCCAGTATTTACTATTTATAACAAACTGGGAGAAGCCCAACTCATAATTTGATGGTATGCCAACTGAGCAAATAAGGTGTATGAACTTGACAGATAAGTATACCAGCCTGGAAGATAACTATTACCTATGTGAGCTTAACATATGTCTATGTACAGTAACACAATCTGATTGTGTATCCAAGACTAGATTTCTAATTTTAATTAAGCAATTAAACTTTTATTATCATTTTGATAGCTCGACAAAGGAATCCCAAACTTTCAACAAAGAAAATTTAGAACTTATAAACAAAATGTAAAAGCAATATATGGGAGTTTCAAAGTTTTCATGAGTCATTTTAAAACCTGCATTTATCTGTACAAACAAAATGTTCTATTAGTTTGGTTTATTGAGATGCACACTGTATAACACAAAATCAGACATGCAAGGAACCATCTCCAAGTGCCTATATTAGAAGAATATGCTACAAATTGAGTTGTTTAGCCTCAAGAACTCCAATTCTGGAAGATAAGTATTAGCCTATGTGAGCTGAACAACTGTCTATGTATAGTAACACAATTTGATTGTGTATCCAAGACCAGATTTCTAATTTTAATTTTGCAATTAAACTTTGATTATCATTTTGACAGCTGGACAAAGGAATCCCAAACTTTCAACAAAGAAAATTTAGAAATTTTTTTAAGCAAAAAAAAAATTTCATTCTATTAAGGTAGGACAAAAAGTACAATCTTCATCTTTACAAACAGCCGGGTGCTAAAGAAGCCACCACATAGCTCAAACTTGCCCATGATCATAGTAAACCACAACCAAGAGTCTTTAAACAGCGGCATCAAAATACTGAACAGAGCTGCTACGACCGAACCACTTACAAGAACCAAACATGAAACAGATATCTATCAACAAACTAAAAGTACTAGCTCCAAAACCCTGGACTAACTAGAGGCCATACCCCCATTACAAAAAAGGGTGTCGTTCAAATAGACATCCCCCAAAGAACAAACCCACCACCAGAAAACTAGAAAAAGGGATAATAGGATATTAAAATAGGCATAAACAAAGAAAAGCCGAAGCCTACACCAGCCGATATTCACCATGCCTAAACCATAAAATCCCAAGCTGAGACCAGGCACCGCAGGAAAGAAGTTAACCCGACGAACCAGCCTCATCTTCGATGATTACAACCAGAGGTGCCTCCATAGCTTCCCCCTTTCCACAAAGATTTATCTCACGTGGATTCTCCACTTTTTGGGGACGATTAAGGAAATAAATCCCTAAGTTAGTTGCCACTACGTCCAGCTTCATATGGATCCAATGCGACTCTTCAGCATGGTCCTTACAATGTTCCTCCATTTTTTCATCCGTTGGGAGCCAGACAAAATGTCACCACGCGTTTTCATGAACTATGCAATAAGAGTCTTAGCTACCCACAAAGTCACAATGGCCTGGTTATACAGAGCCATTCGCCCCAACGTATTTCCTGGGTCATGGATCCAACTAGACGTAGCCACCACCTCCTCAGGCAGCTCCTGCTCACCCACCAGACGCCACAGGTCCGCTTCTACCTCCTCCACTTCCTGTTGAACCTCCAGGGGGAAGAAACAGCGGAAGAAAATAGCCGCTGTGGTGGCATTCTATTGATCCTGACTGGGACTAGGCTGAGCCGGATTATCCCTTCCGGCATTGCTAGGCTCCCCATGAACCCATCTACCTCTCCTAACATTTCTCCCTCTCGGAGGCATGATTACAAAACCCTTACTATCACTCTACACAACCCCACTGGACACAAAAGAACTATGCTAGGCACCAGCATAATTTAGGCGATAACCACTATAACTGTTACCACCCCTGAACACCGAATTTAAAGGAAAGCCACCCCCTGCATCCATTAAATCCATCATCATGATCCAGACTCTGTAATGATTTAGCATGTCCTGTTCCATTGTCACATCCACAAACCTCTGATCCAAATGATCCATAAGAAATGTGAGAGGCTGATCTGGCATGACCTTCTCACACACCAAATCTCTTAACATAATAGCCCCGGGTGATGGGAAATCTACAGAAAACCGCACAATTACCCATTTATCAAGTTTACCAGAACGCCATCTGTCCAAATCACCCATTGTAGGGTACCAACTGTTACTTATCATCAGAGTAAGAAGGTATTCTGTCATTAGCTGTAGGCATCTTACCTCCACGGTCACACTCCGCAATATTCATGCATTTAAGACAACATGTACTCGACAGTACTTCCAAATCCTCCCCATCCCATCCTTCATTATGGTTGTTGGAGCCATGGTTAGCCAGTGCGTCAGCCAGACAGTTAGCACTCCTCCTAACGTGTTGGAAGGTGACGGAGTTGAAAGAAGCGATGAAGTTGCCCAAACAAGTCAAACGCCACGCCAGACACCACGATGGTGCCAACTTAGTAGCCCGGGTCCCGTTGTTGAGTTTAATAGCAATCTGAATAAGCATGTTCAAATCCCCTTCCACGATAACGCAGCTTAAGCCATCACGTTCCACCATGCTTAAACCCTGCAGCAATGCTTCACATTCAGTGACATTGTTGGTTTCACGGCCCAAATGACCATAATAACTTAACATCACCTCACCTTGATCGTTGCACATGGCACCACCATACCCTGCAATCCCGGGGTTGCCTTTCGAGGCCCCATCGAAGTTCAGCTTAAGCCACCCCCATAATGACGGGGACCAAACAACCGAACTATCCTGCGAATTAATTCCAGAATGGATACGCCCAACGAAATGAGGAAGCGCCATGATACCCTAGGTATGAAGAATATGTAACTCATTAGCCAAAATATTCAAATCCTATTCTGTCCACATAGTTAATTGCAGCGTCTCAATAATCCCACGCTATATATGCCCCCAGACCATCTTCCATGTATTAATTTTACCAGTGAAAATATGATTGTTTCTCTCCTTCCACACCTCCCATTGGATAAAACTAAGAAAGAGTTGCCAGACCTAATTTAGAATTCTCCCTTGAAAGGAGTCGTCCCTCCAATGTTTAACAGTTTCCCCTGGTGCATTCCTAACATGATCCGACCTGCAAAATCCCCCAGCGCCTTCATCCTAGAGAGCAGATGAGAAACTGCATTCATCTAACAGGTGAGCTATTGTTTCACCATGTTGGCCACAGAGGACATAGAGGGACGGTCCCTCGAACCCTCTCTTCACGATATTGTCCCAAGTTAAAATTCTACCTTTTAAAACCAACTAGAGGAAGAGGGTGATTTTAGGCCAGATTTTGGCTCCCCACAAATGTTTCCAAGTATAGTCTATCGCTTGAATCGCAAGGTTGGTCTGAAGATTATAATATTCTTTAACAGTGAACATACCTTTGTGGCGATAACCCCATCAAATAATATCCATACCCCTATGAGTTTTTATCTGCCTGTTACTCATGATTTCATAGACTTTCCTATCGGTGTCATCCCCATAGTTGGCTATCCACCATTCCAGCGGTTTCCAGACACGAAAACCTCTGTCATCGGATTCCTCTTGCCAGTAACTATTCACCATCATCCAATTTTGATGCACAATAGGGGAAACATCAGGAATAACATTCACCAGAGCTGCTAGAGGGGTTTCTTGTTGCCAGGAATCCAGCCAAATATTCGCAGAAGCTCCTTCACGTATCTCCCAAAAATTGTGTTTCCTGATTAGTTCACTTCCCACCCTCACCATATTCCAGATATGAGAGCCTTTCTCAGGTCCCTCCTCCCGAACCCAGTCCTACTGTTCCGTTGTCGGAATGTACTTATTTCCCCAAACACTAGCCCATTGTTCATTAGAGTGAGTAAGCCAATGCCACCAAATCTTGGCTCCACACACAATACTGAGCTCCTCCAGATCCCTAAGTCCTAATCCCCCCTCTTGCTTAGGTTTACACAAGGTTTTCCAATCCACTAGAGGCGACTTCCTATGCTCCACCGTACCTCCCGACAAGAAAGTGCATTAGATATTCCTGATTTCCTTCATGACCGACTTGGGGGTAGCCAGAATAGAGAACAAGTACAAGGGCATATCCCTCAAAACATATTTAACAAGAACCACTCCACCCGGGAGATTTAACAATCGAAGCATCCAATTCGAAAGTCTTTCCTTCATTCTATTTAAGAGATCTTCCCAGGAGACCTTTTTAAGAACACCCTCAGATAATGCAGCACCAAGATATTTGGTTGGAAGGGAGCTCTTTTTGAACCCTAAGATTCTTAAGATGTTCCTCTGACTGATGGGGAGAGTGTTAAAGAAAAAAACCAGAGACTTATCCATATTGATAGTAAGCCCTGAGGCTCGTAATAAAATGTTCAAAGCATGCTTGATTTGTCTAGCTTCCTCGACAGAAGAGTGGCCCATAAGCAGGGTGTCATCTACAAACTGCTGGTGGGTTATGGCCTTCTCATAAGGTAGGAACTTAAGACCTTTGATGCGTCCCTAATCAACTAAATGGGAGATAATTCCCCAAGACCTTCCATCATGAGCACAAAGAGGAACGGTGAGAGGGGATCACCTTGTCGGATACCCCGAGAGGGTTTGAAAACAATAGACGAGTGCCCATTAACCAGAATAGAGAAGAAAGTCGTGGACGTAAGATTGGCTATCGATTTGATCCAAATATCACTGAAACCAAAAGAGCTCATAATTTCTCTCATGTATAACCAGTTTAGTTGATCATAGTCTTTAGATAGATCCAATTTAAGCAACATCCCTGCTTTCTTAGTACTTCACAGAGAGTGCATAACTTCATGAGCCAGGATAATACCATCCATAATCGGACGGTCTTCCACAAACTCAGACTGTTCCAAGCAGATCAAAGAGGGAAGAAGGGTTTTAAGCTAATTAGCAAGTACTTTAGTAATGAGTTTGTAAATGATGTTGCACAGGGAAATCAGTCTAAACAGATCAGCTTTCTCATCCATTAAGGTTTTAGGAATCAAGGTTAGGAAGGTGGAGTTCAAGGCCGGGAGAACCCCTCTCATTCTTTGGGATTCTTCCACCACCTTCCATACTTCCTGTTTTATTAAATCCCTTAAAGAATGGAAAAAATTCGTATTGAACTCATCTGGTCTAGGGTATTTCCCATCCTCCATTTGATTAATGGTTGTCTCAACTTCCAGGAATTCAATAGGTCGGATCAGTATTTCATCATGCTCCTCCGTGATAAGCTGGGGAATGATAGCTTTGATCACCCTACAAGCCTTAGTGCAATCGACAGGATTTTCGGTTACCACCTCCTTGAAATGATTGACCAATTCATGTTAAATTCCCTCATGGGATTCCACTACCATCCCCTCATCGGTCTGCAGGTTACAGATCTGGTTGTATTGTCTATGATGAATGGTAGCTATATGAAAAAGCTTTGTATTCTGATCCCCATCTTTCAACCATAGGTTATGAGATTTTTTCTTCCATAGGATCTCCTCCTGCCTCTGTCTTTGAAAAAGTTGCTCAACCTATTGCTTTTCCTCTAGGGCGAGCTCAGGGGTCACACCTATCTGCATGATACACTCCTTGATCTGATCCATCTTCAAATCCAGCTTAGCTTTTTCAACCTCTATGTTCCCAAAGACATCTTTGTTCCATCTCTTAATTTTATGTTTGAGCATCTTCAATTATTGTTGAAAGCAATACATTTTAGTACCGGAGGGTGGATTAATCGTATGCCACCATTCTTCCACATGAGATTAAAAATATTCATGTGTTAACTAGAACTTCTCAAACCTAAACGGATTGGTCATTTTAGTTCCTATGTTTCCCAACAGCAGGGACACTGGCCAATGATCAGATCCAGAAGATGCAATCGGTCGTGAGGTAAAAGTTCCACCCAGAAGCATGATGCTTTCAGACAGAAGAAATCTATCCAGCCTGGCTACCACCAAATGCTCCCCTCCCCTTCTATTGTTCTAGGTACAAACTGTGCTCCCAAGGTCCACATCAATCAGGTTATTAGCCTCAATGAATTCATCAAACAGAGTATTTTCAGGAGTAAGGTATCTTTTGCCACCCCTTTTCTTGGACAATGACCTGATCATGTTGAAATCCCCTCCAAGAATACAATGAGGTCCTTCAAACATTCTCCTTAGATTGGTCATGCTAGTAAGGAAATTTTGTTTATCAGGGTATCTACTAGGCATGTAAACTTTGGTTAGAATACCTCTCACATTAGAGTCGATGACATGAAATTTAGCTGATAAACTAAACTTAGTAGAAAGAAAATTAAATAGAGATACTCTCCTAAGATTCCACATGACCGCTATTCCTCCTAAATGACTAGTCACATCCAGAGCCATACTTTTATAGTATTTCCATAGATTATGAGCATTGGCTTCTAATTGGGTTCCTGAAAATTTTGTTTCTTGCAGCAATACCATAGTAGGTTGTTCCTTCATTATCTTATTCTTAAGGGTTTTAATTTTATGAGGACCATTGGTACCTCAAATATTCCATGATAAAAATTTCATCAAGCACTGTATCTTGCTAAGAGAAGAGCCTCCTAGATGGTTGGATATTGTCCAGAATCAGCCAATCTTTCCCCAATCTCTACGATCCTGTCCCTATTCGACCACCTTCCCCTCTTAGAACTACCATCTTTTAACTTCCTTTTATTTTCCTTAAGTTTCAAAGGACCAATTCCCAGTCTAGGGGTTGGTTTGGTCTTTAGAAGAGCTTCCTTCAACAACTGAAGTTGATTATCAGGGATAGAATGAAATTCAATGTTTTTGCAGGCCTCTTCAATGATTTCAAGATCTAGGTCCCCTAGTTCCATTTCATCCAGATCCTCATCCATGCGTTATGTTTCTAGCTGGTTCTTTCCAACAGATTTGGTAGGTTTATTAATCACAGCCACCACCACAAGAGGGACTTCTGCAGGCTGTGAGGGTTCTTGATCATTCCCAGGGGGAGGGTTGTCTCCCAAAACCTGATCCAGAGCTGCAAAACTATTAGTCTGAACATCCTTTTTTCCCAACTTCGGACCATTATGTCTTCTCCCTTTCCATTTTCGATAAGTGACTTTGACAAAACCATCCTTATCATGCTGCTCCTGTGTGCTACTTCCAGGGATATCCGTAGGGAGGTTAAGGTGGCATTCCCTGGCCAAATGTCCATGGGTATGACATTGCCGACACCTAAAAGGAGTATGTTCATAATCAAGGGTTTGAAACCATTCCAATTCTTCCCAGTTTAGAGTGATCCCTTCAGGGAGAGCTTTGGAAATATTCATATATACACAGATGTGGGCATATGAAACATACCTTCCTTGCTTAGTTTGATCCGATATCTTAACAAAATGTCCCAGAGTTCCTCCAATAGCTTTTAGAATGTCCAGATCCCATTATTTCGTAGGAAGCAAATAGAATCTAATCCACACCAGGGTGATTGAGAGGTCCTCCTTGTCCGGGTTGAAATGATCCTTCCATATCCTTAAGAATAGACCAGCAGAGTAGTAAAAATAGGGTCCTCCCTCAAATATTTGATCCTTATCCTCAACATTGAGGAAAACAACAATAAAGAAACCCTTAGAACCCAATAGGAGCTCAAAATGGCCTTTGGGTTTCTAGGTCAAGTGAATCCACCAAGTTTGTGCTTTCTCCGTAGGTCATATCCCCATAAATCTCCCTATCAATGCATGATCCATCATATACTGTATTCTTTCCTTGACCCGTGTGGGGTTCACAGATAAGGTCGGGATGCTGGTCGATTTGGGGATACAGGCCCTCTGTCCCGATTCACCTCTGACCATCTCTTGATTCTCCAGCCGAGTACTTAGACCCTCTCCTCCTATTCCTGCCTCCTGCACTTGAAATGGAATACCCTCATTCGGAGGAACTTTTCCTTACTGCAAAGGAGGGGAGAGGCCCCTCCCCTGTGATCGCACCATCTTGTCGTCGCACTAAAAGACACCCCAATGTATCGCACGACCTGCACAGAGATACCAAAGCTGATTGTTCAACCATTAAATATGACCAATTCTTGGAGCCTTTCCATCACTCAAGTCCTTAACCAACATTAGACATAAGAAAATTTAGAACTTATAAACAAAATGTAAAAGCAATATATGGGAGTTTCAAAGTTTTCATGAGTCATTTAAAAACCTGCATTTAGCTATACAAACAAAATGTCATGTTAGTTTGGTTTATCAAGGTGCACACTGTATAACACAAAATCAAACATGCAAGGAACCATCTCCAATTGCCTACATTACAAGAATATGCTACACATTGAGTTGTTTAGTGTCGAAAACTCTAATTCTACAAATGCTGTGTCAAATCAAGGATCATGTCATGTTTTTGATCACTTAGTAATGGCAATTCTTGCCAATGTCAAATGCCAAAAAGGAAACAACCACTAGGTCTACATGAATAGAGCATTCTCGAGGCTAGAACTCCATCAATTGGCACCTTGGTAACTTTGGGATATGGTTAGAAAACCTCGTGATACCCATCCATGGGCACATATGTCTCCAGGAAAAGGAAATTGGGACAAGGGAATTAGGCTCTAAGCATGCACATCTCCAAAATTTGAACTTCAACACTTGGTTGGGACAAAGCCTCCCAGGGATAAGGGATCTTCTTTGCAAATAATTGAGGTTTTCATTGATGTGTAGGATACATTTTTTATATGACTTTGACCCCACCTCTAGTGAGGAAAATGCACAATCACCACTTCCCATCCTATAAAAGAGATATACAAGATATTTGTAGGTTTATTTGACATCAAGAGGATCTTATCAATGGGAACAAAAATTCAATTTTTTCTGTCACAACCAAAGCTCATGAAATAGAACGTCAATAGGTTTCACATAATGCAATCATAATATATATTTTGGTTGAACAAAAAAGACAAATTCAGGACTTAGAGGAGGAACGTGCAAGTTTGAAAGCCATGGTTATAACACTCAACAAAGGTTCATCTTCCCTGGCTTCAAACTTGAACATTTCAGTGGGCTCCTTTGACATGACAATACCATCTAGAGGTATCGTCTCCTCTGCTTTGACAGACAGTACCAGGTTGATGGCCACATCCTTCACGGATACTTTTTCTCTAGTTTCTTCAATAATGGCTGTTTCCTGAACTAAATTCATAACATATGAAATCTCTGAAGTAGAATTGCTGATAAAATGCCAAACAGTTATCTACAATACCTAATTATCTATCAGGGATTACAATAAAACTAAGCTCACCTTGTCACTCGATCTACTTTTGATCCATTCAGCCAATGTAAATAGGAAGACAATCATACCTCCTTCCAAATAATCCCCCAACCCAATAGTTCCTGCAACTGTTTCAACCCCACTAAACCTAATTAAATATATTATATACACCTATTATAAAATCATTCATGCAAAGGCAAAAGATTCCAATCTGAACTAATTTCCTATAGGTTTTACATCAATTACCTGCAATAATCATGAGCACATTTATGTCCAACATGAAATTGTGGATCGCCACAAAACTCTTTAGCAATATAGGTAGAATACCTACAGTTATGGCACCTAAATCCACCCAGCGGAGAGGATGGTACAGATACTGGAACAAATATATAACAAGGCAAAACCCCAAAGCTAAAGTGTAAGGACTCTGCCATTTTCAACTGACCAACCACACGAAGACTTGCATCTAACCTTGCTTGATTTAATGCCTTAATTGTACAAAACAATAAAATCATTCATCTTAAAATTCCAAACAAACATCATATCTTAAAATTTTAGATATCACATGGTATCTCTGGGTAATTTGATCAGAAATAATGGGGGATTGTACCACATTAACGGTTTTTAATTCATCTAGGGAAAAACTGATTATGGATTTGATCAGATGCGGGTATCAAAATAGTACTGATTATGGATTTGGTGAAAGTTGATAACTAACATAGCATCCTATTAATGATATGCTAATCCTTTGTTTAAAAATCCAATCTTAATAAATTTCAATACCTATCTCTAATGGCAGAATAAGGATCGGATTATGCAACACAATCATTGTTCTTGAAGGAACATTAACTGAAACGCGCTCCACACCAACCAGAGGCTGAAGAACCCTCTCAAATAGAGGCACCTCGGATGGACAGCAGATGCCCAAGACGTTCAGAGTTGTTTTACACAACTCAAGGTTATCAGCTGAGATCTCAATCACTTGTTTTACATCTTTCGTCTCCATGTCTGAGAGAAGTTATTATAGGGCGAGAAAACTAAGACAAACAAAATCATAAATAAGGTGTTTTTAATGAACAAACAAATTTATAAGCTTATTCCAAATGCGTGAAATTGAAAATTCTATTCCCATATCGTTACAAAGATCTAGTTGTAAATATAATGTATATTCTTATTCTAACATACACCTCACAATCCACATGTTGTTCTACCAGCACTGACATATATCTAAATTATTTAGCAATTTTATTCTCAACTATGACAGACATTAGCACATTATGCTTACCACATCATCAGCACTGGGAAAATTTAATATTCTACCCAACACATGTGCTCTTTTACTAGGGAACAGAAGAAATTAAGATAAACTGCAATTGCAAATACCAAAAACATGCCATTTTCTGTGGAATGTACAATCACTTTACTTGATCCATTATTTAGGCGTACTTTACACAAAATGCATGCCCTCCCTCACATGCCCTCCACTTTCTTTTCAACAGTGACATGCTAAAATTGTGGAAAGAGCAGAGAACATTTTTTTTTCTTTGCATAGGCTCATCTTCAATCAAATTGCTGTGTTGATTTTAACATAGATTCTTCAGCTATAATTATAATACTTCCAAATTCCAAATTTTGCAGTTTCATGAATTTCAAAATTGATTCATGACTTTTGAATAGATACAGATTATAAAAACGATAAGTTGAATTAAAACAAAAATTCACCAAACTCTTTAAGACAACAACCTGTGCAAGTTGAATAGTAAGGAAACTCCACAAGAAAATTCATAAGTTTCCATTTGAAATCCTGGTCCTAGCAAATTTGATTTATGCTTAATCATTGGGTTGGGGGCAATCAAAATCCTTGAGACATCACATATAAGCAAATATCATGAAGATAATGCATAGTTTCCATAAAATGTCAAGAAAATAGATCATTTTCCTGCATCTCATGACTAGGTATCGATGAAGTATAGAATGCTCTAATGAATGCAATATATTAAATAGCAAAGCAGCAGTCTAACTTCAATATAATAGCAAGAAAGTGCACCTTACTTGTAACAATGTTGCATTTAAGTCATCTAGGTTAGAGGCTACAAGTTTGAGAAACATTAGTCTAATGAAGGACCAAATGTATTTAACGACGTTTTTAACCACAGCTTCCTATGGAAGCCTAATTGCATGCATCCTATATTAAACCTGGCACGGGCATAAGCAATCAAATGCAACCAAAAAAGGAACACCTTAATCGATGCAACACAAATCCATCCATATAAAACTTGGTCACAAGCAGTCCAATGCAACCAAATGGAACACCTTTACAGAAGCACAACTTTCCTTTATCAACTCTAACTAAATTCATCTAACTAGAACTTTGTATGGAACGCATTCCTGTATGGATTCCAGAAAGTCCCTTTTGAAATTGATATATATTGACCCAATGATCTTAGATAGGATGTTGATATCATTTTGTAGTTTCACCTTTAAGCCCAAGTCATCAATATTTAAGTGCATGACTTTAACAAAATTTTAGTTTGTACAACTCCAAGATCAGCACAATCCTTGAAAGAAAGTAACTCTGCAAAACACCATAAAAGTTGTCTGGAAATACAAACAATTAAACATGGCATGAAATAGATTAATCAATGTTAACAAGTAAAGTTGAACACTTATGGAATCAAGGACCTTATAGAATGCTTGCAACCACAACTTCTTGTGAAAGCATAACTTGTGTGTGAATAATGTATAAAGTAAACCACCCAGGGACACGAACATTCAAACGCAATCAAAATTTGACTTTTTAAAGAGTTTCATTATATTTGGTTGTTAATTCTGACTTAATAAACCAAGATTGAACTACTCATCAAACGAGTCCTTATATCAATTCTACTAAATGCAGTTAAGGGGACTTATGAACAAATTCCTTTGCGAATCTCTATCATTCTCGACTATAAATTAACAGGCATTAGCCCACTGATCTTCAAAATAATTCATCACATAAAAGAAAGTTTCAGTTGAACACTATTTCAAGGTGAGTACTTTTTTTATCAAAGGTTATGTTTACAAACAACAGTGAAATATTGCCTCAAAACACTAAGTAAATATATGCAGAGGACAGTGAACATACCATCCCCAATTACCCCATGGCTCAAACCGAAGAAAATGAAAGAGACTATAAACATCCTCCATTTTTTTCTGCACCAACAATAAAGTATAAGTTGTAATCACACTGCACAAATTCCTATTGTCATTTAGATAGAACACCTATGTCACATACATGGATGGGAGTTCCAGTCAGGCACCAATGGCAATCATCAATGACAACAAATACAGCTTGAGACAGTTGGCTTTTAGATGACTTTATGTTGTGTGCTTCATCAAGAACCACCCTAAACCAATGTATTGCATGAAGCACACTTTCTTCATGGGGATTCTACAAAATCAAACTAAAAAGAAGGTTAATCTCAACACACATGAAAATGGGAAACACTGGCTACATAAAATGATAGGCCAGAAATTCTATAGTTGCCTCAATGTATTTGGGATTTAATCCATTTCCCAACCTCAGCATGGAATGATGATGACAACACCCCATATGTGGTTAAGACAACATCATGCCCCAAAAGAGCCTTCACATCCCTCAACTTGTTTTTCCCATAATGAACATAAATTGATACAGTTCCATGTTGTGCATGATCCTCAATTTCTGCCTGCACATGAACAAGAAAATGCATGAAAACTTCTTAATTGATATGCAAAGGCAAGCCCTTGTGATCAATGGTGCACCGAGACTCTGACCATTTAAGCCATACCTGGAATAGAGGTCTGATTATTAACAATTATAAAATAAGACTTTCAACATTATTCATATTTATTATTCTATATAACTCATTTTGCATATTAACTCCATCCATTATTGAGTTATAACCTTATTCTAGATATACGAACAATAGTATAACAAGTTCCATTGAGTAAAATAAGTTTCCCAAGCTTTTCCCGTTTAACTTATTCATAATTCTTGGATTAACCATAAGTAAGTTACGTTTACAACTTACCAATAATCAATCTATCAGCCTGTAAGTAAATAATCCAGAAATGAGTGATCAGGGGCTTGAAAATTACAGAAAGAGAGATTGTTGGGTTTTAAAAATTACGAGAAGTAAATGATCTGCAAATAAGTGACAAGTGCCTTGAAAATCACGAGAAGTAAATGATCTGCAAATAAGTGACAAGGATCTTGAAAACCACAGAAAGAGAGATTGTTGGGGTTTGAAAATCGCAGAAATAGAGAGATTGTTGGGATCTTCAAATCTGAGCAAATAGAGAGATTCTTAACCTTCTAGGAAAGGTTTTATTTTTGCATTATAACATTCTGGTTAAGAAATGCACATACACTAAAACATTTATTTATGAAATGTGGCAATAATAAGAAAGCAATAAGCATCCAATAATGTAGGACTCTACTAATCAATATATGCTTTCAAGAGTATAATGCCAATATGTTGTAAATATTTCCAAGCATATTACATGTAATGAACCGAGAATGTCCCAAAGACTCTGAAGCTAACAAATATTAATTTTGAGCTTGAATAAAAGAGCTCATTTGGAGTTGGTTCAGGTACTCACCTGTTTTCTCATTTTCTCACTTTGAAGGCTTGGAAGCATCGCTTTCAGCTTCAATAGACAGTTAGCATATATCGGGCTCATCCGTCCCTGCCGATCGAATTCTGAAAAGATAGAAACAAAATAAGAGAAGACGCAATCAAATATGAAATGAACATATAGAAATATAGATAGAAATATAGGTGCGCCAGAAAAGTACTCTACTGGGATTGGGATCAAATGAAATACAAAACCAAAGATGCAGAAGTTGCAAGAGCTTAAATTAATGGCAGAGCAAACAAGGCAGCAGCTAGGAATGCAAAAGGCCTCTTACATCAACAGGAGGAATTTGCCGAAAACAGTTCACTGGTAAACAAAAGAGCCATGAGAATGACGTTTAAGACTGAAAACCAAATGATAAACAGTGGTGAGGAGTTAAGCTTACCTGAGCCTTTGGATAAGTTTGGGAGAACCTAGTTCATCCAGGTAACAAATGTTCTTACACATAGCAGGGTCTACCACACTTAGCATTCCATTAGGCACACAGTTGTAAAAAGGTTTAAATGCAAAGTTGCAGACCTGTCAACTTATAAACCTTGATGCATGTCAACCAGATACGTATGTCATTATCCTCAATTATCAGGCTATCCACTATAAACAAAATATTTAGATGTTAACATTTGCAAGTCGCAAGTTCAAAGTCGTTCTATTTTCATTTTATTTTCATTTTCACTTAATCCTTGCCAATGATGAAAATTGTCTTTTCGAGCACTTTCCACTAATCAGACTTACACACTTATTAAAATATTTTATTAAATAAATACAAATAAATACATAAATTATTTCAACATTGGATAAACTATAGGAAAGTTTTAAAAATAGTTTTTTACACAACAAATTAATACTAAAAAGCGGAACATATAGTCTCTGCCTACAGTAGGGACTAAACATTTTATTATCGTGCTTTGCATCTAAGATGACAATCATAATTTATAATTATGATAATTTATTTTTAAATTCTTAAATAGATTCGTATAAGAAAAAATCTCAACCACTTCAAAGACTTACGATTATCTAAGATATCTCGTTTAAGAAAAAAAATAAAAGATTTACATTTTATTGGTGTCATAGTGATTATAGTTATCAAAATACTTTTACATTTAGTTTAACATTATTGCAAATATCAAAAAGAAGCTATCGATATTTATAATTATTTAAATTTATTGCAAATATGAAAAAAGAAGCCATCGATACTAATAATTAAAAGGAAAATTCAAAACAAATAATCCTCATATAATGGTTATATTATTGGTGTATAGCTTTCATATTGCATAGAACTACGAATATAAGATCATTCTTATATGATCATTAGAATTTAATGTTTAAATAATTTAAATTTAAATTTTTGTTTAATTTAAAGTTTATTTTATTGTAATAAGTTTTTGGAATTGTTTCTTTTTTAATATGGAAGAATTATATATATATATATATACGAATAGTTATTTTTTATTTCTATTTGAAAATTTGAAAAATGATAAATGATTTATTTAAAATATTAGACATTATTCCACTTGAGAATCAACCTTTTCAAAGTCGATTAAAGTCAACTATGGATTAAAGTCAACTTGGATTATACTCAACATGGTTCAACTATGGATTAAAGTCAAGCATAGTCAAACATGGTTAACTATGGATTGAAATCAACTATGGTTAAAAAAAACTATGATTAAAGTAAACTATGGATTAAAGTCAACTGTGGATTAAAGTTAACTGTGGATTAAAGTCAACTATAGTTAACAGTCAACTATGATTAAAGTCATCATGGATTAAAATTGACATGGATTAAAGTCAGCCATGGATTAAATTTACCATGGATTTCAATCAACATGGATTAAAGTCAACATGGTTCAACTATGGGTTAACTATGGATTAAAGTCAAGTATGTATTAGCTATGGATTAAAGTTAATTATGGATTAGAGTATGGTTAAAGTCAACATTTATTAAAGTCAACTATGGATTAAAGTCAACATTTATTAAAGTCAACTATGGATTAAATTCAACCTTGATTTAAGTCAACTATAGATTAAAGTCAATATGGTTCTATTATGGATCGTAGGACACTATGGATTAAATTCGACATGGATTAAAGTTAGTGTGGACTGAAGGAAGCATGGACTAAAGTCAACATGGATTAAAGTCAACTATGGGTGAAATTCGACATGGTTGGATTGAATTCAACCATGGTTTGAAGTCAACCATGGAATCGAGTCAACCTTCGATTGAGGTCAAACTTGAATCCAAGTCAACCTTGGATTATGTCAACATTGGTTTCAAGTCAAACATGGATTGAGACAACCATGGATTGAAGTCAACCTTGAATTGAATTCAACCTTGAATTGAGGTCAACAATGGATTGAATTATGTAAGCTTGGGTTGAAGCCAATTTCTATGAATTGAAGCCAAATTTGGATTGAAGTGAACTATGTTGCACTAAAATCAAGCATGATGCACTAAAGTTAGCCATAGAAAACCATTATGAGTTATTTAGGTCAACCATGCCTAACCAATGGTCAACCATGGTTTAATATAGTTAAACTTATATTAAATTCAATAATGCCTAAACAATGGTCAATCATTATTCAAAGTTAACATTGGTTTAAACTTAGTTATAGATCAAAGTCAACCATGCCCAAACAAGGGTCAAACATAGTTTAAGCATGGCTAACCAAGTCATCCATGGTGAGCTAAATTTAACCTTAGTTAACCAAATTCAACCATGGTTAACATAATTACACCATAAGAAACCATGGATATGGTCATCAATTGTTAAACATAGTCAACCATAGTTATTGAGAGTCAACTATAGTCAACCATAATGCAACCATAGTCAACCAAAGTCAACCGTGAAGCAACCATGGATTGAATTCAACCTTGGATTAAAGTCACCTATGGATTTAAGTTAACATCTAATTGATGTCACCCTTGGAATGAGGTCAATCTTAGGTTGAAGTCACCCGAGATGTAACCACAGTTAACCAAATTCAACCTTGATGCAACCATGGATTGAATTTAACCTTAGATTGAAATCAAACTTGGAATGAAGTCACCCATGGGTTGAAATCAACCATGGATTAAAGTCTCCCTTAGATTAGAGTTAACCTTGGAGTGAAGTCACCCTTGGATTGTAGTCAACCTTGGATTAAATTCAACCTTACTTAAAAGTCAACTACAAATTGTAGTCAACCTTGGATTGAAGTCAACCTTCCATTGAGGCCAAATATGGATTGAATTCAACCGGGAATTGAAGTCAACCATGGATTGAAGTCAACCTTAGATTGAATTCAACCTTGGACTTAAGCCAACTATGGATTAAAGTCAACATGGACTAAATTTAGCATGGATTAAAGTTAACTATGGACGAAATTCAACATGGTTGGTTTGAATTTAACCTTTGATTGAATTCAACCATGGATTGAAGTTAACTTTGGATTGAAGTCAAGCTTGGATTATTTTAACATTGTATTGAAGTCAACCATGGATTGAAGTCAACCTTGGATTGAGGATAACCTTGGATTGAGGTTAACCTCAGATTGAACTCACCCTTGGATTGAATTCAACCATGGATTGAATTCAACCTTGGATTGAAGTCAATGTTGGCTAAAATCCAACTATGGATTAAACCTTAAGTTGAAGGCAACTATGTTGCACTAAAGTCATGCATGATGCAATAAATTCAACCATAGACAACCATGATTCATTAAACTCAACCATGCCTAACCAATGTTCAACCATGGTTTAATATAGTTAAACTTTGTTTAAAGTAAAAAATGCCTAAATAATGGTCAACCATTGTTCAAATCCAACAGTGGTTTAAACTCAACTAACTATCAAATTCAAACATGCCCAAACAAGGGTCAAGCATAATTTAACCATGGTTAATCAAGTCAACCATGGCAAGCTAAATATAACCATAGTTAACCAAATTCAACCATGGTTAACCAAAGATAACCATAGGAAACCATGGGATATCGCCATCAATTGTTAAACATAGTCAACCATGATTGACAAGAGTCAACCATAGTCAACCAAAGTTAGCCATGAAGCAACCATGGATTGAAGTTAACGTTGGATTGAATTCAACCTTGAAGTCAACATTGGATTGAAGTAAACCTTGAAGTCAACCTTGGATTAAAGTCACAAATGGATTGAAGTCAACCTTCGATTCAAGTCACCCTTGGGTTGAAGTCAAACTTGGGTTAAAGTCACCCAGGATGCAACCATAGTTAACCAAATTCATCCATGAAGCAACCATCGATTAAAGTCAACCTTGGATTAAAGTCACCCATGGGTTGAAGTCAACCTTGGATTGAAGTCTCCCTTGGATTGAATGTTGAATATTGGCATTGGTGTCCACAAGAAGGAAGACATTCCTGCAGAAGAAGAGGAAGTGATTTCGAGATTAATTAATTAAATATAATTATCAAAGCAAACAAATATCTATTATTTATTAAACTGAAATGTAATTTTTTAGTGAAAGAATACGATGTTGAAAAGGTAGGATGCTTGAAGAGGCACGTTCCTATGGATGAATGAGGTATTTAAATGAAGTTTCGAATTAGAAGAAAGATGTCTCTAAAATGTAGAACACAACATCATAAAGAAAGGTAGAGACTCGCAACATAAAGAAAGGGAGAGACTAGCAGCATGAAGCATTTCTAGAATTGATGAATCAAGTAGAAAATCAAGAAGTTATAAATATCAGGGAAGCTGGGTGGTGTTAGTGGAAGGTCGAAGCCTGTCAAGGAGGTTGTAGCCTACTTCTAGTAGCATCTAGAAAACAAGGGTGTTTCAGCATCCTTATCTATTGGTGCAAATAGAAAACTTGGATGTTGAAGCATCCTTTCTGTTGCAGCAGAAAAAATATTTTTTTAGAAATAATTTTATTAATAAGTTTGATTTTTTTGTTTTCTCTTTGAGGTTTCCACGATAAAATTCTATGTCCTTGATTGTTTGATTCATAGTATACATTGTTTAAATACTATTTTTTTTAATTAAAGGAAAAAGAAGGAAATACTGATTCGCCCCCCCCTCTCAGTATTGCTGGATAAACTAACAATTGGTATCAGAGCAGGATCCTTCACTATAGTTTAATCACTGGAAGGAATATCCTATTAAAACACTATGGATCAACAAGAAGGTTTAGCTGCTAACAGACCTCCATTATTCACAGGAGAAAATTATGCATATTGGAGTGTAGGAATGAGATGCCATCTCATGTCTCTTGGATGAAAAGTTTGGAATGCTGTTGAAAAGGGTTATAACATACTATCCATTCCACCAATAGATAAAGATGAACAAGATAAATATGAAGCCAATGCAAAAGCATTGAATGTAATTTTGAATGGACTGTAAAATTTAGTGTTTTTCAAAGTCATGCAATGTAAGACAGCCAAAGATGCTTGGGAAAAATTAAAAAATGTGTATGAAGGAGATACCAAAGTCAAAAAATCCAAACTCTAAACATACCAATGAAAATTCGAAAGTTTAAAAATGAAAGAAGAGGAAAACATTGCAGATTACCTTTTAAGAGTAGATGAAATTGTTAATGCAATTAGAGGCTTGGGAGGATAAATACAATCAAAAGAAGTTGTTGAAAAGGTACTAAGAAAACTACCAATGAGCTATGACTCCAAATTGTCTGCTGTAGAATATCGAGATGATATTGACTTTATAACGATGGATGATTTACATGGAATCTTCACTGCCTATGAGATGAGAACATAACAAAATAAACCATCAAGAAAAGAGGCAGCATTCAAAGCCACAAAAGAGACAAAGAAATCTGAAACATTACCCAAAAACCACTCTGAGAACTCAGAGTATGAAGAAGCTCTTTTCATCAGGAAACTTGAGAAAGGTACTCGTAAGTACGAAGGAAAGCTACCTTTGAAATGCTTTAACTGTGGAAGAATTGGGAATTTTGCATCAAAATGTCCCTATCCCAAACAAGATGATAGTGATGATAGAGAAACCTCTAAGAAATTCAAGAAGAACACTGCAGCAAACAAAAAGAAGTTTAATGGGAAGAAGAAGATATTTTACACTATGGAAGATAGTGACGATGAAGAAGAAGAAGACGAGGAAATAGAAACTCTATTCATGGGAATAGAAACTCAAGCTCCAGATGATGAATCAGATATGGAAGTGTTGATGTATATGTAACTTCGGAATGTATTTCATCTATGTATTTCATATATATTTATTGTACCCTTATAAGAGATGTGTTATTCCTCTATAAGGAAGTGTCGTCATGTGTATTGACAAGTGTCGCAAGTGTGTGTACTTGCCGATGGGTTATTAGACCACCATGTGTGGGGTCGGCCCTAAAATATATATTATATTGTGGATGTATCTAGATAGACAAGTCGGCCCCATAAGGTCACTGGGCAAACAGGTTAAGTATAAATAGAGATCGGGAGATCTCTATTTGGATCATTCGAAAAGACACACTTCTCTCACTTAGAAAGTGGTGCACTAGTGAGGAGGAGGATCATCTGCTCTAGGAGACTATCTCAAGTGTATTTTGGTTGTACTTTGGTTGAGCCATTGCTCTCTCTATCTCTGAGGAAGTTGTGGGGTTTTTAACCTTAGGGTTTTCCCCACGGAAACTCTATGTCTCTTATCTCTCATGCTTTTGATTCTTGTGATGCTTGTCATGCTTATTGTGATTGTTATGCATTGATATACTGTATATATTATTCTCTCAGTAAAGATCCAAGAGTATTGTGAATTAATGCTCAAAATTTAAGATGGTATCAGAGAATTATTTGGGTTTCTCTCCACAGTTTTTGGAAAAGAAGTATAGTAGATTGACTCTACTCATCAAGGAGAATCGATCTGTCCAATAAGAATTCAATTCTGAGCATTTTCAGATTTGGCCCTAAAAATTAGGGTTTCCACAAAAATAGGAATTTCTGAAATCTGAAGACATAGCTGGAAGCTCCTTGCAAAAATAGAAGTTTAGAGATTTGGATAGAGATTTTTGGCTGGGTAGATCTCTGGGAAACTCAAACCCTAATTTAGGGCTCTCCGAGTGAACTGAGGAGGACAAAAAGGCAAATCTGAAGGGTAAATATTTGTTGATCTCAAATTCTGAATACACCAGGTTGATTAGCTCATCAAGGCACATCTTTCTATCATTTCAGAAAGTTGAAATTCACATTTTGAATTTTTAGGGTTTTTTCGGCAAACCCAAATCCGGGACCAGATCCAGTTTTCAGCATTTCAAGTGGTAAGACCTAAATATTTTCTATTTCCATTTGAAGTACTCTTTAAGATGTCTCACCACACCAAGCTTGAGGATAAGCTTGAAGGGGCTGATAACTTTCGAGCTTGGAAGTATAGGATTGGGTTAATCCTGGAAGAAAATGAGTTGGACTCATATATAAAAGAAGACATCCCTATCCCAGAGGATGAAGAGGCTAAGGTTTTGCATAAGAATAACTTGGTCAAGGAAAAGAGAATCATTGTTGATTCTATCAAAGACCATCTCATACCCCCTTTGTCTTCTCTAAAGACACCGAAGGCTATGTTTGACTCTTTGATCAAGTTATTTGAAGAAAAGAACATAAATCAGAAGATGACCCTGCGGAATCAATTGAAAGGAGTCAAGATGTCGAATGGAGAAACCATTCAATCCTATTTCTCCAAGGTCTCTCAGATCAAGGAACAACTTGAAGCTGTAGATGAAATGGTGGAGAATGGTGAAATTGTTATGACTACTTTGAATGGCCTACCTAGGTCATGAAACTCTTTTATCCAGGGGATCTGTGCCAGAAAGAAGTTAATCTCCTTCAGCAGATTATGGGAGGAATGTTCTCAAGAAGAAGCAAGGCTTGTGGCAAGAGAAGAGAAGATGGAAAATGAAGATCAAGCTCTCACAGCTCACACTAAGAAGGGCAAGTTCAAGAGGGATCCATCTCATCACAAGAAGAAATCTTCTCATCATTTTCACAAAGACAAGAAAGGTCTAAGGTGTTTCACTTGTAATGAGAAGGGTCACTTTGCTTCAGAATGTCCCAAGAAAAAAAGGGACAACCACAACAACAACAAATCCAGCAAGAAGAAGAAGGGTAACAAAAGAAGGTACCATGCTCATGCTGCCGAAGATGATGAACCTCCAAAGAAGAAGGCTAGGGCAGAAAGTGATGATAGTAATGATGACTCATCAAGTGAAGAAGAGTATGTTCTAATCTCTACTCTCACAGGTACTATCTCCCATGGTTGTAATGATTGTTTAATTGACAGTGGGACTTCCAAACACATGATTGGGTTTAAAGAATCCTTTGTAAATATGTCTAAACATGAATCACCCCATAAAGTGAAACTTGGGGATGATTATCAATATCCCATCAAAGGAAGTGGTGAATCCTCCTACAACCTAGATTCTGGAAAATCTTTGAAAATGAAAGAAGTCCTTTATGTACCTGGGCTCAAGAAGAACTTACTCTCCATCTCTGCATTGGATGCAAAAAGTATGAGGGTTGCATTTGTGAATGGCCAAGTCCTAATGTGGCCAAAGGGAAAGACCATAGATGATGCATTTGTGATTGGAGAGCAGGAGGGAGGTTTGTATAAATTAAAAGGACAACCTAAACATGCCATGGTGCATGAATCCATGGATCCAAGTGAACTTTGGCATAGAAGACTTGCTCATATGCACTATAGGGCACTTCCAATTGCAAGCAAGGCTATAGAGGGTGTTCCTGAAATAAAAACCAAACATGAAGGTGTTTGCAAAGGATGTGTAAAAGGTAAGAATATTAAGAAGGATTTCCCAAGCAGTGAAAGCAAGGCAAAAGATATCCTGGAAATCATCCACTCAGATGTATGTGGTCCTATGTCATCCAGTTCTCTAAGTGGGTATGTTTACTATGTCTCATTTATTGATGACTTCTCCAGGAAAACTTGGGTATACTTCTTGAAAAAAAAAGATGAGGTGTTTGATAAGTTCAGGGAATTCAAAACCTTGATGGAGAATCAAACTGACAAAAAGATCAAAACATTCAGATCCGACAATGGTGGAGAATTCACCTCAGGTGACTTCAAGAAGCTTTGCAGTGATTCAGGTATTAAGAGGGAGTTGACTACTCCTTATAATCCTCAATAGAATGGAGTTGCAGAAAGGAAGAATAAAACAATCATGGAAGCAGCAAGGGCAATGCTGCATGACCAGAATCTACCTATGCATCTATGGGCAGAAGTAGCTAGAACAGTTGTATATATGCATAACAGAACACCCCACAAGATATTGGACAACAAGACACCAGAAGAAGTCTTTTTTGGTAAGAAACCTGAAGTCAGCCATCTCAGAATATTTGGTTGTCCAGTATACACTCATGTCCCAAAGGAAAAGAGGACCAAACTAGATCCTTCAAGAAAGAAGGGTATCTTTGTGGGTTACAGTGAAATCTTGAAGGCTTACAGAATATACTTTCCAGGGTTCAAGAAGATTGATGTCAGCAGGGATGTAACATTTGATGAAAACTCAGCATTCATCAAATCAAGGAAGGCACCTATGGAAGTTTATGAAGAACCTAAGGAAACTAGATTTCAAGACACTACCATGACTGAAGCAATTCCAGAAGTTGTTTGTGAGTTTGAAGATCCGCAAGAACCTGTAGATCCACCCCATGAGGATAACTCTCACAAGAGGAAACCTGCATGGGCTAGAGAGCTCATTCAAGATGCAGAAAGATTTGGCATTCCAGAAGAAGAACACAGAGCAAGGAAAAGAACCAGATCACATACCAGCTATGTTGCTTTACTCTGTGACATTATGAACAAAGAACCTTCCAATTATGAAGAAGTAGCGGAAAAGAAAGAATGGAAGGATTCTATGGTTGAGAAATACCAATCAATAATGAAAAATGATGTTTGGGATGTTGTCCCAAGACCTAAAGAGAAGTCTGTTGTGACTTCCAAATGGATCTACAAAATCAAGCATGCTGCAGATGGCAGTGTAGAGAAATACAAAGCAAGATTCGTATCTCATGGCTTCTCTCAAAAAGAGGGAATAGATTATGAAGAAAATTTTGCACCTGTAGCCAGGTATACTTCCATCAGAATAGTACTTTCCCTGGCTGCAACAATGAAATGGAAAATACACCAGATGGATGTCAAGACTGTTTTCTTGAATGGTGTAGTTGAAGAGGAAGTATATGTGGAGCAGCCACTCGGCTTTGAAATACATGATAGGGAGTCATATGTGTGTAGAGTGAAGAAAGCCTTGTATGGCTTGAAGCAAGCCCCCAGAACTTGGTATGGTAGGATGGACAGTTTCCTATCTAGTTTGGGCTTTACCAAGAGTAAAGCGGATTCCAATCTTTACTACAAGGTTGAGGAAGGAAATCCTGTGATTCTACTTCTGTACGTGGATGACTTATTTGTAACAAGAGATGACAGATTGATTGCAGATACTAAGAGGAAGCTTGCTACTGAGTTCGATATGAAATATTTGGGAATGATGCATTATTTCCTAGGTATGGAGGTGTGGCAGAATTCAGGTGGGATCTTCCTTGGTCAAGGGAAGTACACAGTAGATATCCTAAAGAGATTTGGGATGATGGATTGCAAGGCCATGGCCACACCCATGGCATCGAATCTAAAGCTTCTATGTGATACTTCATCTGAGCTGGTTGATATCTCTATGTATCGTCAGATGATTGGGTCCTTAATGTACCTGACGAAAACGAGACCAGATATTTGCTTTGCAGTGAACACATTGAGCCAGTTCCTTACGAATCCGATGAGTGTTCACTTGGTTGTTGTAAAGCATGTCCTGAGGTACCTGAAGGGTACAGTGGATTATGGGCTCAAGTATGAAGCGAATCAAAAGTTTAACCTATAGGGTTATGTTGATTCAGGTTGGGCTGGCAGTGCTGCAGATAGGAAGAGCACATCTGGGTGCCACTTCAGTATGGGATCAGGTGTGATCTCTTGGTTTAGCAGGAAGCATTCCTATGTAGCACTGAGTACAGCTGAGGCAGAGTATGTTGCAGCTTGTTCAGCTAGTTGTGAGGCAGTATGGCTACGGGAGCTACTGTCTGAGTTATTTGATCTCCCGTTGGATGCTACTGGTATCTTTTGTGATAACCAAAGTTGTGTGAAGTTGTCCAAGAACCCAGTGTTTCATGATAGGTCAAAACACATAGAGATCAAATATCACTATATCAGGGATATGGTGTAGAGAGGAGCTGTGAAGCTCCTGTATGTTGCTATGGACGAGCAGATTGCAGATGTGCTGATGAAGCCACTAGCCAGGGTAAAGTTCGAGTACTTCAGGGAGAGGCTTGGTGTTCTTCAAATCGATGACACTTCAAGGAAGAAGTGATAGACACATTTGTTGAAGCCATTCTAAGCATGTTGGAAGGAGGATCCTTCACATGGCTGTGGATGTAAGCACTGGATGATGAGCATCAGGACAATGCTCTAGTTACTGCTTTGTATATGCATCATGTTGATGCTGGATATGATTAGTTGGATCATTTATATTTGTATGTATGCATCGTGTTGATGCTGGATATGATCAGTTGGATCATTTATATGTATGTACGCATCATGTTGGATGTTGGATATGATCAGTCGGATCATTTGTATGTATTTGTATATGCATCATGTTGGATGCTTGGACCATGTATCTGTATATGTATCAGGTGGATACATTGTATGATCAAGTAGATCATGTATCTGGATATGTATCATGTATTTGTATTTGTATCAAGTGGATACACTGTATGATCAGATGGATCATGTATGATGATATGTATGAGGTAGATACTTGGTATGCATCAGGTGGATGCATTGTATGATCAGGTTGATCATGATGATGAGCTTCAGGATGTTGCTACAGATGATATTTACCAGGATGGTACAAGTGATGATGATCAGTATGATCATGGGCATCAGGATGATGCCTCGTGCGATGATGATCCGTTGGATCATGAGTATCAGGTTGATACTTTGAGGTCAGAGATGATATGTGGCAGGTTGTGCAAATAGCATATAATCAGTCCTAGGAGATCTTTCCAGTCGTGCTACGGCACATAAATGTTCCTAGGGTACTCTTTCCGGTACTGCTATGTAGTATGTAATCAGTCCTCAGATATCCGATAAATTGAGTTGTGTGCTCGTAATCAATCCTGGGATGAGGTATTACTATGGAGACATGTAATCAGTCCTGGAGATTCGAGAGGTTGAGCTGTGTGCTCATAATTAGTCCTGGGATGCTCTTTAGAGATCTTGTTGGTCGTGTTGCGGCACATAAATGTTCCTAGAATACTCTTTAAAGGTTTTTTCTATCCATATGTAATCAGTCCTGGAGATCCGAGAGGTTGAGCTGTATGCTCGTAATAAGTCCTGGGATTCTCTTTAGAGATCTTGCTGGTCGTGCTGCGGCACATAAATGTTCCTAGGATGCTCTTTAAAGGTATTGTGAAGGATATGCATGTAATTAGTCCTGGGAGATCTTGTCGGTCGTGCTTAGGAACATAAATGTTCCTGGGATACTCTTTTCGGTATTGCATCTGCATATAAAATTAGTCCTGAGAGGCCACCTCTATCAGACCGTTTGCATAGATGATGAAGACCTATAGGTGGTGGGCCTACATCCAGTATGAAAAAGGATTGGCTCTGTAGAACTTCCTATGATGAGTAGATTCAGAGATTGGTTGAGATAGTAGCAGCAGTGACGATGATGATGACGATGCATCGATAACGATGATCCCGAGAAGAAGACTTGTCTAGCAGAACTGTGTCGAGAAATACCTTCCTAGTCAAGAGGGAGTGTTGATGTATATGTAACTTTGGAATGTATTTCATCTATGTATTTCATATATATTTATTGTACCCTTATAAGAGATGTGTTATTCCTCTATAAGGAAGTGTTGTCATGTGGATTGACAAGTGTCGCAAGTGTGTGTACTTGCCGATGGGTTATTAGACCACCATGTGTGGGTTCGGCCCTAAAATATATATTATATTGTGGATGTATCTAGATAGACAAGTTGGACCCATAAGGTCACTGGGAAAACAGGTTAAGTATAAATAGAGATCGGGAGATCTCTATTTGGATCAAAATTTAACATGAAGGAGAGGTGGACCTAAAGGCCGAACTCATAAGTGCTCTTGAAGAATTGAGAAAAAGTAAAAGGAAGATTAAATGTTTAAGAACACAACTAGCTGATCATGAAGAGGAAAAAAAGACAAGAGATGAAGAATCAAGTCAAATCATTGTAGATCTGAAGATCTAGCTCCAAGAGGCTAAGAAGATTGAAGAGAAATTAGAATTTCAACTCAAAGAAAGAATGTAAGAATCTGAAAGACTTAAAAAGAAAATTTATGATAAATCTATTAAAACAAAATTTGAGAAGAGCTCGAAGACTCTAGATGAAATCCTAAGTTCCCAAAGACCATCAAGTGAAAAAATTGGGTTAGGATATAACAAAAGGAGTTATGTTGTTGCACTTATGAGTCCAACCAAAATAAGGGATAGTCAGAAATCCAATCCTCACTTACATGAGAGAAATATCGTTCCTAGAATATCAATGACAAGCAGGTATGAGCAGATCTTTTTGGGTCACTACTACTCATGTAATAATTTGGACATAAAGCCCTGAATTGAAAAGCATATGGAATGGTTCATTTTCATAAGAAGAATACATCTAACAATTATCTAAAATAAAGAAAAGGAAACCATAACTCCTTTGCACCTCTACAAAGATATGATATAGAATGTTACAAATGCAATAACCATGGACATATCGCTAGAGAATGCAAACTAATGAATCATACAGAAATGAATACTGCAATTAGGTTTCAAGACAAAGAGAAGAGAAAGGTCTGGAAGAAAAAAGAAAGAGTAGAGAGGACAGAATCCATGATAGCTCTATGCGCAACATAAAAGCAAAATATATGTCATGTTGACAGTGGATGTTCAAAACACATGACAGGAGATCCAAACAAGTTCATAAGCCTAAAAAGAGATCAAAAGGGAAAAGTTACTTTTGGAAACAATATGTCCTCTAAGATAATTGGAAAAGGTACAATTTCTATCATAAATAAAATTAGAGCTGAAAATGTGTTGCTATTAGAAAACTTAAAGCCTAAAATTCTAAGTGCGAGTCAAACATGTGATCAAGGCCACATATGCATATTTGATTCTGAGAAATGTGAAATCGGGAAGAAAAACTCAGGAAAATTTATTGGGACTGCTATAAGGAATTCAAGTAATGTATACATGCTAGAAAATGAAGAGCAATGCCACATGTGTCTGATTGATGAAAGTTGGCTATGGCATAGAAGGATGGGACACTTGAGTTTTAGTATTTTATTAAATATTTGAATAATACTTTTATTTCACAAATATAATTTGTATTGCATAATTATTATTATATACAAAATAATAGGTATTACATGTTAGGGTAACAGGTATTACATATTAGGGTTGAGAGTTAGAGATTCTAAATATTATTCAGGTTGTGAATTACACATTATAAATGTCTAAACATTTTAATAATACAATTTGCATTATATTTAAAATTTTAAATAAATACAATTATATTTTACTTATTTCATTAAATATTTTGTTTCATAAATAAAATTTTATTAAATATTTTAATAATGATTTTATTTTATAAATATATTTTAATAAAATTGTATTTATGAAACAAAATCATTAAAAAATATTTAATGATTTTGTTTCATAAATACAATTTTATTAAATATTTTAATAATAATTTTATTTCATAAATGTATTTTTTTATTGCATAATATTATACACTTTATTATCAAGTCTTTATATCTAAACATAATTAAGAAATTTAACTAAACATTTTATTTTCGTGCTTCACATCAAACATGACAATCATAATTTATAACTATGATAATTTATTTTTAAATTCTTATTGAGATTCGTATAAGAAAAAATCTTAACCACTTCAAAGACTTACGATTATTTAAGATATTTTGTTTAAGAAAAAAAAATACATTTTATTGGTGTCATAGTGATTATAGTTATCAAAATACTTTTACATTTGGTTTAACATTATTGCAAATATAAATAAAAACTATCGTTACTAATAATTATTTAAATTTATTGCAAATATATAATAAAAAAAAAGCCATCGATACTAATAATTAAAAGGAAAATTCAAAAACAAATACTCTAATATAATGGTATAGCTTTCATATTTCATAGAACTACGAATATAAGATCATTCTTATATGATGATTAGAATTTAATGTTTAAATAATTTAAATTTAAATTTTAGTTTAAATTAAAGTTTGTTTTATTGTAATAATTTTAATATGGAAGAATTATATATATATGAATAGTTATTTATATTTCTATTTAAAATTTTGAAAAATGATAAAGGATTTATTTAACATGTTAGACATTATCTTATTTGAGAATCAACCTTTTCAAAGTCGATTAAAGTCAATTATGGATTAAAGTCAACTTGGATTATACTCAATATGGTTCAACTATGGATTAAAGTCAAACATGGTTAACTATGGATTAAAATCAACTATGGTTAACAAAAAACTATGATTAAAGTCAACTATGGATTAAGGTTAACTATGGATTAAAGTCAACTATACTTAAGAGTCAACTATGATTAAAGTCATCATGGATTAAAATCGACATGGATTAAAGTGAGCCATGGATTAAATTTAACATGCATTTCAATCAACATGGATTAAAGTAAACTATGGATTAAAGTCAACATGGTTCAACTATGGGTTAACTATGGATTAAACATGGTTTTAAACTATGGATTAAAGTCAAGTATGTATTAGCTATGGATTAAAGTTAATTATGGATTAAAGTTAACTATGGATTAGGGTATGGTCAAACATGGTTAACTATGGATTAAAGTCAACTATGGGTTAAAGTTAATATGGATTAAAGTCAACATTTATTAAAGTCAACTATGGATTAAAGTCAACATGGATTTAATTCAACTATAGATTAAAATCAACTATGGATTAAAGTCAACATGGTTCTGCTATGGATTAAATTCAACATGGATTAAAGTCAGCGTGGATTGAAGGCAGCATGGAGTAAAGTCAACATGGATTAAAGTCAACTATGGGTGAAATTCGACATGGTTGGATTGAAGTCAACCATGGAATGGAGTCAACCTTCGATTGAGGTCAAACTTGAATCCAAGTCAACCTTGGATTATATCAACATTGGTTTGAAGTCAAACATGGATTGAAGACAACCATGGATTGAAGTCAACCTTGAATTAAGTTCAACCTTGGATTGAACTAAACCTTGCTTAAAATTCAACTATGGATTAAATTACTTAAGAGTGGGTTGAAGCCAATTTCTATGAATTGAATCCAACTTTGGATTGAAGCGAACTATGTTGCACTAAAGTCAGCCATAGAAAACCATGATGAGTTATTTAGGTCAACCATGCCTAACCAATGGTCAACTATGGTTTAATATAGTTAAACTTATATTAAATTCAATAATGCCTAAACAATGGTCAATCATTATTCAAAGTTAACATTGGTTTAAACTCAACTATAGATCAAATTCAACCATGCCCAAACAAGGGTCAAACATAGTTTAAGCATGGTTAACCAAGTCATCCATGGCGAGCTAAATTTAAACTTAGTTAACCAAAGTCAACCATGGTTAACAAAATTCCACCATAATAAACCATGGGATATGGTCATCAATTGTTAAACATAGTCAACCATAGTTATCGAGAGTCAACTATAGTCAACCATAATGCAACCATAGTCAACCAAAGTCAACCATGAAGTGACCATGGATTGAATTCAACCTTGGATTAAAGTCACCTATGGATTGAAGTTAACATCTAATTGACATCACCCTTGGAATGAGGTCAATCTTAGGTTGAAGTCACCCAAGATGTAACCACAGTTAACCAAATTCAACCTTGATGCAACCATGGATTGAATTTAACCTTAGATTGAAATCAAACTTGGATTGAAGTCACCCATGGGTTGAAATCAACCATGGATTAAAGTCTCCCTTGGATTAGAGTTAACCTTGGATTGAAGTCACCCTTGGATTGAAGTCAATAATGGATTGAAGTCAACCTTGGATCAAATTCAACCTTACTTAAAAGTCAACTACGAATTGTAGTCAACCTTGGATTTACGTCAACCTTAGATTGAATTCAACCTTCCATTGAAGCCAAATATGGATTGAATTCAACCACGAATTGAAGTCAACCATGGATTGAAGTCAACCTTAGATTGAATTCAACCTTGATCTTAATCCAACTATAGATTAAAGTCAACGTGGACTAAATTTAGCATGGATTAAAGTCAACTATGGACGAAATTCAACATGGTTGGTTTGAATTTACCCTTTGTTTGAATTCAACCATGGATTGAAGTCAAGCATGGATTGAAGTTAACTTTGGATTGAAGTCAACCTTGGATTATGTCAACATTGTATTGAATTCAACCACCGATTGAAGTCAACCTTGGTTGAGGATAACCTTGGATTGAGGTTAGCCTCAGATTGAACTCACCCTTGGATTGAATTCAACCTTGAATTGAAGTCAACCTTGGCTAAAAGTCAACTATTGTGTTAAAGTCAACTATGGATTGAACATTAAGTTGAAGCCAACTATGTTGCACTAAAGTCACACATGATGCACTAAATTCAACCATGATGCATTAAACTCAACCATGCCTAACCAATGTTCAACCATGGTTTAATATAGTTAAACTTAGTTTAAAGTAAAAAATGCCTAAATAATGAACCATTGATCAAAGAAAACAATGGTTTAAACTCAACTATTGATCAAAGTCAGCCATTCCCAAACAAGGGTCAACCATAATTTAACCATGGTTAATCAATTCAACCATAACAAGCTAAATATAACCATAGTTAACCAAATTCAACCACGGTTAACAAAAGAACACAATATGAAACCATGGTATATGGCCATCAATTGTTAAACATAGTTAACCATGATTAACGAGAGTCAACCATAGTCAACCAAAGTTATCCATGAAGCAACCATGGATTGAAGTTAACATTGGATTGAATTCAACCTTGAAATCAACATTGGATTGAAGTAAACCTTGAATTCAACCTTGGATTAAAGTCACAAATGGATCGAAGTCACCCTTGGGTTGAAGTCAAACTTGGGTTAAAGTCACCCAGGATGCAACCATAGTTAACCAAATTCATCCATGAAGCAACCATGGATTAAAGTCAACCTTGTATTAAAGTCACCCATGGGTTGAAGTCAACCTTGTATTGAAGTCTCCCTTGGAATTGAATGTTGAATATTGGCATTGATGTCCGCAAGAAGGAAGACATTCCCGCACAAGAAGAGGAAGTGATTTCGAGATTAATTAATTAAATATAATTATCAAAACAAAAAATATCTATTATTTATTAAACTAAAATGTAATTGTTTAGTGAAAGGATACGATGTTGAAAAGGCATGATGCTTGAAGAGGCACGTTCCTATGGATGAATTAGGTATTTAAATGAAGTTTCGAATTAGAAGAAAGATGTCTTTGCAATGCAAAATGCAACAACATAAAGAAAGCGAGAGACCAACAACATAAAGAAAGGAAGAGACCAGCAGCATGAATCATTTCTAGAATTGATAAATCAAGTGGAAAATCAAGAAGTTATAAATATCAGGGAAGCTGGGTGGTGCTAGTGGAAGGTCAAAGCCTGTCACGAACGTTGTAGCCTCCTTCCAGTAGTAGCTAGAAAACAAGGGTGTTGCAACATCCTTATCTATTGGTGTAGATAGAAAACTGGGATGTTGAAGCATCCTTTCTGTTGCAACAGAAAAATAATTTTGTAGAAATAATTTTATTAATAAGTTTGATTTGTGGTTTTCTCTTTGAGGTTTCCATGATAAAATTTTATATCCTTGCTTTTTTGATTCATAGTATACATTGTTTTAATACTAATTGTTTTAATTAAAGGAAAAAGAAGGAAATACCGATTCACCCCCCCATCTCAGTATTGCCGGATAAACCAACAATTGGGATCAGAGTAGGATCCTTCACTACAGTTTAATCACTAGAAGGAATATCCTATTAAAACACTATGGATCAAGAAGAAGGTTTAGATGCTAATAGACCTCCATTATTCACATGAGAAAATTATGCATACTAGAGTGTGAGAATGAGATGCCATCTAATGTCTCTTGTATGCAAAGTTTGGAATGCTATTGAAAAGGGTTATAACATACTAGCTAGTCCACCAACAGATAAAGATGAACAAGATAAATATGAAGCCAATGCAAAAGCATTGAAAGCAATTTTGAATGGACTGTAAAATTCAGTGTTTTTCAAAGTCATGCAATGTAAGACAACGAAAGATGCTTGGCACAAATTAAAAAAATTGTATGAAGGAGCTACAAAAGTCAAAAAATACAAACTCCAAACATACAAAGGACAATTCGAAAATTTAAAAATGAAAGAAGAGGACAACATTGTAGATTACCTTTTAAGAGTAGATGAAATTTCCAATGCAATCAGAGGTCTGGGATGATAAATACAAGAGAAAGAAGTTGTTGAAAAGGTACTAAGAAAACTAGCAATGAGGTATGAATCCAAAGTGTCTACTATAGAATATCGAGATGAAATTGACTTTATAACAATGGATGATTTGCATTGAATCTTCACTACCTATGAGATGAGAACAAAACAAAATAAACCATCAAGAAAAGAGGAAGCATTCAAAGCCACAAAAGAGTCATAGAAATCTAAAACACTACCCAAAAACCACTATGAGAAATTAGATGATGAAGAAGCTCTTTTCATCAAGAAACTTGAGAGAGGTACTGGTAAGTACGAAGGAAAGATACCCTTGAAATTCTTTAACTGTGGAAGAGTTGGGAATTTTGCATCAAAATGTCGCTATCCCAAACAAGATGATAGTGATGATAGATAAACCTCTAAGAAATTTAAGAAGAATACTGCAGCAAACAAAAAGAAGTTTAATGGGAATAAGAAGATCTTTTACACTATGGAAGATAATGAAGATGAAGAAGAAGAAGAAGATGAGTAAATAGAAATTCTATTCATGGGAATAGAAACTCAAGCTCTAGATGATGAATCAGATATGGAATTAGAGGTGGACCTAAAGGTTGAACTCATAAGTACTCTTGAAGAATTGAGAAAAAGTAAAAGGAAGATTAAATGTTTAAGAACACAACTAGTTGATCATGAAGAGGGAAAAAATACAAGAGATGAGGAGTCAAGTCAAATCATTGTAGATCTGAAGATCTAGCTCCAAGAGGATAAGAATATTGAAGAGAACTTAGAATTGCAGCTCAAAGAAAGAATGCAAAAATCTAAAAGACTTCAAGCATAAATTATTAAGCTTAAAAAGAAAATTTATGATAAATCTATTAAAACAAAATTTGAAAAGAGCTCGAAGACTCTAGATGACATCGTAAGTTCCCAAAGACCATCAAGTGAAAAAAATGGGTTAGGATATAACAAAAGGAGTTATGTTGTTGCACTTATGAGTCCAACCAAAAAAAGGGATAGTTAGAAATATAATCCTCACTTACATGAGACAAATATGGTTCCTAGAAGATCAATGACAAGCAGGTATCAGCAGATATTTTTGGGTCACTACTACTCATGTAATAATTTGGACATAAAGCCTTGAATTGCAAAGTATATGGAATGGTTCATTTTCATAAGAAGAATACATCTAACAATTATCCAAAAGAAAGAAAAGGAAACCGTAACTCTTTTGCACCTATACAAAGATATGATATAGAATGTTACAAATGCAATAACCATGGACATATCGCTAGAGAATGCAAACTAATTGCACGCGGGCTTCACTAGAAGGAAATATAATACCACGTTCATTCATATTGCGGTATTAAATATTCATGAAAACCTAAAAATTATCACCATGCTTGGAATGGCTCCTGCAAATGTGTCCCATCACTTATTCCTCGAAGCATCTTCTATCTGAAGAACACCAAGCCTCTCTCTGAAGTACTCAAACTTCACTCTAGCTAGTAGTGTAGTCAACACATCTGCAATATTCTCATCTGTCGCAACATACAGGAACTTCACTGCTCCTCTCTGCACCATATCCCTGATATAGTGATATTTTATCTCGATGTTCTTCGACCTATCATGGAACACTGGATTCTCTGATAACTTCACACAACTTTGGTTGTCACAATAAATACAGGTAGCATCCAACAGGAGATCAAATAACTCATACAGTAGCTTCCTAAGACATACTGCCTCACAACTAGCCAAACAAGCTACAACATACTCTACTTTGGCTGTACTCAGTGCTACGTAGGATTACTTCCTACTAAACCAAGAGATAACACCTGATCCCATACTGAAGCAACACCCAGAAGTGCTCTTCCTATCTGTAGTACTGCCTGCCTAATCAGAATCAGCATAACCCTCTAGGTTAAAATTTTGATTTGCATCATACTTGAGCCCATAATCAACCGTACCCTTCAGGTACCTCAGAATATGCTATACAACAATCAGGTGAACATGTCTAGGATCTATCAGAAATTGGCTCAAGGTATTCACCGCAAAACAAATATATGGTCTCGTGTTCATCAGGTACATCAAGGACCCAATCATCTGACGATACACTGTTACATCAACCGACTCAAATAAAGCATCACACAATAGCTTCAATTTCGATGCCATAGGTGTGACCATGGCCTTGCAGTCCATCATCCTGAACCACTTTAGGATCTCTACTGCTTACTTCCCTTGTCCAAGGAAAATTCCATCTATACTCTGCCACACCTCCATACCTAGAAAGTAATGCATCATCCCCAAGTCCTTCATCTCGAACTTAGCAGCAAGCTTCCTCTTTGTGTCGGAAATCAATCTATCATCACCTGTCACAAACAGGTCATCCACATACCATAGGAGTATCACTGGATTTCCTTCCTCAACCTTGTAGTAAAGGTTGGAATCCGCTTTACTCTTGGTAAATCCCAAACTAGATAGAAAGATATCTATCCTACCATACCAAATCCTAGGAGCTTTCTTCAAGCCATACAAGGATTTCTTCAATCTTCTCACATATGAATCCCTGTCATGTGTCTCAAAACCGAGTGGCTGCTCCACATATACTTCCTCTTCGACTACACCATATCCATTTGGTGTATCTTCCACTTCATCACTATAGCCAGAGAAAGTATTGTTCTGATGGAAGTGTATCTGTCTACAGGATCAAAGTCTCTTCATAATCTATCCCCTTTTTCTGGGAGAAGCCATGAGCCACAAACTTTGCCTTGTATTTCTCTATGCTACCATATGCAGTATGCTTGATCTTATAGATCCACTTGGAAGTCACAACAGACTTCCCATCTGGTCTTGGGACCACATCCCAAACATCATTCTTCATGATCGGCTGGTATTCCTTGATCATGGCATTCTTCCATTACTGCATCCCGAATCCTGGGAACTTCAGATTCTTCAATATCTTCAATAGATAGTTTTCTTTGAACTTCATTACTGGAACAAATGTTGTTGTCCTTCTTTTGTAGGTGATTGTACATGATCTTTCCTACAAGTCAAATTCAATTGCATGATTAGAAACTTCTCATAGTTTTTCTAAGAAAAATCTTACACATAAGAATATATTCCATACAGTCATGTAATTATCTTAGCCAATGCTTCAATACAACATTTATCCATATCCTGTAACTGTTCGGATATCCACATCATCTATTTCAGGATACATATCTATTTCAGGATCATCTATTTCAGGATACATATCTACTTCAGGATCTTGCATGATCTATTTCAGGATATGCAGCTGCATGCACTTGCATGCATCCCAGTCACCAGTTTGATGCCTCCAGCACCTTATCCACCTTCTTCTAGAACCCGGGAGCCACTTACCACAGAGTTTTAGCCCTCCTAAGCTGAAAGGCGCCCTCTTCTCACCTACTGCCAGAGAAGGGCGCACTTGTTCACCTACCACTGCAGATTCACTCCAGTTACATTCAGTTAGCTCCGATTCTCCCTGATTTGAGGCTAGTTTCACTCCTGACTGACTGTTTCACCTCCGATTGACCTCCAGTTCGATTAGGTGACTTGTTCTGACTCCAGTTATCCTCCCATGCGCCCCCACTGAGCCTCCAGATCCTATATCAGTGCTACACACTTCAGTTACATTTATTACACTCAGTTAGACTCAGTTTGACACCTGGATGACTGGTTGTTGTGATTGATGAGCACCACCGATGATTTATGAGGACTCCTAGACAGAGTCAAGCTACTCCATTCTGTGATTCGAATGACCTCCTTAGGCAATTCGAATTGCTTAGTCATTGTGACAGTTTGTATTGTAATTCATTCACCCTTTCTGGGATAGAGAGCACTGCTGCATGTTTTGCACAGTTTTGCACCATATTTTCTATGTTCATCTGTTGTGATTGATTTACTTGTTCATTAGATCTGCTGTGACTAATTTTACATGGTATCAGAGCCATTGCAGGGACAAGATCTCTTTTCTACAGGTGTTTATACAAGAAGACTTGACTGAATTGCTAAAAATTGCAAAAAGTTTGGCATGAGATATCTCAAGGGCATTCGCTCCTGTGCATGCAAAGCTTGAAAAATATTCCAATACCACTCCAGAAGCTTGAGTTACCACATAATTCCTGGATCTGATACATTGGACCTATTCAACATTGCTTGAAATCCAATCCCAGGTGTGATGCAACTCTCAAAGGGTGGATTGTTCGACCTTATTGTGGTTGTTTTGATGTGATTTGCAGGTTTATTGTCTCCTTCAAGTGCACTCTCTATTTTATGCATGCAAGGTTTCCTCCTTCAATTGCATTCGCTATAGTCTGCATGCAAGCTTCCTCTTCATCAGTTGACTCAATCCTTGCAATGGAATACTCTTCTTCAAATCCTATCCTCACCCCATTCAATTATTTTGATTGGAAAGATGATATGGAGATCATATTACGTTCAAAAGGTTACTACCGAGTCACCCTTGGTCTTGAATTGGAGCCAAACAATGTAGCAGAAAGAACCAAACACTACAACAAGCTTGATGAAGCTTACGGTCTTCTTTGTCTCTCCATCTCCAAGGATCTTCACTTCCATCTCAGCGGATTGAAGACTCCAAAAGCCATATGGGAGCAACTTGAAACACTATTCGGCAAGCAGGATGAGCTTAGGGATTTTCAATTAGAGAATGAATTGATTGGCCTTAATCCTGAGAATTTTGAGACCATCAATGAATTCTTCACAAAATTCAAGAACTTGAAATTGCAATTGAAGAACAGTGGTGTTATCAAAGAGGATAAACAGTTGATCCTCTCCATTCTAAGCAAGCTTGGGAAAGATTATTCGGTATTTGTCTCTACTTTCAATTCCGGTCGGCTAACTACCCCGAATTGGAAGATGCCTACCTTGAATGCCTTCATTGAGTCCGTTACGAAAGAGCATGACAAGTTGATTCAAATGGGGTCCATAAGCTCCAAAGATTCAGCCCTATTTGTTCAAGGACCCAAGATCTCGAATGGTAAAGGAAAGCTAAAGAAGGAGAAGCCCAAATTCGAGCCTCACAAGCAAAAAGACAAAGGCAAGCAAACGGATGCACCATCCAGTTCGAAATCCAAGCAAAAGGGCAAAGAAGGTAACCAAAAATCTAAATGTACTTATTGTAACCGTGGCTTTCATCCCGAAAGTTCATGTATGAAGAATACTATAGATCAAATGGCCCTCCTTTTGGAAAAGAACAACATAACCCTTCCTGATGGTGCAAGGAAGAAGGATCGGAATGACGATCATGAAAGAGGACAAGCACTCATGGCAATGGTTTCGAAGCCCACTCTCTTGATAGATTCGGGTGCATCAAATCATATGGCTGCAAATATTGATTCTTTTTCCTCATTCGATCCAAACAGCTCCATCCCCATCCATTTGGGAGATGACTCAAAAATTTCTTCAAAGGGCAAAGGTACGATTCATGTAGAACATGGATGCTTTCAGAATGTTCTCTATGTGCCTTCCTTAGCTTCGAATCTCATTTCTGTGTATCAAATGACACATACTGGTGATCCAAAGAAAGTCACATTCAGCCCTAATACAGTTGAAATTTCTGATATCAAAAGTGGAAGACTAGTTGCGGTTGGAAAGGCAAACCACACTGCAAAATGTTATGAGTTTTCGCACTTTATACCGCTTGCAAAGCCCACTGCTCTTCGCACACATGGTAATGAGGTTAGTAGGCTTTGGCATGAAAGATTTGGACATCTAAATTATAAGTATTTTCTGCTGCTATCAAATAAATCCATGGTAGATGGGCTTCCACAACTCCGTTCCTCGAAGGGAATATGCACTGGTTGCATTATTGGGAAGCACCCTGAGCACAGATTCGACCGCGGCAAGGCTAGCAGAGCCTCTACTATTTTGGGATTGATCCATTCTGATATCAGTGGTCCGCTGCCCCATATGTCATTAAATGGTTCAAGGTATGTTTTGACATTTATTGACGATTTTTCCCGCTTTACATGGGTATTCTTTCTCAAAAACAAGTCAGAAGTGCTTGGAAAATTCAAGGATTTTAAGGCTTCTGTTGAGACCACCACTGAGAGCAAGATCAAAGCTCTTAGATCTGATAATGGTGGGGAATATATCAAGTCCGAGTTGCTGCAACTTTGTGCCCAAAGCGGAATCAAGATCCAACATACAGTTCCCTACACACCCCAGCAGAACGGTGTAGCGGAAAGGAAAAACCGGTCACTGAAAGAGATGGCTACATGCATGATTGAATCGAAAGGTTTGGCTGTAAATCTTTGGGCTGAAGCAATCAATGTTGCTGCATATATATAGAACCGTGTTCCACATTCATCCATGAAAGGTATGACTCCTTTCGAAGCATTCTTTGGTCACAAACCGGATGTGTCAAATTTGAGAGTTTTTGGCTCTACTGCATGGGCTAGAATTCCTTCTGAGAAGAGACGAGCTTTGGATCCACAAAGTATCGAGTGCATATTGATAGGATATGGGGAAGAATCAAAAGCATATAAACTCATGGATATCAGATCTAAAAAGATATTCATAGAGCGCAGTGTGCAGTTTGAAGAACCGCTTCAAGAATTGCAACTAGTTGAGGAGAAAACTGCCGATTCACCGCCTTCACCAGAAGAATATTCGAGCAGCGATAATGAAGGTATGAGTTCTGATATTTCTGATATTGTAGCAGAATATGATGATCATGACATATCAGGTTCGGAATCCGACCATTCAGATCCCCCTCAGTTACCAAAGTGGGCCCAAAACACTCTACAATCTGCTGGTTCTAGTCTTGGAAATCCTGCTGATCCGAGACGAACAAGAGGAGACTTTCAAAGGGCAGGTATGGCTCTTTCTATTGCTGATCCATTTCTTCCTGAGATTTGTTATTTGATGGCTGGTTTAGATCCCCAATCATACTATTCAGCCCATCGAGATCCGAGATGGAAAAGTGCCATGGATGAAGAGTACAGTTCTCTTCAAAAGAACAATACATGGGAGCTAGTTTCTCTTCCACCTGGAAGAAAATTAGTGAAGTGTAAATGGGTCTACCGTACTAAAGTTGCTTCTGATGGCACTATCAGCAAATATAAAGCAAGGTTGGTGGCAAAAGGTTTTTCCCAAGTCCAAGGAGTGGACTACACAGAGACCTTTGCACCGGTTGCAAAGATGGATTCCATCCGCCTTGTTTTAGCTATTGCCGCATCCAAGCACTGGGAAGTGCATCATATGGATGTGAAGAGTGCATTTTTACATGGAGACCTTGCTGAAGAGGTCTATATGCAGCAGCCAGAGGGTTATACATCAGATCCATCATTGGTTTGTAGATTGAAGAAATCTTTGTACGGGTTAAAACAGGCCCCAAGAGCTTGGTACGCAAAGATGGACTCCTTCCTTCTTTCTCAGAATTTCCAAAGATGCAAATCTGATCTGAATGTCTATCTTCAGCGAGTTAAAGGTAATTTGTTGGTTATTGTACTTTATGTTGATGATCTGCTTATTACTGGTAGCACACTTACTTCAATAAACAAGCTAAAATCTGCCTTAAATCTAGCTTTTGACATGAGCGATTTGGGCTTGCTGAGTCACTTTTTGGGCTTGGAGATAGCTCAAAATTTTGATGGGATCACTATATCTCAGCAAAAATATGCTTCCGACCTGTTATTGAAGTTTAATATGGCTGAATGTAAGGCAGCCCCGTTCCCATTCCTCTCAGGAATCAGTCTTGAGGAGGGAGATTCCACACCGCTTGCAGATTGCAGTATGTATCGACAGTTGATTGGTTCACTACTTTATTTGACACATTCACGGCCTGATATCTCATATGCCGTGAGTGTCGTGTCAAGATATATGCAGCAGCCACATGAGCTTCATTGGCGAGCAGCCAAGCGGATCTTGCAGTATGTGCAAGGTACGAGACAGTTTGGCATACATTATGCTGCAGATTCTGAGCTAGATTTCATTGGTTTTACTGATTCAGATTGGGCAGGTGATAGCATTGATCGGAAGTCCACTTCCGGTTATGTTTTCATGATTGGTCATGGTGCTATTTGCTGGTCCAGCAAAAAGCAAGCAGCCATTGCACTTTCTTCAGCAGAGGCAGAGTATCGAGGGGCAGTCAATGCCTGCATTCAGGCAGTTTGGTTGCAGGGTATTCTTTCCGAGTTTGGTTTTGGTGGCACTACTTCGACTGTCCTATTTTGTGACAATCAAAGTGCTATCAAGATCTCCACAGATCCAGTTCAGCGGCAGAGGACCAAACACATTGAGATTCATATGCATTACATTCGACAGTTGGTGCATGACCGCACCATCATTCTGCAATATTGCCCTACTGATGAGCAAATTGCAGACATCTTCACCAAGAGCTTCACTGAGAAGAAGTTCTCTTACCTCCGTTCACTGTTGGGGGTGAGTTCCATCATGGTGGAGACAGATTGATTCATTATTATGCTTTAGCTTGAGGGGGGGGCTTTCTTCCCACTGGGTTTTCCCTCTTTCCTCACTTAGTTTATTTTCAGCATTTTTTGGATTATTGTATTGGGGTGACCTTTGGTCTTAGTTACCAGGGCCCCACATTATTTTAGTTGGCACATCATAGTCTAGCTTGAGGGGGGGTGTTCGGATATCCACATCATCTATTTCAGGATACATATCTATTTCAGGATCATCTATTTCAGGATACATATCTACTTCAGGATCTTGCATGATCTATTTCAGGATATGCAGCTGCATGCACTTGCATGCATCCCAGTCACCAGTTTGATGCCTCCAGCACCTTATCCACCTTCTTCTAGCACCCGGGAGCCACTTACCACAGAGTTTTAGCCCTCCTAAGCTGAAAGGCGCCCTCTTCTCACCTACTGCCAGAGAAGGGCGCACTTGTTCACCTACCACTGCAGATTCACTCCAGTTACATTCAGTTAGCTCCGATTCTCCCTGATTTGAGGCTAGTTTCACTCCTGACTGACTGTTTCACCTCCGATTGACCTCCAGTTCGATTAGGTGACTTGTTCTGACTCCAGTTAGCCTCCCATGCGCCCCCACTGAGCCTCCAGATCCTATATCAGTGCTACACACTTCAGTTACATTTATTACACTCAGTTAGACTCAGTTTGACACCTGGATGACTGGTTGTTGTGATTGATGAGCACCACCGATGATTTATGAGGACTCCTAGACAGAGTCAAGCTACTCCATTCTGTGATTCGAATGACCTCCTTAGGCAATTCGAATTGCTTAGTCATTGTGACAGTTTGTATTGTAATTCATTCACCCTTTCTGGGATAGAGAGCACTGCTGCATGTTTTGCACGGTTTTGCACCATATTTTCTATGTTCATCTGTTGTGATTGATTTACTTGTTCATTAGATCTGCTGTGACTAATTTTACAGTAACTTTCTAGATGCCTTCCATCTCTACTAGAACATTGTTAAGATTTTGCACTACTCCCAACATGTCAGCAAAGAGGTTTCATTCTAGATAAGTAGAAATGGAATGTTGTATAGTGCCATAGGCCACTCACCCATTACATGAACATTAGTAGTACACTGTTCATTAATGCAATTATTCTAATATGCATAATACACATCCTGAATATAGGAACATAAATATGTACATGAATGAAAAACATCATTTAAATAATAAGAAATGAAAATTCAAATACTTATCTTTGTTTGCTTGTTGGGTGGAATCCCTCTCAATCATTGCTTCCTTGCAGGAACTACTGGAGTGAGCTCCCTCTTGATATTTTCTTCCTGGATTACCTATCCTTGAACTTATATCCATCCTAGACCACTATGCATGCTTAAGTGTGCACTAGTGTCATCATTGTGTTATCCTCAAGATCTCACACATAACCATACATACATTAGTATAATCTCAATACTATGAAAACATTATGATCCTAAATAATCTTAACATGTATGATCATGATCATTTCACACACAGGTAATGTATCACAAGCATTAGTATTGAAGGTTTCGGGGAGGACTTCTATTACTCATGCATATTCTTATTTGACCATAGGACTCATCTGGTTAGTCATATCATCAATCAAAGTAATAAACATAATATGCAGAGACCCTTGATTACTTAAAATTCTAACTTCAAGAATAATCATTATCATTCATACAAAAGTATAAGATCCTAACACAAGGTACGATTCTAACTTGATATAGGAAAAACATGCCTGGATTATCATGCTTGCTAGTTATGTCTAACATACCCAAACAATGTCTTCTTGTTCTCTTCAATGACTTGTGCTTAGTAACCTGCATAACTCATAAGTTAACCATTGTAGAACCAAATTATACATACCTTGTAACTAGAGCTTCTATGTGGTCCTTCTATGTGGTCCATGAGTCTTTGTCTTCATGTCACCATGGTCATATTTTCTTGATCTAGAACTTGATTTGTACCTTTCATGTTAGTAGACAACATCATCCTCATACAATATCACAGTGCATTAGTAAAATCATAAGTGTCATAACCCTAATCAATGAATGTCTTCTATCATTCACATGCATTCATACTTTTACTAGGGTGATAAGACAAGTCGAAAATTAATCAATATTGTACTAACCTCAATAATATGAACACAAACATATCATAACCTTAATCATGAACAGATTTCGAAAACATACATGTATCTCCTCAAGTCATACCTGTCGAGATTGCTTGTAGTATTCGTATGTAAGGCCTTAGCCTCATCTCCCTCTGAAACTAGAACTTCTTCACTTATGCAGGTGTCCAATTCATTCTCTTGTAGGATTAACTCAATCCACTTTGATTTGCTGAAACTGGATCTGGAGTTGGATTACGGTTTGTCAGAGAAATCCTAAAAATTCAAAATTTGAATTTCAAACTTCTGATTGGATGAAAAGATGTGTCTTGCTGAGAAGATCAAGATGGTATACTTTAATTTTGAAATCTCCAAAATTTGACCCCTCAAAATTGCCTTTGAAACTTCTTGATCTTCTAGACAGGATCCCGAACTAGGGTTTGATAAAGCCCGGTCTTCTTCCCATCCAAAAGGTTCGTTCTTGTGTTCTAAAATTTGATTTTTCTGAGGAGCTTCTAGCCATGGTCACAGATTTCAAAAATTTCAACTTTTGCAAAAGCCCTAATTTTCCACCTTTCCTATCAAAATCCCAAACTAGGGTTTGATCAAGCCCTGCCTTCTGCCCAACCAAAAAATTTGATCTTGGTCTCTAAATTTTTATTTTTATGAGGAGCATTAAGTCATTGTCTCTGATTCCAAAAATTCCAACTTTCTCCGAAGCCCTAAGTTCCCGTAGCAATGACAAGCCAAGAATGAAGGTGCTCAGAATCCAATTATGTTTTGACAGAAATATGCACCTTATTGTTTCTGGTGCATCTCCGAAATTACGAATCAGCAGGGTATGAAAATTTGGCTATGGTATTCTAACCTGTCTTCTTTCCAACCCCATAGATCTGACCTCAAATGGATTCTCTGAGAGAGAGTTATGCCAAGTGTCGCAACGTGACCTGTTTATGGGATAAAATAGTATAGAAAAATTGTACGGAGTTCCACGTGACACTGGTTCAATTTTGGCCTCTAAAAAGAGGACCTGTGAAACTATAGTCCATGCCCTTACTGCCACTTTTTACAGAATTCCATTTGTATCTTCCTAGCCCAAGTTGTGACCTTTTTTTTTAGGTAACCTATTTATGATTGAGATCTGGAAGAGGCAGAAACCCTAACTTGTACGGATCATAAATCACAAAGTATAGCGAATTAGATGTTGTTCTTCGGAAAAAAGGTACATGGGGATGTTATCTGCGATCTGTAAAATTTCCAGAACTTGAACCTTCTCCAAGTTGTATTTATAGCGAAAGTTCCAGGATGACAGGTTTTTGCTATATCAAGCCCTAGCTTCCAATTTGTCGCAAGTGCAACAACTGTCATAAATGCGATATCATGCCTTCCTTCAGGCTAGATTTAATACCATGTTATTTTTTCATCATTTAATTCAATAGATCTAGGATCTTAACTGAAAGAACAATATGTACAACATATCAAGCATAAGAGAGAAGAGACACAAAATATTTCACCGGGGAAAACCAAACAGGTGAAAAACCCCGCAACTTCCTCAAAGATAGAATAAGCACTAGTACAAAGATCACAAATATCAAACCCCAAGAGATAGATGACTGCAGTAGCTACTCCTCCTCCACTTTTGCGCAATCCTCCTCTCTCTCACTAATGTGAAGTGAGTGAACGAGAGAATATCTCAATTGAAAGAGTCACACTCTCTATTTATACTTTTACTTTCACTTGATCTTTACTCAACTAGGTCAGCCTCAACTTAACCACATAACATAATACTAACTGGGTCGACCCCCACTAGGGTGGTCTAATAACCCTTTAACCCACATGACTCATACAGGGCCGACCCCATCAAGGTGGTCTAATAACCCATCAAGTATAAGTTACGACACTTACAATATAACTTGTGACACTTGCAAGTACAACTGACGACACTTCCAATCGGAGGAATAATACATCTCCGTTGGGGATACAATAAGGTACAAATACAATATACAAGTGAATATCTTCTGAATTTACAAGTACATCAACAGTAATGAATCCTATAGAAAGGAATACTGCAAACATGTTTCAAGACAAAGAGCAGAGAAAGGTCTGGAAGAAAAAAGAAATAGTAGAGAGGACAAAATCCATGATAGCTCTATGTGCAATAGAAAAGAAAAATATATGGCATGTTGATAGTGGATGTTCATAACACATGACAGGATATACAAACAAGTTCATAATCCTAAAAAGATATCAAAAGGGAAAAGTTACTTTTGGAGACAATATGTCCTCTAAGATAATTGGAAAGGTACAGTTGCTATCAGAAATATAATCAGAGCTGAAAATGTGTTGCTAGTAGAATACTTAAATCCTAATATTCTCAGTGTGAGTCAAACATGTGATCAAGTCCACATTTGCATATTTGATTCAGGGAAATGTTAAATCAGGAAGAAAAAATCAGGAAAACTTATTGGGACTACTGTAAGGAATTCAAGTAATGTATACATCCTAGAAAATGAAGAGCAATGCCACATGAGTATGATTGATGAAAGCTGGCTATGGCATAGAAGGATGGGACACTTGAATTTTGACAATCTTATAAAGGTGAGTAAGAAGGAAGCTATAAGAGGTTTTCCAAAGGTTGTGAATCATCAAAATTCATTTTGTAAACATGGGAAACATGGGAAACAAACTAAATCCAACTTCAGAATCAAGGAATATACATCGTCACAGCCATTGAAAATAGTTCACACTAATCTTTGTGGACCAAAAAGAACTAAAATATTGAAAGGAGAATCCTATTTCATGTTGTTCATTGATGATTATACAAGGATGACTCGGGTGACATTCCTCAAAGAAAAATCAGAATATTTTGAGAAGTTTAAAATTTGTAAACCAATGGTTGAGAATGAGACAAATCTGAAAATAAAATGTTTAAGGTCAAATAACGGAGAAGAGTTTACCTCAAACAAATTCAATGAGTTTTGTGAAACCCATGTAATTAAAAGACAATTTTCATCTACAAGAAATCCTCAGCAAAATGGCATTGTGGAAAGAAAAAATAGGACGGTCCAAGAAGCAGCCAGAACTATGCTTAATGAAGCAAAAATTTCAGATGCATATTGGAGAGAAGCATTATATACAGTTGTCTATGTACTTAATAGAGGAAAACTCAAAGTAAATCATGACAAGACTCCTTATGAGCTATGGTAAGGAAGACCTACCTCTATCAAATATTTTAGAGTGTTTGGTAGTAAGTGCTACATAAAGAGGAATGAGGATGATCTTTGTAAGTTTGACTCCAGAACCGATAAAGGAATATTTATAGGATATTATTCCACCAAGAAAGCATATAGATGTTACAATCAAAGACTACACGAGATCATAGAGAGTGCAGATGTAAGAATAGATGGAATGAAGCCAAGAAGTATTAGAAATCAATATGATGAGATAACAAATAATGATAAGGATGAAGAAGACTCACAAAGGAAAGAGGATTCACAAGATGAAGAAGAAATTAAGCAGGAAGAAAAGGAAGATGAGGTATCTCACAAAAATAACAAATAAGATTCTCCAAGACCTGATACAAGAGCACCATCAAGAAGAATTCAAAGAGATCATCCTGAAATTCAAGTTATTGGCGACATAAATACTGGAGTTCAAACAAGAATAAGGTTAATATATGATCATGAACAAGCACTACTTTCACTAATAGAGCCTAAAACATTTGCAGAAGCTATCAAAACTTATGATTAGATCAAAGATATGAATGAGGAGCTGGGACAAATATAGAGGAACCAAACCTAGGAAATTGTACCAAGACCTAAAGACAAGAATGTGATTGGGACCAAGTGGATTTTCAAGAACAAGTTAAATGAAGATCGTAAAGTAATAAGAAACAAGGCCAGACTAGTATGAAAGGGATATGCTCAGGTGGAAGGTATTGACTTTGAAGAAACATTTTTTCCTGTAGCAAGACTTGAAGCAATTAGGATGTTCTTATCTTTGCATGTTACAAAAATTTCAAAGTATATCAAATGGATGTTAAATCTGCATTTCTGAATGGAAATCTTGAGGAAGAAATCTATATTGAACAACCTGAAGGTTTTCTCTTATCAGAAAACATAGATTATGTTTGAAAATTAAAAAGGGAACTCTATGGTCTCAAACAAGCTCCAAGGGCGTGGTTTTCAAGACTTGACAACTACTTGAAACAACAAGGATACAAAAGAGGGGCCACTGATAGTAATCTCTACATAAAATTTGAAAATGAGAATATGATCATTGTTGTTGTCTATATAGATGATATCATATTTGGAAGTGATCTACAAGTCCTAAGTGTAAACTTTGCTTCAGATATGAAGAATGAATTTGAAATGTCTCTGTTGGGAGAACTAACATTCTTCTTAGGATTACAAGTCACTCAATCAGACAAAGGTATTTTCATTTCTCAAACCAAGTACATTAAAGAGATGCTAAAAAAATTTAAGATGGAATATTCCAAGCCTGTTAGTACCCCCATGATCATTGGCTGTAATTTAAGCAAGGATGATGACTCTTTGGAAGTGGATCATGTTATATATAGATCTATGATAGGTAGTCTGCTATATGTGATAGCTACAAGACCGGATGTGATTCAAGTTGTAGGATTGGTTGCTAGATTCCAATCAACCCCCAAAGAAACACATGTAACAACAGTAAAAATAATTTTCAAATATTTGAAAAGTACTATGGAGTATGGTTTATGGTACCTAAAAGGACAAGACTCCACTTTAAAATCCTTCACTGATGCAGATTGGGCAGGAATTGTTGATGACCGAAAGAGTACTAGTGGAGCAACATTCTACTTGGGAGACTGTTTGGCATCATGGATAAGAAAGAAACAACCATCCATTGCACTATGTATAACAGAAGCTGAATATATTGTTGTTGCATTATGTTGTACTCAAGTCATTTGGATGAATTAGACATTGGAAGACATACTTGTGAAGTATGAGCATCTCATAGTGATAAACTGTGACAATACCAGTGCCATAAACATATCAAAAAATCTTGTCATGCACTCTAAGACTAAGCACATTCCAATAAAATATCACTTTCTAAGAGATCAAGTGTCACAAAATTTATCAAAATGGAATATATTGATACAAAGGAACAGATAGATGATATCTTCACTAAGCCACTACCCAAAGAAACTTTTGAGTATCTTAGACAAAAATTGGGAGTAATCTCCTTACAATAGATAAAAAGAAGAAAATACTTTGTCAGGGGGAGTTGTCAAAAGGAGGATTTTTTCATTGTTGTCAAAGGGGGAGACTATTTTTGGTGTTTCCATCAATGCCAAAGGGAGAGAATATTGAATATTGGCATTGATGTCCGCAAGAAGGAAGACATGCTTGCACAAGAAGAGGAAGAGATGTCGATATTAATTAATTAAATATAATTATCAAAGAAAACAAATATCTATTATTTATTAAACTGAAATGTAATTGTTTAGTGAAAGGATACGATGTTGAAAAAGAATGATGCTTGAAGAGGCACGTTCCTATGGATGAATGAGGTATTTAAATGAAGTTTCGAATTAGAATAAATATGTCTCTACGATGCATAATGCAACAACATAAAGAAATGGAGAGAGAAGCAACATAAAGAAAGGGAGAGACCAACAACATGAAGCATTTCCAGAATTGATGAATCAAATAGAAAATCAAGAAGTTATAAATAACAGGGAAGCTGGGTGGTGCTAGTGGCAGGTCGAACCCTATCAAGTAGGTTGTAGCCTCCTTCCAGTAGCAGCTGGAAAACAAGATTGTTGCAGCATCCTTATCTTTTGGTTCAGATAGAAAACTGGGATGTTGAAGCATCCTTTCTATTGCAGCAGAAAAATAATTTTGTAGAAATCATTTTATTAATAAGTTTGATTTTGTGGTTTGCTCGTTGAGCTTTCCACGATAAAATTATCTATCCTTGCTTGTTTGATTCATAGTATACATTGTTTAAATACTAATTTTTTTAAATAAAGGAAAAATAAGGAAACACTGATTCACTCCCCCCTCTCAGTATTGCTAGATAAACCAACATAATTCAACCCTGGAATATTGAAGTTAACCTTAGGTTGAATTCACCCTTGGTTTGAATCCAACCATGTATTGAAGTCAACCCTTCATTAAAATCAACCTTACTTAAAAGTCAACTATGGATTAAAGTCAATCTTGGATTTTGGTCAACCTTATATTGAAGTCAACCTTTGATTGAAGAAAAATATGGATTGAACTCAACCATGGATTGATCTCAACCTTGTATTGAATTCAACCATGGATTGAAGTCAACCTTGGATTGAAGTTAACCATGGATTGAAGTCAACCTTGAATTGAAGGAAACCTTTATTTGAAGCGAGCCTTTGATTGAATTCAAAATTGCTTAAAATTCTAATATGGATTGAAGTAAACCTTAATTTGAAGTCAACCATGGGATAAAGTTAATCATGGATTGAAGTCAATGTTGGATTGAATCCAACCATGGATTGAATCAAACCATGGATTAAATTCAACCTTGCATAAAAGTCAACTATGGCTTGAAGTCAAATATGGATTTAAGTTAACCTTGGATTGACGTTAACTATGGATTGAGGTTAACCATGGGTTGAATTCAATGTTGGATTAAATTCAACCTTGCTTAAAAGTTAACTATGGTTTAAATTCAACTATGGATTGAAGTTAACAATGGATTGAATTCAACCTTTGATTATAGTCAACCTTGGATTGAACTAAGCCTTGCTTGAATTTCAACTATTGATTGAAGTCAACCTTACTTAAAATTCAACTATGGATTGAAGTCTACCATGTTTCAATGTCAATTAACCGCTTTTAAAAATGTAGTTCTAGATTGAATTCAACCATGGTTCAAATTCAATCTTGAATATAAGTCAACTATGGATTGAAGTTAACCATGGATTGAAGTCATTAATGTCAATATTATTAACAAATTGAAATCAACCATTGAAGTGAATTCAACCTTGGATTGAATTCAACCATGGATTTAAGTGAACCTTAGACTGAATTCAACATTTAATTCAACCTTGGATTGAAGTTAACCTTGTATAGAAGTCAACCTTAGATTGAAGGAACCTTGAAGTCAATTAAATAAGTCTATAATTAAATTATAAATCAATTATATAATTAATTTAATCATATTTGTTTAGTTACATTTATTTATATTTTTAAAAAATATAAATATTTATATTTTTAATTATTATTATAATAATAATAGTTCACAAAACCTAACACGCACACTAACCGTCAACTAGTAATCCATATTAATTAATAATATGGCTTATATACGTCAATCAACATATATCAACCACTTTTGAATGTGTGGCCATGGTTGATATACGTCGATCGACGTATATAAGTCATCCTTAGATTGTAGTCAACATTGGATTGAAGTCAACCATGGATTGATTTCAACCTTTGATTAAATTCAACCATCGATTGAAGTTGACCCTTAATCTAAGTCAACATTGGATTGAAGTCAACCTTGCTTAAAATTAAAATATGGATTAAAGTCAAATATGGATTGAAGTCAACCTTGGATTGTATTCAACAATTGATTCAAGTCAACCTTGCTTAAAAGTCAACTATGGATTGAATTTAACCATGGTATATCTGTTGGAGGAGAAATTGGAGGACACGAAGATGCTCCACATTTTTTAACTCTCAGGAAGACGCTCAAGAGATCTATTCCTTCACAAATCCGTTGGATGACCTTCATCTAGTGTACATTAACGTACTCGGACCTGCTCAATGACGAACTGCTCTCAATCCATGGTGTAACCCACTTTCTTGTTCTTGAATCCTCATTTTCAACATGATGATTTTTTCTTCTCTAAGGACAGCCAAGATTTTGTGGACAACATGAGATACCATATTGTTCCCAACAGGAGGCTGTTAATGGAAGATCTGATGCATTTTCCTGTGGGTACAAGAATCCAAACTCTCCTTGATAGGCAATCGATGGTGGTGACCGATAGCAAACCCTTCTCCATCAATCATGTGGGCATAAAGATTCCGGATGATTTTACCAACGAATGGATAGTGGTGCATGCGATTGATCGCCCACTTCTGATCTCCTCGCATCCTCATCATCATGGTATTTCCACCCACACCAGCAGAGGCACAGATAATGAGGATCGGGGTGAGGGTTTACAAATAGACCAAGAATTAAGGACACAACCAAGTATTCTCTAATTTTAATGTCGTTTCTTTCAGTTTCTTCTAATCATTAGAATCTTTGTCATGGAGATGAAGGATGACTCTACCCTTATTATTGCGAAGGATGCACTCATTTTCGAGCAAAATTATGTCGGTGGGCATGGTTGTATGTCTGTTGGAGGATCTAGTGGAGGTAATTTATTCGCGATATGGACATGGAGAAAATTTTCATGATGCAAATATGATATCACTTGTGGATTTAGAATAATCTCAAGGCTCGATTTCAGAACCATTGAGATGAGGCGTTTCAAGGATCGGTTATCGTGTGTTAACGGTTACCATTGAACTCAGGCATCTAGAAGGGTTATTGTGGGAAGAATATGGAAGGATTATGATAACGTTGTAATCAGATATGGACGTGCATACCGTTTTCATAAGATTTGTTATAATCTTTTCTATTTGCTTTCCTTATTTTAAGGTGTTTCTGTTTGTTTTAATATGGTTTAAGCTTTCTTTTCTATTTTCTTTTAAACAACTTTCATTGTTAAATTGACTCTTAGTTGATTCAAAATTTTCTGAAAGTATATGCTTCACCAAGTATAGTTTGTTGGATACCCTAACCCGAATTGCTTCTTCATTTTCTTTTCTAGATAACATTTTATAAATATCTATGCCTTTCACTCATCTTCAATCCCTATATCTGCTTCTTGATTTTTATGTTTTTTTTGTTGTAAAAGAAACAGAGTTATAAAAAATATAGATTATGAGATTGTTCAGAGGAAGAGTGTCCTGTGCATGAATAAATATGGGAAAGCACTTGCCTACCCTCTTGCATGAGTTAACAGTATTATCTAAGCTTCAAGGCTTCCTCTGGATGGCCATATTCCTGCAATCAACTAGACAACATTACACTTGGTATTTGTTTTTAACTATTGGGTTCTGTAACCTATTTCGCAATATTTTTGGCCATGGAAATTGTTAGGCTTAATCCAAATTGCATAGAGATATGTACCGAGTATTTTCTACTTCTCTTTTATATTTAAAAACCTTAAATAGAAGATGATTTCAAAACCTTTTAATAATATATATTAGTTTTATAAAAGTAAACTATGTGTATAATCATTCTTTGTGTTTTTTAATGTTTATTTTCTTGGATTTTTCTAATATTTTATTAGGATATAATATGACTTGAAACAAGCTAATATTATAGGTTTGTTTCAAAAATGGTAAACCATATATATAATCATTCTTTGTATTTTTTAATAGTTTTTTTTTTTCTATTTTTCTAACATCTTATTTTTATATATAATGTTTGATTTTTTTTATTTTTTAATATTTTTTTAAATTTCAGTTATGTCATTCATTTCTCATTTGTTTTTTTTTTTAATTAGTATTAGGCTAAGGATTCACCTGGGCTAGTCTAAGCTAGGATATGAAAGGGTTGGCTACACTAGGTCATGTTAGTGTATACGCAAAGGTATATTACCTTAAAATAATGTAGACGAGGTTTATGGTAGAATATGCAAGGGGATTAAAGGTACCCAAAGGCCGAACTAATAAGTACTCTTGAAGAATTGAGAAAAAAGTAAAAGAAAGATTAAATGTTTAAGAACACAACTAGCTGATCATGAAGAGGAAAAAAAGACCAGAGATGAGGAATCAATTCAAATCATTGTATATCTGAAGATCCAGCTCCAAGAGGATAAGAAGATTGAAGAGAACTTAGAATTCCAACTCAAAGAAAGAATGCAAGAATCTGAAAGACTTAAAAAGAAACTTTATGATAAATCTATTAAAACAAAATTTGAGAAGAGCTCGAAGACTCTAGATGACATCCTAAGTTCCCAAAGACCATCAAGTGAAAAAACTGGGTTAGGATATAACAAAAAGAGTTATGTTGTTGCACTTATGAGTCCAACCAAAATAAGGGATAGTCAGAAATGTAATCCTCACTTACATGAGACAAATATGGTTCCTAGAAAATCAATGACAAGCAGGTATGAGCAGATCTTTTTGGGTCACTACTACTCATGTAATAATTTGGACATGAAGCCCTGAATTGCAAAGCATATGGAATGGTTCATTTTCATGAGAAGAATGCATCTAACAAATATCCAAAAGAAAGGAAAGGAAACCATAACTCCTTTGCACCTCTACAAAGATATGATATAGAATGTTACAAATGCAATAACCATGGACATATTGCTAGAGAATGAAAACTAATGAATCCTATAGAAAGGAATTTTGCAAACATGTTTGAAGACAAAGAGTAGAGAATGGTCTAGAAGAAAAAAGAAAGAGTAGAGAGTACAGAATCCATCATAGCTCTATCTGCAACATAAAAGCAAAATCTATGGCATGTTGATAGTGTATGTTCAAAACACATGACAGGAGATCCAAACAAGTTCATAAGCCTAAAAAGAGATCAAAAGGGAAAAGTTACTTTTGGAAACAATATGTCCTCTAAGAGAATTGGAAAAGGTACAGTTGCTATCACAAATAAAATCAGAGCTGAAAATGTGTTGCTAGTAGAAGACTTAAAGCCTAATATTCTCAGTGTGAGTCAAACATGTGATCAAGGCCACATCTTCATATTTGATTCCAAGAAATGTGAAATCAAGAAGAAAAACTCAGGAAAATTTATTGGGACTGTTGTAAGGAATTCAAGTAATGTATACATCCTAGAAAATGAAGAGCAATGCCACATGAGTTTGATTGATGAAAGCTGACTATGGCATAGAAGGATAGGACACTTGAATTTTGACAATCTTATAAAGTTGAGTAAGAAGGAAGCTGTAAGAGGTTTTCCAAAGGTTGTGAATGTTGATGTATATGTAACTTCGGAATGTATTTCACCTATGTATTTCATTTATGTATATTGTACTCCTATAGAGATGTGTTATTCCTCTATAAGGAAGTGTCGACATTTGTATTGGCAAGTGTCACAAGTGTCATAACTTGCCAATGGGTTATTAGACCACCATGTGTGGGGTCGGCCCTGATTAAGTTAACCATGGGTCGTTATGCTAATCTAGACAAGTCGTCCCCATAATTTTATTGGGCAATCAGTACAAGTATAAATAGAGATCGGGAGATCTCTATTTTGATCATCTCATTATCTCACTCTACATCACTTCGAAAGTGGCGCACATGTGAGGAGGAGGATCAACTGCTAGGAGGAGTCTATCTCTATGTACTTGGGTTATACTTTGGTTGTATTATTGCTATATCTATCTCTGAGGAAGTTGTGGGGTTTTTCACCTTAGGGTTTTCCCCACAGAAACTCTGTGTGTCTATTGTCTCTTATGTTTGCATCTTGTGATGATTGATATGCTTGCTATGATTGTTATGCATTGACATACTGTACATGTTATTCTCTCAGTAAATATCCTAGACTATATTGAATTAATGCTCAAAAATTAACATGGTATCAGAGCTAACCTGAGAAGAAGACACTATGCAGCTGCGGAAGCTAGGGCTTCTTGTTTTTGGGTTTCTCTCCACAGATTTTGGAAACACAAAATGATAGATTGACTCTCCTCAGCAAGGTGAATCTTTCTGTCCAATCAGAATTCAATTCTGAGCACTTTCAGTTTTGGCCCTAACAATTAGGGTTTCCAAAAAAATAGGAATTTATGAAATATGAAAACATAGCTTGAAGCTCCTTGGAAAAATCGAAGTTTAGAGCTTTGGATCGAGATTTTTGGCTGGGTAAATCTCTGGGAATCTCAAACCCTAATTCAGGGTCCTCCTTAGTGAATCCAAGAAGACTAAAAGGCACTTCTGAAGGGTGAAACTTTGCAGAAATCAAATTCTGAGTATACCAGGCTAATCAACTCATCAAGGCGCATCTTTCTATCCTTTCACAAAGTTGAAATTCACATTTTGAATTTTTAGGGTTTCTCTGACAAACCCTAATCCGGGACCAGATCCAGTTTTCAGCAAATCAAGTGGTAAGACCTAAATATTTTCTATTTTCATTTGAAGTACACTTTAAAGATGTCTCACCACACCAAGATTGAGGACAAGCTTGAAGGGGATGATAACTTCCAAGCATGGAAGTATAGGATTGGGTAAATCCTAGAAGAAAATGAATTGGATACTTACATAAGTGAAGAGGTCCCTGTCCCAGAGGGAGAAGAGGATAAGGCCTTGCATAAGAAGAACTTGGTCAAGACTAAGAGAATCATTGTTGATTCTATCAAAGACCATCTCATACCACATGTGTCATCTCTGAAGACACCCAAGGAGATGTTTGACTCCCTGACCAAGCTATTTGAAGGGAAGAACATAAATCAAAGATGACTCTGCGGAATCAATTGAAAGGGGTCAAGCTGTTGAATGGAGAGACCATTCAATATTACTTCTCCAAGGTCTCTCAGATCAAGGAACAACTTGAAGCTGTGGATGAAGTAGTGGACAATGGTGAAGTTGTTATGACCACTCTGAATGGCCTACCTAGGTCATGGGACTCTTTTATTCAAGGAATCTATGCAAGAAATAAATTGATCTCTTTCAGTAGACTATGGGAAGAATGTTCTCAAGAAGAAGCTAGGCTTGTGGCCCGAGAAGAAAAGATGGGAAATGAAGACCAAGCTCTCACGGCTCACACCAAAAGGAGCAAACCCAAGAAGGAGAAATCTCATCCCAAGAAATATTTTCACTACCACCAAAAGGGTAAGAAGGATCTGAGATGATTCACCTGTAATGAGAAGGGACACTTTGTTATATATTGTCCCAAGAAAAAAAAGGGTTCCAACGACAAGAAGAAGGGAAACAAGAAGAGATACCATGCTCATGCTGCTGAGGATGATGAACCTCCCAAGAAGAAGGCTAGAGCAGAAAGTGATGATGATAACTCATCAAGCGAAGAAGGGTATGTTCTAATATCTGCTCTCACAGGTACTATCTCTCATGGTTGTAATGATTGGATTATTGACAATGGGGCTTCCAAACACATGACTGGGTTTAAAGAATCTTTCGTAAATCTATCTGAACATGAGTCACCCCATAAGGTGAAACTTGGGGATGACTATCAATATCCTATCAAAGGAAGTGGTGAAGCCTCCTACAACCTAGACTCTGAGAAGTCTTTGAAGATGAAAGAGGTTCTATATGTACCTGGGCTCAAGAAGAACTTACTCTCCATATTTGCATTAGATGCAAAAGGCATGAGGGTTGCATTTGTAGATGGCCAAGTTCTAATGTGGCGAAAAGGTAAAACTATAGATGATGCAGTGGTGATTGGAGAGTAAGAGCGAGGATTGTATAAATTGAAGGGACAACCTGAACATGCCATGGTACATGAATCCATGGAGCCAAGTGAACTTTGGCATAGAAGGCTTGCTCATGTGCACTATAGAGCACTACCAATTGCAAGCAAAGCTGTAGAAGGTCTTCCTGAAATCAAGACCAAACATGAAGGTATTTGCAAAGGATGTGCAAAAGGAAAGAACATAAAGAAGGTATTTCCAAGCAATAAAAGCAAGGCAAAAGGAATCTTGGAAATCATCCACTTTGATGTATGCGGTCCGATGTCATCCAGTTCTCTGAGTGGGAATGTTTACTATGTCTCTTTCATTGATGACTTCTCCAGGAAGACTTGGGTTTACTTCTTGAAGAACAAGGATGAAGTGTTTGATAAGTTCAAGGAATTCAAAAGCTTGATGGAGAACCAAACTGATAAGAAGATCAAAACATTCAGATCCGACAATGGCGGAGAATTCACTTCAGGAGATCTCAAGAAGTTATGCAGTGATTCAGGGATTAAGAGGGAGTTGACTACTCCTTACAATCCACAACAGAATGGAGTTGCAGAAAGGAAGAATCGAACAATCATGGAAGCAGCACGGGCTATGCTACATGACCAGGATCTACCTATGCATATATGGGCAGAACCAGCTAGGACAACAAGACACCAGAAGAGGTCTTCTCTTGTAAGAAACCTAAAGTCAGCCATCTCAGAATATTTGGTTGTCTAGTATACACCATGTCCCAAAGGAAAAGAGGACAAAGCTAGATCCTTCGGGAAAGAAGGGTATCTTTGTGGGTTACAGTGAAAGCTCGAAGGCTTACAGAATATACTTTCCAGGGTTCAAGAAGATTGATGTCAGTAGGGATGTAAAATTTGATGAAAACTCAACATCCATCAAGTCAAGGAACACACCTGTTGAAGATCATGAAGAACCAAAGGAAACCAGATTTCAAGACACTACCATGACTGAAGCAATTCCAGATGCTTATCATGAAATTGAAGATCCGCAAGAACCTGTAGATCCACCTCGTGAGAAGGACACTCACAAGAGGAAACCTGCATGGGATAGAGAGCTCATTCAAGATGCAGAAAGATATGGCATTCCAGAAGAAGAACACAGAGCAAAGAAGAGAACTAGATCACATACCAGCTATGTTTCTTTACTTTGTGATATCATGAACAAAGAACCTTCCAGTTATGAAGAAGCAGTGGAAAATAAAGAATGGAAGGATGCCATGGTCGAGGAATACCAATAAATAATGAAGAATGATGTTTGGGATGTAGTCCCAAGACCTGAAGGGAAGTCTGTTGTGACTTCCAAATGGATCTACAAGATCAAGCATGCTGCAGATGGCAGCATAGAGAAATACAAAGCAATATTTGTAGCTCGTGGCTTCTCCCAGAAAGAAGGGATTGACTATGAAGAAACCTTTGCTCTGTATCCAGATACACTTCCATCAGATTAGTACTTGCTCTGGCTACAGTGATGAAATGGAAGATACACCAGATGGATGTCAAGACAGCTTTCTTGAATGGTGTAGTCGAGGAGGAAGTGTATGTGGAGCAGCCACTTGGTTTTGAGACACATGACAGGAATTCCTATGTGTGCAGGTTGAAGAAAGCCTTGTATGGCTTGAATCAAGCTCCTAGGACTTGGTATGGTAGGATGGATAGTTTCCTATCTAGTTTGGGCTTTACCAAGAGTAAAGCGGATTCCAACCTTTACTATAAGGTTGAGGAAGGAAATCCTGTGATACTACTCCTGTATCTGGATGACCTGTTTGTTATAGGTAATGATAGTTTGATTGCTGATACCAAGACGAAGCTCGCTGCTGAGTTCGAGATGAAGGACTTGGGGATGATGCACTATTTTCTAGGTATGGAGGTGTGGTAGAATGCAGATGGTATCTTCCTTGGACAAGGGAAGTATGCAGTAGAGATCCTGAAGAGGTTCGGGATGATGGACTGCAAGGCCATGGCCACACCTATGGCATCGAATCCGAAGATTCTGTGTGATGCTTCATCTGATCCGGTTGATGTCACACTATATCGTCAGACGATTGGGTCCTTGATGTACTTGACAAACACGAGGCCATATATTTGCTTTGCACTGAACACATTGAGCCAGTTCCTGACGGATCCCAGAGGTGTTCATCTGGTTGCTGTAAAGCATATTCTGAGGTACCTGAAGGGTATAGTCAATTATGGGCTCAAGTATGATGCGAATCAAAAGTTTAACCATAGGGTTATGCTGATTCAGATTGGGCAGGCGGTGCTGCAGATAGGAAGATCAATTCTGGGTGCTGCTTCAGTATGGGATCAGGTGTGATCTCTTGGTTTAGCAGGAAGCATTCCTACGTAGCACTGAGTACAACTTAAGCAGAGTATGTTGCAACTTGTTCAACTAGTTGTGAGGCAGTATGGCTTCGGAAGCTACTATCTGAGTTATTTGATATCCCGCTAGAGGCTACTGGTATCTTTTGTGACAACCAGAGTTGTGTGAAGCTGTCTGAGAACCCGATGTTCCACAATAGGTCAAAACACATTGAGATCAAATATCACTATATTAGGGATATGGTGCAGAGAGGAGCAGTGAAGCTCCTGTATGTTGCGACGAATGAGCAGATTGCAGATGTGCTAACGAAACCACTAGCCAGAGTGAAGTTTGAATACTTCAAAGAAAGGCTTCGTGTTCTTCAGATCAACGACACTTTGAGGAAGAAGTGATGGACACATTTGTTGAAGCCATTCCAAGCATGGTGAGAGGAGGATCCTTCCATGGCTATGGATGTAAGCGTTGGATGATGAGCTTCAGGACGATGCTCCAGTTACTGCTCTGTATATGCATCATGTTGGATGCTGGATATGATCAGTTGGATCATTTATATGTATGCATGCATCATGTTGGATGTTGGATATGATCAATTGGATCATTTATATGTATGTATGCATCATGTTGGATGTTGGATATGATCAGTTGGATCATGTGTATGTATTTGTATATGTATCAGGTGGATACATTGTATGATCAGGTAGATCATGTATGTTGATATGTATTAGGTATGATTAGGTGGATCATGTATTTGTATGTGTATCAGGTAGATACATTGTATGATCAGGTAGATCATGTATGATGATATGTATCGGGCAGATACTGTGGATGCAGTGATGATGATCAGGTTGATCATGTGATGATGTACATCAGTTTGATGTATGGTGACCGTGGACAGGTTGTGCAGATGAGCATATGAGTATACCTGGGAGATCTGGACAGGATGAAAAAGGCCTCAGATGCTCTTTCAAGGCGTTGCTCTGGGAGGACATATAAGTAGACCTGGGAGATATGGACAGGATGAAAAAGGCTTCAGATTCTCTTTCGAGGCATTGTCCTATGGCATGTAAGTAGACCTGGGAGATCTGGACAAGATGAAAAGGCCTCAGATGCTCTTTCGAGGCATTGCCATGACCACATGTAATCAAACCTAGAGATCTGGATAGGTTGTGCTAGTCACATAAAAGGCCTCAGATTCTCTTTAGAGTTCTTACTTGGCAAGACACCCTTTTACGGTTTTGTGGTAGGGGTCACATGTAATTAGACCTGGAGATATGGACAAGTTGTGCTAGTCACGTAAAAGGCCTCAGATGCTCTTTAGGGTTCTTGCTTGGAAAGACACCCTTTTAAGGTTTTGTGATAGTCACATGTAAAATATCCTGGGAGATCTGATAGGTTGAGCCATGTGCTCGTAAAAGGCCTGGGATGCTCTTTTGAGGTTTTTTCGACGCACGTAATAAGTCCTGAGGATTCCATAGTATGGCCAGTGATGATGAAGACCTACAGATGGTGGACCTACATCCAGTATGAAAAAGGACTGGCTCTGTAGAACTTCCTATGACGAGTAGATTCAGAGATTGATTGAGATAGAAGCAGTAGTGATGATGACGACAATGATTCGCTGATGATGATCCAAAGAAGAAGACTTATGCTAGCAAATCTATGTCGATAAATACCTTCCTAGTTAAGAGGGAGTGTTGATGTATATGTAACTTCGGAATGTATTTCACCTATGTATTTCATTTATGTATATTGTACTCCTATAGAGATGTGTTATTCCTCTATAAGGAAGTGTCATCATTTGTATCGACAAGTGTCGAAAGTGTTGTAAGTTGCCGATGGGTTAATAGAACACCATGTGTGGGGTTGTCCCTGATTAAGTTAACCATGGGTCATTATGCTAAGCTAGACAAGTCAGCCCCATAAGTTTATTGGGAAATCAGGACAAGTATAAATAGAGATCGAGAGATCTCTATTTTGATCATCTCATTACCTCACTCTACATAACTCGGAAAGTGGCGCACATGTGAGGAGGAGTATCGGCTGCTAGGAGGAGTCTATCTCTGTGTACTTGGGTTATACTTTGGTTGTATTATTTCTCTATCTATCTCTGAGGAAGTTGTGGGGTTTTTCACCTTAGGGTTTTCCCCATGGAAACTCTGTGTGTCTATTGTCTCTTATGTTTGCATCTTGTGATGATTGATATGCTTGCTATGATTGTTATGCATTGACATACTGTACATGTTATTCTCTCAGTAAGATCCTAGACTATATCGAATTAATGCTCAAAAATTAACAATGAATCCTCAAAATTCATTTTGTAAACATGGGAAACAAACTAAATCCATCTTCTGAATCAAGGAATATACATCCTCACAGCCATTGAAAATAGTTCACACTAATCTTTGTGGACCAAAAAGAACTAAAATATTGCAAGGAGAATCCTATTTCATGTTGTTCATTGATGATTATACAAGGATGACTTGGGTGATATTCCTCAAAGAAAAATCAGAATCTTTTGAGAAGTTTAAAATTTTTAAAGAAATGGTTTAGAATGAGACAAATCTGAAAATCAAATGTTTATGGTCAAATAATGGAGGAGAGTTTACCTCAAAAGAATTCAATGAGTTTTGTGAAACCCATGGAATTAAAAGACAATTTTCAACTCCAAGGACTCCATAGCGAAATGGATTTGTGGAAAGAAAAAAATAGGACAGTCCAAGAAGCATCCAGAATTGTGCTTAATGAAGCAAAACTTTCAGATGCATATTGGAGAGAAGCAGTATATACAGCTGTCTATGTACTTAATAGAGGACAACTCATAGTAAATCATGACAAGAATCCTTATGAGCTATGGTATGGAAGATCTACCTCTTTCAAATATTTTAGAGTGTTGGGTAGTAAATGCTACATAAAGAAGAATGAGGATGGTCTTGGTAAGTTTGACTCCAGAACCGATGAAGGAATATTTATAGGATATTATTCCACCAAGAAAGCATATAGATGTTACAATCAAAGACTACACAAGATCATAGAGAGTGCAGATGTAAGAATAGATGACATGAATCCAAGAAGTATTATAACTCAAGATGATGAGATAACAAATAATGATAAGGATGAGGAAGACTCACAAAGGAAAGAGGATTCACAAGATGAAGAACAAATTGAACAGGAAGAAAAGGAAGATGAGGTATCTCACGAAAATAACAAAGAAGATTCTCAAAGACTTGATACAAGAGAACCATCAAGAATAATTCAAAGATATCATCCTGAAAGTCAAGTTATTGGCGACATAAGTACTGGAGTTCAAACAAGAATAAGGTAAATATATGATCAAGAACAAGCACTACTGTCACTAGTAGAGCCTAAAACATTTGCAGAAGCTATCAAAAGTGATGATTGGATCAAATATATGAGTGAGGAGCTGGACCAAATAGAGAAGAACCAAACCTGAGAAATTGTACCAAGACCTAAAGACAAGAATGTGATTGGGACCAAGTGGATTTTCAAGAACAAGTTAAATGAAGATGGTAAAGTAATAAGAAATAAGGCCAGACTAGTATGCAAGGGATATGCTCAAGTGGAAGGTATTGACTTTGAAGAAACATTCCCCCCTGTAGCAAGACATGAAGCAATCAGGATGTTCTTAGCTTTTGCATGTTACAAAAATTTCAAAGTATATCAAATGGATGTTAAATATGCATTTCTGAATGGAAATCTTGAAGAAGAAGTCTATATTGAACAACCTGAAGTTTTTCTCTTATCAGAAAATAGAGATTTTGTTTGGAAATTAAAAAGGGCACTCTATGGTATCAAACAAGCTCCAAGGCATGGTTTTCAAGACTTGACACCTACTTGAAACAACAAGGATACAAAAGAGGGGCCACTGATAGTAATCTCTACATAAAATTTGAAAATGAGAATATGATCATTGTTGTTGTCTATGTAGATGCTATCATATTTGGAAGTGATCTACAAGTCCTAAGTGTAAACGTTTCTTCAGATATGAAGAAATAATTTGAAATGTGTCTGTTGGGAGAACTAACATTCTTCTTAGGATTACAAGTCACTCAATCAGACAAAGGGATTTTCATTTCTCAAACCAAGTACATTAAAGAGATGCTAAAAAAATTTAAGATAGAAGATTCCAAGCCTGTTAGTACCCCCATGATCACTGGCTATAAGTTAAGCAAGGATGATGAATCTTTGGAAGTAGATCATGCTATCTATAGATATATGATATGTAGTCTTCTATATGTGATATCTACAAGACTGGATGTGATGCAAGTTATAGGATTGGTTGCTAGATTCCAATCATCCCCCAAAGAACACATGTAACAATAGTTAAAAGAATTTTCAAATATTTGAAAGGTACTATGGAGTATGGTTTATGGTACCCAAAAGGCCAAGACTTCACTTTAAAAGCCTTCACTGATGCAGATTGGGAAGATATTGTTGATGACCGAAAGAGTACCAATGGAGCAGCATTCTTCTTGGGAGACTGTTTGGTATCATGGCTAAGCAAGAAACAACCTTCCATTGCACTATCTACAGCAGAAGTTGAATATATTTTTGCTGCATTATCTTGTACTCAAGTCATTTGGATGAATCAGACATTGGAAGATATAATTGTGAAGTATGAGGATCCCATAGTGATAAACTATGACAATACCAGTGCCATAAACATATCAAAAAATCATGTCATGCACTCTAAGACTAAGCACATTCTAATAAAATATTACTTTCTAATAGATCAAGTGTCACAAAAGGTTTTCAAAATGGAATATATTGATACGAAGGAACAGATATATGATATCTTCACCAATCCACCACCCAAAGAAGCTTTTGACTCTCTTAGACAAAAATTGGGAGTAATCTCCTTATAGTAGATAAAAAGAAGAAAATACTTTGTCAAGGGAAGACATTTTGACAGGGAGGGCTGTCAAAAGGAGGATTTTGTCATTGTTGTCAAAGGGGGAGACTATTTTTGGTGTTTCCATCAATGTCAAAGGGGGAGACTGTTGAATATTGGCATTGATGTCCACAAGAAGGAATACATGCCCACACAAGAAGAGGAAGAGATGTCGATATTAATTAATTAAATATAATTATCAAAGCAAACAAATATCTATTATTTATTAAACTGAAATGTAATTGTTTAGTGAAAGGATACGATCTTGAAAAGGAATGATGCTTGAAGAGGCACGTCCTTATGGATGAATGAGGTATTTAAATGAAGTTTCAAATTAGAAGAAAGATCTCCCTACAATGCAGAATGAAGAAGCAAAAAGAAAGGGAGAGACCAACAACATAAAGAAAGGGAGAGACCAGCAGCATGAAGCATTTCCAGAATTGATGAATAAAGTAGAAAATCAAGAAGTTATAAATATCAAGGAAGCTAGGTGGTGCTAGTGGCAGGTCAAAGCCTGTCAAGGAGGTTGTAGCCTCCTTCCAGTAGCAGCTGGAAAACAAGGTTGTTGCAACATCCTTATCTTTTGGTGCAGATAGAAAACTGGGATGTTGAAGCATCATTTCTGTTGCAGCAGAAAAATAGTTTTGTAGAAATTATTATATTAATAAGTTTGATTTTTTGGTTTGCTCGTTGAGGTTTCCACGATAAAATTATATGTCCTTGATTGTTTGATTCATAGTATACATTGTTTAAATACTAATTGTTTTAATTAAAGGAAAAATAAGGCAATACTGATTCACCCCTCCCCCTCTCAATATTGCTAGATAAACCAACAAAAGTCAACCATGGATTGAATTCAACCTTGGGTTGAATTCACCCTTGGATTGAAGCCAACCATGTATTGAAGTCAAACCTTCATTAAAATCAACCTTACTTAAAAGTAAAATATGGATTAAAGTCAATCTTGGATTTTGGTCAACCTTATATTGAAGTCAACCTTCGATTGAAGCAAAATATGGATTGAACTCAACCATGGATTGATCTCAACCTTATATTGAATTCAACCTTGGATTGAAGTCAACCATGGATTGATATCAACCTTATATTGAATTCAATCTTAGACTGAAGTCAACCATGGATTGAAGATAACTATGGATCGAAGTCAACCTTGGATTGAAGTTAACCATGGATTGAAGTCAGCCTTGGATTGAAGGAAACCTTTGTTTGAAGCGAGCCTTGGATTGAATTCAAAATTGCTTAAAATTCTAATATGGATTGAAGTAAACCTTGGATTGAAGTCAACCACGGGATAAATTTAATAATGGATTGAAGTGAATGGTGGATTGAATCCAACCATGGATTGAAGTCACCAATGGATTGAAGAAAACCATGGATTGAAGTAAAGCTTGGATTGAATCCAACCATGGATTAAAGTTAACCCTGCATAAAAGTCAGCTATGGCTTGAAGTCAAATATGGATTTAAGTTAACCTTGGATTGAAGTCAACTATGGATTGAAATTAACCATGGATTGAATTCAATGTTGGATTAAATTCAACCCTTCTTAAAAGTTAACTATGGTTTAAATTCAACTATGGATTGAAGTTAACAATGGATTGAATTCAACCTTTGATTGTAGTCAACCTTGGATTGAAGTAAGCCTTGCTTGAATGTCAACTATTGATTGAATTCAACCTTACTTAAAATTCAACTATGGATTGAAGTCTACCATGTTTCAATGTCAATTAACCACTTTTAAAAATGTAGTTCTAGATTAAATTCAACCATGGTTCAAAGTCAACCTTGAATATAAGTCAACTATGGATTGAAGTTAACCATGAATTGAAGTCATTAATGTTAATATTATTAACGGGTTGAGGTCAACCATTGAAGTGAAGTCAACCTTGGATTGAATTCAACCATGGATTTAACTCAACCTTGGACTGAAGTCAGCATTTAATTCAACCTTGGATTGAAGTCAACCTTGTATAGAAGTCAACCTTAGATTGAAGCGACCTTGAAGTCAATTAAATAAGTCTATAATTAAATTATAAATCAATTATATAAATCAAATTTGTTTAGTTACATTTATTTATATTTTTCAAAAATATAAATATTTATATTTTTAATTATTATTATAATAATAATAGTTCACCAAACCTAACACGCATGATAACCATCAACTAGCAATCCATATTAATTAATAATATGGCTTATATATGTCGATCGACGTATATAAACCACTTTTGAATGTGTGGCCATGGTTGATATACATCGATCGACGTATATAAGTCATCCTTGGATTGTAGTCGACATTGGATTGAAGTCAACCATGGATTGAATTCAACCTTTGATCAAATTCAACCATCAATTGAAGTTGACCCTTAATCGAAGTCAACATTGGATTGAAGTCAAGCTTGCTTAAATTTAAAATATGGATTGAAGTCAAATATGGATTGAAGTCAACCTTGGATTGTAGTCAACAATTGATTCAAGTCAACCTTACTTAAAAGTCAACTATCGATTGAATATAACCATGGTTCAAAGTTGATCAACGAATTTTAAAAATGTGTTTATCGATTGAATTCTGCCATGGTTCAAATTCAACCTATAAGTCAACCATAACTTTTTAATACAAATAAATATTATATAAATAAATATTTTTAATTAATATTAACATATCTTATTTACTAATATTTTCCTTATTTGTCAATTCTCGCTAGCTCACTTGGTCAAGGGGCGAGCATTTGCCAAGGGCGACCCAGGTTCAAATTCCCTTCGGGTGAGTTAGTTGGGAGGAAACACCCAAAAAATCCAACACAGTTGAAGGTTGTTGTGGCCAAGCTCTATGCGATCATCGGGTGATTTTGACAGCTTAGATGCCCCTAGGTTGCGGTTTCTTATCCAATGGTGGATATGCACTAGCCCCGAGTGACAAACATTTCTTACAATTTTTTTTTTACCTTATATAATTTTAAAATTTGTTTATGTTTTTTATTTATTTATCTATTTTATTAAATAATATTTATTAATAAAATAATATATATTAATAAATATTAATATTAAATATTATTATTATTATTATTATTGTAACTAGGGGAATCGACAACTGGAGACTGGGCTAGTACTCGCGTGACACGGGGTCTAGGGATCCAATCCTGCTACCACTATACCCCTAGGTGCCCCACAACCACCCACAAGCATGGGACACGGGTAAGCCTGGGTGTGATTTGAACTCATGACCTCTGTTTACAACATGTGACTTCATATCAAGCGAATCGCCAATGAACCACACCCGTGCAAACTAAATAATAATAATAAATATTATTATTAAAATTAAATAAAAATAATAATTTTAACTTTTAATAAAAAAAATTATTCAATAACTATTTATATCTAATAAATAAATTTTAATATTTATAATAAAAAGATGTCATATAAATAAATATTAACATATTTTATTTACTAATATTAATAAATATTTTAATTTCATAATAATGATAATAATAGTTTTTATTATTATAAAAATAATTATTATTATAAAATTGATAAATAATTTTAATAATATTAATTCATCATTTCTTCCTTGGTTGATAACTAGCAACAACCACATTTCTAAAGTAGTTGATATACATGGATGGTGTATATCAACTACTTTTAAATATCACTTTTAAAATAGATGATTACCGCTCATTATTTTGGCAACCCATGGTAAATATGTTCATGATATTGAATTATATTTATTATTTTCTCTCTACATCCCTAAACTTTAATGTTAATAAGTAATTTTTTTTAGTTGTATTACATTTTTTTTTTGCTTTTTAATAGTCTAACTATAGTTTTGTATATATATATATATATATATATATATATATATATATATATATATATATATATTTGTTATCCTTCTCACCCGAGTTTAAGTCCTCCCCACCCGTGTTCAAATCTTGCTTTGTGACACTTGCTCCTTGGAGCCGACTTTCTATGTAATGATTGTAATTCTGGCCATACCTTGATTCTCCGGAATAGCAGGTGTTGGCATTTTCCCGATGGATGTAGCTCTCTAACAAATGGTGAACCATCATTTCAAATGAAAAATATATATATATTTTAAATATTATATTTTCATAATATGATCAAAGTAGTGTAGGAAATAGTTATATCTTGATTGAACTTTTTAGCTTAATCGATCGATCGAGATATTGAGAGCTTATTTAAAGTGTCTCATATATATCCTTTTGATACGATTTAGAGAGGAAATAATAGTCAATTTAAGAAATCGGTGTCAATGGATGAGACACATCTTGATCGTTTCGAAAGTCCAGAAGTAGCTATGAAAAAGGAAAATAAGAATAAGGAAAATAAAAATAGCCCAAGACAACTTCAAATTAGGTTTTCTAATTAGTTAGTTTTAATTATTTTATTTTATTTTGCCTTTTTTAATCTAAATCTTTTATGGCTCAAACCTAGAGATGAGGTGCTTGCTAAATTTAGAAGATAATTACAAAATTAAAAAATAGATATATATTAAAATCTTTCAACATCTTACTCCAGCACCTTCTTCGAAGTAATTTGGGAAATTTGAATCTGGTATATGAAGTTTGGTATCATGTAAGGTTTATTATTACACCAAAATCTTCTAATATTGATAAAAATTTGCAACAAAACACATAGTCCCATAAGCCTAGTGTGATTGTTAGTTCACAATATATGAACCTAGGTGCACGATTATTCAACCAATACTCCAACAAAATGCTATTTCTCTTTATACCACATGGCTTACTAGTAGCTTAATTTTTTTATTTTATCTTTAATATTGAATATTGTTTAGTGAACTAACGCATCATGTTGCATGGATCTCAAGCCACGCGTCTATTGGCTTTTGTTCCCCACAATCTAGGCTTCCACGCTTCGTATGGCTCAGAAAACAAATATTGTTTTTCATCTTCTGCTAAGATTTGATCTAACTGCAATAGATGAAGAAACCTTTAAATTTCAAATACTAGAAATAAGATCTCATATATATCCTTTTGGTATGATTTATCAACATGACATATCTTGACAAAGATTTTCTTACCTTTAAAATTGTTGAGTCATGTGTGACCAATCTTCATTTCTCTCAACAAATCAAACATTGGTGTGGTCATGACAATGTCACATGCACCATGAAGATTGGAAGTTTATCAAGGGTGAAACTTAGTCACTGGTATCACAATGTTTAAAATTCCTTGAGAATGTGATATGGTCATGATTGCATGTGGTATGAACTTTTAAAGGAACACGATATGGCCATGTCCATCTTGAAGTTTTGAACTTTTGGATCCATGTGATGTGGTGTACTCATTTAAGGGTTTAAATTTCAAAAGTTCACGATGTGGCATAATTGTTGTGAAGTTTTAAAATTCAAAGGAACATGATATGGTGTGTTTATCATTATGTTAAAAAAACTGGTTTAGTGATCTATGATCATGTGCCATGTGAACTTCTAACCGATGTATTCATGTGAGAAATAGGTCACACCATGGAACTTTGGTTTAGTGATTTATGATCATGTGCCATGTGAACTTCTAATCGATGTATTTATGTGAGGAATAGGTCACACCATGGAACTTTCCTGGGGATCCATTTTAGTCACACTCAATGTAAAGTTTAACATTTTTTTGTATAGGAGTGATGTGGAGGATGCCGCATATAGTTTAAATTTGAAATCCTTTTAGTGAGACTCACACTCTCCACCACTTAGTTCCTTCCCTCTTTTATGCAATGGCATAATTATTCTAGATATCAAGTTATCCAAGGGATATCTTGCATAACCTTAGTGTTTGACCATAGCTACATGTAAATGATATTTAGTTATTGGATGAATGTGCAATATGATAGTTATAGGAGAATAAAAACTTAGGAACAATTTTTAAAGCATCAAAGGTTTTCAAAGAGCATGTTGCAATATATGTCCATGAACATAAAAGATAAACACTAAGTAATATGAGTCAAGATAATCACCATTCCCTCTTAACTACAGAACAAAGGATTCATCTCCACGAAATAAACAATATTTCAAAATTAAGAAAGGGTCCCCAAGTTCTAAGACTTGAGGAAGTTGTTGGCTCAATAGGGTCATTTTGTAAGGGTCATGAGGAAGCTGAAGAAGAGTGAAGGGGATGAAGGGCATCTAGAAGCTAAGGATTTTGAGCCATGAGGAAAAAATAATTAGGAATATTTGAATCTATACCACAAGAAAAGTAGTCGTAAATGCATCAAACTAAAGCTTCAAAAGGGTAAAAAAGGTGGTGGGGTTAGATGTGGGATTTTCATAGGTCAATGGTTTGATGGATAAGATGTTGGTTGGGAGGTTTATGGGTAAGTTTATGAAAGGTGAATCTCTTCATTCATGTCTCATGGAGGTATGGCATCTAGTATTAGGGTATACAAATGTTTTCCATGTTTTATTTTGAAAGTGGTTGTGCTTCTTGTTGAAAAATTCAAAGAATAGAAAGTTGCTCTTGAAGTAGGATTGGTTGTTGAGGGCGTCATGTATCATCTTGAAAAAATGGAAACATGGGTTTGATCCATGAAGAGATTTGATTTATGTGAAATAGGGGTGGGTCCTTTATTCTAGGATTACATTGGATATTTGGAATCATAAGATCTTGGAAGGTGTGGGGAACAATATTGGCATGTTATTTGCATCGAATAACTCTATGAGTAGAGATGATATGATGGTTATTGTAATATTAGTGGAGTTGGGTCTTAGAGAAGGGATTCCAATGGATAATTAGATTTCTTGAGGGAATTGGATCTTTACTCTAAATTTGCACTTTTGGAGGATTCTACATAGATGTAGTGCATACCATGGAATAGGTCATCTATTGGAAGAGTACATAAAACCTAGAAGAATTTTTGAGTAGAAGAATAAAGTGCCAATAAAGAAAATAGCTTCATCTACAATCCTAAAGGAGACTTTTCCAAAGGAAGCAATGAAGGGATAGGAAGTATCTATTTCTTTGAATAGGTTATTTACTATAGTAATTTGTGATTTGAAACAAATTAAACAATTCATGAAATTTAATATGTATGTTCTTTCTTGAATAATGTTAACATGTGTGTGTGTGTGTGTGTGTGCATTGATATTGTCACTATTTACTTATGAATGCATTTAAAATGTTCCAAGTAATCAAAATACCTATGTGTAAGGTGCCACAATTTTCATTGTTGTTGTCGTAGCTCGAGATAGATTGGGAGAATCTATTTCCTTCCACGTCGAAGATGACATCTCAACTATAAACAATAGTACATTCAAATAACAAAATTCATAAACAAATACATTAAAATGACCTAGATTGAAAAATTATCTATTGCATAGGTAAATATATACTCAATTATTGAACATAAATTAAAAAAATGCTAACTTGCTCCATATAACTGCCATGGATGGGCTCCTGCATTCAGCCATGGAAAGTATGTCCGTAATGAGAACACGGATGTGGTGTTATTCACATTGAAGTGAATAACCAATCATTGGTCTCTCATGAAACATCCTGAAACACCATACACATGTGTGTCTCTCATGGTCATTATGTATGTCTACTTGAGACATTGCAAAAAATGTAGTGTGTCTAAGCAAACCACGTGCAGCGTATCTCATCTCCTCATTGATATCATCAAGTCTATGAGATAACTGAGGTGGTTGGGGAGGGGGGATAGGCTCACACCTAGGAGAAGGTGGCCCTCTCAATGGGTTACTTCTAGAAGTAGGTCGGTCTTGGGTAGATCCGATACTGACACCCTTGAAATTAGTAATGTCAAAATAGTTTACATGTAAACCAAGAAGAAACACATCCCATAGTTTTCTAAGGAAATATAATGGAACCTCCCTATTATTGAAGGGAGTTTTATCAAACACAATGAACCACCTCTTCATCCAATTCTCTTTCCATGGATGAAAATGGCACTAATCCATGCACACACATCTCTTCTTGATATCAGGTGGTTGGCTTGTTCTGGGATCAATGAACATAATATAAATATTTACTTTGGTAATATTCAAATATTTGATTTGATCCTTACTCATACTAGTGGAATAAAAATATCTCATTCTATCCCTATATCTTGTCATATCAGTTAAGTAAGAATGGGCATGGTGAAAGGAATAAATGATCTTGTCCATTTAGGTGGCGAGGGACAACCGGGATGGTTTCCCTATAATTCTTAATTCATGAATCAAATCTCTTAATTAATCTAAGTATTGGTTGAAACTTTATTGTGGGTTTTGATGCGGTTCTAGGTTATTATTTTCTTGTGCTTAGTGGTTCTCATTGGATTCTAGGTTAATGTTTTGTTCTATTTGTTGGTTCTCATTGGATTCCATTCATGTAGATTCTATATTGTTTTAAAATTAAAAAAATTCATTGTTTTACAACTTTGGAATTATTAAAAAATGAATAAACAATAAAAGAATGTTTATCTCGGATGGAAGGTTGAATTGGCCCCCCTCCTGTGCTAGATGGTTGAGTTGGCCCCCATCCTATGCGCACGCTTTCTATAAGGGATTTTTTGTCTCGGTGTTACTCATGGGGTTGTTTAACAATGAAAAACCCCGCAACTCTTTCATTTCTTTACGTTTATTAGGAGCATGTGCATGTTCCTAATGTGCACACGCTCTTGTTGTGTTTGAAAATTAGGAGGTTTGGTAATGCCGAACCAAAAGCACAAGCACACTTCCAAGAATGTGTGCATGTTGTTGTTTTTTTTTCCGCCAGTGTGGTCCTTTACACAAAATGAGAGCATTTTGTTGATTAGGGCATTAAAAATTTTCAAATCATCTAGCATAGTTGAACCCTCCTTCATCCTTAGATGATAAAGGGTGTTCACATGAATATGGGCAGTTCCCTTTTGGAAAGATGTAGGCACAGATTTCCTAAAACATGATCCCAATCGAGGGTTATTTAAAACCTCAATCAAACCTTCAAATGATCGATTGAGAGCTTAAATAAGCCCTCGATAAATATTTTTCCAATAGCTCGATCGAGGGTTTAAATAAGCATCGATCGAACTATTGAAAGAAACTTGGGTTAGGAAATAGCTCGATTGAGCTATTTTCTACATTCCTTTGAAATGTAAACAATAATATAATGCATGATATGGAAATATAATATTAGAATGTAATAAATGTTTGTTGTTAGGTGATTATGGCCCATGGTTTTGACAACCCATGGTATTGAATTATATTTATTATTTTGTTTCTATGTCCCTAAACTTAAATGATAATAAATAATTTCTTTATTTATATTACATTTTTCTTTTTTCTTTTTAATATTCTAATTGCATATTTATAACTATAGTTTGCTATATATATTTTTAAATATTATATTTTCATAATATGATCAAAATAAGTGAAGGAAATAATTATAGCTTGATGGATCTATTTTGATCGATTGAGTTATTGAGAGCTTATTTAAAGATTATAATTTCTATATATGAATTTTATTGTTGTTTACATTTAAAACTAATGTAGAAAATGTCATGTCCCAAATTTGGAATTGGGTCACAATGGCCTAATCACATTGGCCATATTCATTAGAGTTTGTAAAATTGATGTTAAAGGTCAAATAATTGCCAAGGAGGAAAATTACTAGTTTCCTAGGTTTTGGGTGGAAGCTTTGGGATTTGGAATAATGGGGATAATAAATGATGTTTGAACATTAGAGTGGCATAAATATTTAATAAAGGATCTAAATAAATATATACAAGTGAAAATCAAAGTGGCATTTGATCATGAAGACACATGGAGGAAGTGGGACCCACATATGGCTAGATTTCTCCACTACACTTGGCATCATTCTCTCACCAATTCGAATTCAAGGTGAATGGTAACATACTTGGGGGAGTCCAAAATGTATTATTCATGGCATGACTCATCCAAGGTAGAAATATAGAGGAAGAGTAACTCCCATGGAAGAGGAAGAGGCAATTTGGAGTTAGTGAGACACTTGGGCTAGATTCCCTAGCTCTATGACAACAATGATGAAGATGCTATGACACCTATGACACAAATCAGACCTGAAGGCTGACATATGACATATATGACATGTCAGGGATAAAAATAGACTCCAAGAGGGCACTCAAGGGTTTTAGGGCAGCTAAGATGCTTCCACATGTGATTTGGTGGAAGTGGGAAACTAGGAATTGTTGTACAAGTGGCGTTCTTTGGAATCTCTTCCCAACTTGAGTTGGCATGAGTCTCTTGGAAGGAATTCGACCCATGGAGGAAATTAGAACTTTATAAATGTCAATACAAAAGAATTAAATAATCTTTTGATCATTTGTAGAATTTGCAATTGCATTTGTGAAGAGGGAGAGCTAGTGGATGACTAGTTTCTTGCCTTAGCCAATTTCGAGGGTGAAAGATTCCCATCCAAGTTGGTAATTGGAAAGGCCATTCAGACCTTTCATTTGGAGATTTAATGGAGTCTTTATTTGCAGGTGTAAGCTACAGGGAAGCTCATGGTTTCTTTTATTGCAGCTCACTCCTTCAACCATTTCCAATTTTGATGGCATATTCTTGATCCTTTAGGGAGGGCATTTTTTGTGAGCTATTGTACTCTTTGGGGAAGATTTTAATGCCCCATTTCTTTTGTAATATGAATTAAATACTATTTTATTCATCTCCAAAAATTTTCAGGTCGAAATTTCAAGTAGAAATGTATAAATTTCATTTTTAATGGAAGAACAATGCCATTTCCCCACTACCTTGTTGTGAGCCAATGTATTGATGATGATTTCGAATGAATGGATGATTCTTCGATATATTTGTGATAAATATACTTCCATGGATGTCTTCTACAAGTTTCATGTACTGTACTTGAGCATTTGAAGCATTTTTACGCAGTTTAGTTGTATTGGGAGGTGAAATAGTGTCATTTCCCCAAGGGTCGAATTGGAAATTTTTGCAGTTGAATGGGAGAGGGTGAGAACAGTTGTAATAATCCATTAATGGTGCATATGAGACTTTAATAACATACTTAACACCTTACATACCTATTTTCATAAATTTGAGTGGGTTTGGAGGCATTTGGGAAGCCATTTTCAGTACTTACCCCATGGGGATTTGAACCCCAAATTACTAGTAAAATTGCATAATTGGTCCAGAATCTTAAGAGAGTTTTCATATGCTATATCCGTGTCCGTATAATGCTATATCCGTGTCCGGATATACTCCGTGATTATTCAAGCGAATAATCCTCCAATGGAAAATAACTCCATTTGATAAAATAGATAATATATAATTGATAATGGATAAGATGATGATAAATAATTTACAATGAGGCTCACTTTTATAAGCTTGAGCGTGTATAGTGAAGGGTTACACCCTTTCACTTAATAATTAATAACTTTTAATTAACATACATATAATATTCATAGCATTGCCACTCTCTTAGAAAGGCTTTGTCCTCAAAGCCTTATAATTTTGTTGCATTGTTCTTTGCGATGGCATGGCTGATGAAACATGTCGATACGAACTGCTAAGTGTAGAGCATAACTTCCGATACATCGACGGATCAATCCATCCCAAATTGACTTGTTGTGGACTGATGGGATTTCCTACTGATGTGTCGTCAGGAGATTTGATCACATTAGTACCATTATCTTTCGACTTTTCCCACTTTTTCAAATATCGGTTTTTATGGTTGGGGTGTCGATAAGGGACTTTCACGATGTCATTTTCGTTTACAAATGTCGCCTTTAGAGCATTGATCTGAGTTGGAAGTTTTATTTTTGTCTCTTTAGGTTTTAAGGTTTCATTTTGTATCTTTTCCAACTTGTTTCCTAACTGCCTGTTATCATTTTGAAACTTCTTGATCAATTTGACTTGTGATTTTCTGTCATCTTCAGATGTCTTAAGTTGTTCCTTAAGATCTTCATTATGACTTCTGATACAACTATTTTCCTCCTGCTTGTCTAGAAGTTTCCCTTCAATGTCGTCTATAGATTGTTCTATCTTTCGACTATTTTTCAACTTCTTAATTTTTGTGACTAGTATCTTGTTATGATTTCTTAGTCTAAAAATTTCTTCAGCATTGTTAGATAATGCTTTATTACTCTTCGCGATCTCTGACTTATGTGTCTTTGTAGAGTCATCATTTTGTTGTTGAAGAACTTTTATCTGTTGTCGACACTGGTCGACCTCTGATTCTTGACTTTCTAATTTATGTCGTAACTGCATTAGTTCTTCATCTTTGTCGCTAATGATTTTGTTCAAGCGTATTATTTCTGCTTCGTAATTATTTATTTCCTTCTTTATATCTTGATTTCCTAACCTCTGATTGAATTTATTTTCGGCTTTTAATTCATCAATTTGCGCATACAATTTTTCTATATGCCTTTCCTGGTCAGAGATTTTTATTTCATTGTACCTTTCTTGTAATTGAATTCTTATTTCTGAACTGTTATTTATGTCGCGCAATTCTTCATTGTCTTTTTGATAACGCTTTAACTTGGCTTCTAATTTCTCTCGCAAATCGGCTTCCATGGTGTCTGTCTTCTTCGACGGTGGAATGATCTTCTTTGATTTTGATTTTTCTGATGATAGCGCGTCTCGACTTCTTGATGATTGCTTTGAATTCTTCTTGATTTGTTCTTGACTTGATTTCTTTGATGATAAGTGTTCTTCGACTTTTTTGATAATAAGGAGTCTTGCTTAGACTTTTTTCGATTTGGTCTTCGACTTCTTTTGACCAACGAGTCTTCCTTTGACTTCTTTGATGTTGTTTTTTCTTTGATTTTGTTCTTCTCTTATTAGGTTTAATAATCTTTTTTCCAAAAATAATTATTATTTCAATAATAATTATTATTTATTTTTGAATAATAATAATTAATAATTATTATTATTAATGTTTTATATAACTATATATATATAGTTTAATATTTAGTTTCTTTTCAAAAATTACAATATTTTAAACAAATATAATAATATATTATAATGTTTAATATTTAATTTTTTGTTTTGTTCTAAAATAGGGTTTCAATGGCCGGTGGAGGAGGCGCGGTGGGAGTCGGTGGATGGTGTGTGCAGAGGGCGTGGACTGGTTGCGGGGGAGCGGGAGTGGAGGATGTAGGGTGGCGCGTGGTGGAGGTAGACGCAGTGGTGCGTGGGCGAGGGCGAGAGAGGGGGTAGGCGCGGTGATAGCAGATGGAGGCTGGAACTGGAATGGCTCGGCGTTGCGGTGGCCGGTGTGGGGTGGCCGAGAGGTGGTGAAGGATTTGGGGGCAGGCGTAGGGAGGGACGGGAACTGGCGCAGAGCTAGGCGCGACCGGGGAGCAACGGAGTGGAGGTGGGCATGCAGGAGGTCACAGCGTGCAGGAGGAGGGACAACGGCTACGCAGGACGGTGATGGTGGAAGGGAGTTTGCAGGCACGGGAGAAGTGGTCTAGGTGTATGGAAGGAAGCTGGAAAGAAGCTTGCGCGTGTGGGGAGGAGGTCGCAGCGAGCAATGGGAGATGTAGAGAGGAGGAGAGGCGCAGCGAGGGGCGTTCACGCACTAGGGAAGGCGTGAAGGGAGTGGGTTGGAGGGTGGAGTGATAAAGCTGTGTGGGGGATGCGATGGAAGTGGGGACACACAACGGGGGTTTGGGTGCAGCGAAAGCGCGGACTGGAGGTGGTATCTCTTGGAACGACGGCAGAGTGACGCTGGAATGAGCAGCGTGCAGGGAAGTTGGCCGGAGGAAGGGGAAAACGTGGTGTGAGTAGTGTGCAGGCGGAGTGGTGTAGCAGGCGCGCAGAAGCTGTGAAGTGGCAGGGAGCGTGAATGATACGATGGAGGTGCTCTCGGAGGTGAGGAGTGACGCGGCGGGGAGCGTGAGGGTATGAGTAGAGAAGGATTGGGGCCTTAAAGGAGTACGATTGGGGTTATGGGAGGAGAAGATGGCCAGTGGCCAGGTTATGGTCAAGGACCAGCTTCACAGAAACTCTGCAATTATGGTTACAAACCAAAAATATGGCCAATGGCCAGAATCAACAAGTGTCCGAGAATCGGAGCGCTCTGATACCAATGCTATATCCGTGTCCGGATAATGCTATATCCGTGTCCGGATATACTCCGTGATTATTCAAGCGAATAATCCTCCAATGGAAAATAACTCCATTTGATAAAATAGATAATATATAATTGATAATGGATAAGATGATGATAAATAATTTACAATGAGGCTCGCTTTTATAAGCTTGAGCGTGTATAGTGAAGGGTTACACCCTTTCACTTAATAATTAATAACTTTTAATTAACATACATATAATATTCATAGCATATTTTGGTGGCCATATGTCATCCATAAAAATAATATTCAAGTTCTAATATCATTCATACACCTTCCTTGAATATTTGAAGGCATTTGGAGTCAATTTGAGACCTAGAGACCAATACTAGTCAAAGGGAAATCACTAGTAAAGTTACCTACATTGATCAGAATTGAAAGAGGATTTGCAAAAGTATTTTAAAGGTCAAAAGGCATCCCTGAAACACATATTTATGTTCTAATATCATTCATATACCTTCTCAGAATATTTGGGATCATTTGGGGCAAATTTGGGACCTAGAGATCCAAACTAGTCAAAGGTCAAACTAGGGGAAAAAGTGAAAAATTGTCATTTTAATAAAATTCCTAAGAAGGGACATTACAGTGGTATCAAAGCATGGTCCTTGCACCTGTGTATTAGGTACATACATTCAAGAATAATTGGAAGCCATGTCTTACTATTATGATGAATCCTATGAGTACAATTCTTATGAGGAATATGCAGATGCTTATGAGCAATATGAAGCAAAATGTGAATGGTACGAGGAAGAGGTGCCATCATGCAACACTTCTTACAATTTCAAGAGAAATGAAGATTATTCTTATGACTTTAAATTTGATGAATATGAGTGTGTCACACCAACCAAGGATAATTCTATGAGCGAGTTCCAAAGATGGAGAGAAAAATATAAAACCTTGCCCCAACAATATCAAAAATATCAAGAATATCTTGCTTCGAGCAAAAATACACAAAATGCCATGTCTTTTGAGTACTATGCTAAACATGTTTTTGAAAATAAGCCCAAAAATGAAGATGTGGAGTTAGTGAAGAAAGGTTTATGCCCTTCTTGTAAAAACCCTTGGAGCGAGTATCATATATGTGTGCATGAAATGATGTCATCCTTGAGGAGAGCTTTTGAGATTTATTCAAGAAGAGATTCCAAATATACTGATCCTAAGAAAAACAAGGGGCAAAATGCATCAGTTTTCTTTAAGGAGAAAAAGGAAGAGACATCACAAGAGCATGAATAAGATTCTATTGAAAATATGGAAGATCATTTCGAGACACCTTCTAGCTTAGACATGAACCAAAGAGCATCTACTGATGGATGCTTAAACTATGAAGGAGTACCTACTGATGGGTGCTCACACCTCTATGTTGGTGACATAGAGATCACTTTTGAAAGTGTTTCTACAAGTACAAGTTTCATTAAGCATGATAATGAAGACCTTGTAGCAGTTGAAGAAGAACCAAGATCAACTTCCCCATCACCACTTGAGCTTCATGAAGTTGGTCCAAGAAAAACTGAAGAAGATGAGGAGGTTCATTTGCAAGAGCCTCATTTTCTTGAAGGGTCCTTAAAGATGAATGAAAAGAAGATCCAAGAGTCCCTCAGCATTTTCCATGACACTCAAGCATTGGTGTCAAATTCTTGTTGGAGAGCTACTTCATTGGAGGAAACATCCTTCCTTGAAGACATGGAGAAGATTCAAAGAGCAATGTGCCACATCAAAGGTAATTTCATGTCTTTGTTTTTTGATAGAAACCATTTGTTTGAGCTTAATAAATTGTTACATGATGCATACTTGAAGAATAATGAGGATAATCATAAGCTCACAATTCAAAATGAGCAACTTCTTGAAAAGTTGCAAGATACTTGTTTTTCCTCCTATGTTTCAGATTGTCAAATGGTAGATTGTTTGGAGGATTCTCATGACATGATGGATCATGAGAAATATGAAAATTTGAATGTTCTTGATGTGTTTGAAGATGAACTTGAAGATATCCAAACACTTGATGTGGTGGAAGAGGAATTTGAATTGTCTCTTCATGAAGGTTATGCAATTTTTAAAGAAGAGCATGATTCCTCTACATTGGAACCAAACTATGACAAAGAGTTCACACTTTTGAAGGAGCTGCATGATACTACCCATATGGATCCTTCCCATGATGAAACTTCTGTACTTTTTGATCATTTGGGTGATTTGGGTCATTATCCTACATCCTACAATTCCATGTTTTGCAACATTAGTCTCAATGAAGTATGGGTGAAAGGGTTCTTTTTGATGGTGCCACATGAGGAGTATGGAACTCCTAGATTTACTTTTTATGATGATATGGTTGGAGCACATTCTTATTCACATTTACAGCAGCATCCTTTGTTACTTTATGATGATGCACATCTACATGGATGCACCTATGATATGCATTTGAGTCACTTGAAGACTCATGGTTTTTCTTGCTCAACACTTGATTCATTTGATGTTGGAGGAACTTCATCCAACACTTGGGTGAATAGATTTATGATTGGAGAACATTTTTGTTGGAAGAGACATACTTTGTTATATCTTTATGATGACCACATTCAGGGATGTATGGGTGAGACTTCTTTGAGTCATTTGAAGTCTCATTGTTTTTTCTGCTCATTATTTGGTTCAGATTTTAGTGGAGATTCTTCATTCACTTCTTGGATGAAAGAATACATGGCTGAATATTTTGATGCATATCACATCCTTTTGGAGCAGCTTTATAGGACATGGGATCCTCACCTATGTCATTGGAGAAGATTTGATTGGTCACTTGAAGCTTGTATGCACTTGGAAAATGGTGGTCTACTTGCTTGGAGGTATAAGCACTTTCATGATTCTTTGATGAAGCACCTCCTTGATATTAATTTTCATTATGTAGTTATATACTTTGATAATATATATTTTGTACTCATGATGTTTGGAAGAATGCATACAAAAAAATGGGATCCAAGAATCCTCTTATCTGATGGTATGGATTGGAGAGCACTCTTAATTATTGGGGTGCAATACAAGCAATGGGACCCTGGAATAATTTTTATCTCATTGGTTTCAAATTTTTTGGGGAAACAAGCAGTATGGGAGATGGATTTCCCCACTTAATAAAGTGATTTTTATCAGAGTAGTGCACCAGCAAGCATGGTGGTTCCTCTCTAAAATCTTCAAGGAAACTCATAGACTCAAGGCTGGGCAATTCAATGGCAACTTCAAAGAATTATACAGGAAGCAGGTTCTTCAACACCCATGTTTGAAATTGCTTGAGGACAAGCAATATTGGGAAGGGAGGATTTGTCATGTCCCAAATTTGGAATTGGGTCACAATGGCCTAATCACATTGGCCATATTCATTAGAGTTTGTAAAATTGATGTTAAAGGTCAAATAATTGCCAAGGAGGAAAATTACTAGTTTCCTAGGTTTGGGGTGGAAGCTTTGGGATTTGGAATAATGGGGATAATAAATGATGTTTGAACATTAGAGTGGCATAAATATTTAATAAAGGATCTAAATAAATATATACAAGTGAAAATCAAAGTGGCATTTGATCATGAAGACACATGGAGGAAGTGGGACCCACATATGGCTAGATTTCCCCACTACACTTGGCGTCATTCTCTCACCAATTTGAATTCAAGGTGAATGGTAACATACTTGGGGGAGTCCAAAAGGTATTATTCATGGCATGACTCATCCAAGGTCGAAATATAGAGGAAGAGTAACTCCCATGGAAGAGGAAGAGGCAATTTGGAGTTAGTGAGACACTTGGGCTAGATTCCCTAGCTCTATGACAGCAATGATGAAGATGCTATGACACCTATGACACAAATCAGACCTGAAGGCTGACATATGACATATATGACATATCAGGGCTAAAAATAGACTCCAAGAGGGCGCTCAAGGGTGTTAGGGAAGCTAATATGCTTCCACATGTGATTTGGTGGAAGTGGGAAACTAGGAATTGTTGTACAAGTGGCATTCTTTGGAATATCTTCCCAACTTGAGTTGGCATGAGTCTCTTGGAAGGAATTCGACCCATGGAGGACAATATAACTTTATAAATGTCAATAACAAAGAATGAAATCAGATTTTGATCATTTGTAGAATTTGCAATTGCATTTGTGAAGAGGGAGAGCTAGTGGATGACTAGTTTCTTGCCTTAGCCAATTTCGAGGGTGAAAGATTCCCATCCAAGTTGGTAATTGGAAAGGCCATTCAGAACTTTCATTTGGAGCTTTAATGGAGTCTTTATTTGCAGGTGTAAGCTACAGGGCAGCTCATGGTTTCTTCTATTGCAGCTCACTCCTTCAACCATTTCCAGTTTTGATGGCATATTCTTGATCCTTGAGGGAGGGCATTTTTGGTGAGCTATTGTACTCTTTGGGGAAGATTTTAATGCCCCATTTCTTTTGTAATATGAATTAAATACTATTTTCTTCATCTCCAAAAAATTTCAGGTCGAAATTCCAAGTAGAAATGTATAAATCTCATTTTTAATGGAAGAACAATGACATTTCCCCACTACCTTGTTGTGAGCCAATGTATTGATGATGATTTCGAATGAATGGATGATTCTCTGATATATTTGTGATAAATATACTGCCATGGATTTCTTCTACAAGTTTCATGTACTGTACTTGAGCATTTGAAGCATTTTTACTCAGTTTAGTTGTATTGGGAGGTGAAATAGTGCCATTTCCCCAAGGGTCGAATTAGGGATTTTTGTAGTTGAATGGGAGAGGGTGATAACAGTTGTAATAATCCATTAATGGTGCATATGAAACTTTAATAACATACTTAACACCTTACATACCTTTGTTCATAAATTTGAGTGGGTTTGGAGGCATTTGGGAAGCCATTTTCAATACTTACCCCATGGGGATTTGAACCCCAAATTACTAGTAAAATTGCATAATTGGTCCAGAATCTTAAGAGATTTTGCAGAGGTATTTTGGTGGCCATATGTCATCCATAAACATCATATTCAAGTTCTAATATCATTCATACACCTTCCTTGAATATTTGAAGGCATTTGGAGTCAATTTGAGACCTAGAGACCAATACTAGTCAAAGGGAAATCACTAGTAAAGTTACCTACATTGATCGGAATTGAAAGAGGATTTGCAGAAGTATTTTAAAGGTCCAAAGGCATCCCTGAAACACATATTTATGTTCTAATATCATTCATATACCTTCTCAGAAGATTTGGGATCATTTGGGGCAAATTTGGGACCTAGAGATCCAAACTAGTCAAAGGTCAAACTAGGGAAAAAAGTGAAAAATTGCCATTTTAATAAAATTCCTAAGAAGGGACCTTACCGAAAATAATCAATCTATTTAGCTAGGTCGAGTTAAATAGCTCGATCGAGTAATTTAATAGCATGATTTAGCTATTTTATTAATTGCAAGTAAACCCTTAATTGACGTATTTAAAAATATGCTCTACCCCTCGATCGAGGATTTTTAAGAAGCTTGATCAAGGGCTTTGAATGCATTGCCCTAGCCTCTCTTTTGTAGATTTAGTTTTATTGGCTTGTTTAAAAGGCACTAACCTTATCATGAATTGCACCCTGCGTGGTGGAATTGATGCCAATAGATTCATCAATGAATCATATATCCATTGGCATATAATTTATGCACTTTTGAGTTTATATGATATTCTTTTTTATTTTCTTTCAAAATTTACACTTAAAAACCATGTCCACAACTTCAAACAAGTTCAAAGAAAAATCAACAACATAAAAAGTACACAACCAATATATATATATATATATCAAAGAAAAATCAACAACATAAAAAGTAGCCAACCAATATATATATATATATATATATATATATATATATATATATATAGATACATACGTCCCACATCGACGTGTCCTCTTCAAAAGGGTATTTTTTTGTTCCCTAGTGTATTATGCGTATTATACATTTAATATTAAATTGTTTTACATGCACACAAGACATTGGTTAACTTTCCCTGAAATTTGCAAGGAAACACATTTCATTAAGTGCAATTTTGACACATTAAATGCAAGGATAATTTTAGGGGCGAAATTTAGCCCATGGGCTATTTTTCCATGTTTTTTTCCAAAACAAGATTCGCCAATTTGCATTTTTTGAAGCCCCATTTTGATGGGGTAAACTTTTTTCACTCTAAAAATCGCCAAATTATTATATAAACTATATAAAATCCTTATAAAATGAAATAAGTTTAGAAAAATATCCCCAAATATTTTATAGTTGAAATTTTAAGAATTGGTAAGATTCGCCAAGGTTTATACACTTTTAAATAATTATGGGTCCTTAAAATTATCCCTGATTAAATGATATTTTTTAAATATAATCGGAAAGACAACATAATTTTCTAAAATTTGTTTTTGATTGCATGTCAAAATTCACAAGGCTTGGATGAGTTTGAGGGCTTCAATTTAATAAATGATTAAAATAACAAATTTTCACAGTCACTTTTGGCCAAAAAGTGTTACCCATCTTCATGGATTCACCATAAAGTTGTTTTTAAAGGAAAACCTTATTTGTTGTCAATTTAGTCTCGTACAACTTCCCATGTTTCCCCCAAAAGGATTATGTGGTCTTTTCTTCAACAACATTGAGAAAGACAAAGTCTGCTAGGTAAAGACAAATTGCAAAAACCATCTTTCTATCCAGCTTTATCCAATCCTCATCTATCATGCCATGAGTTTTTTCGGACAGGGATTGGTCATTTTGAACCAACAAACCCTCCACCTTCATCTTCCATAGGGAGAAATTCTTGCCATCAAACTTCTCAATCTCGAACTTGGTTAAACCTCATGTCATTGTTACAACTCTCACTCATAGAAAACCCTTTGGCTACAACGTTTTCAAGCTCTGATACTAGAAGTTAGAAAAATATAAAAATAGAAGAAAACAACAATAACAATAGAACACTAGATTTATGTGGAAATCCTATTATATGTAGGTAAAATCATGGGGCAATGACAATTTCAATCTTTTATTATTACTCAAAAAAAACTTACAATGTTTTTTTCTATCTATCTTATATTACAATGCCGAGGGGTCACTTCCCTCTTATACAATACATAAGAGGGTTGGAGAAGGAACCAAAATACACTAGAAGGATCTATAAATTTTCACCTCAGGTCCGCACCCCAACATCCCTCGAGTGTGTTCCCCCCTCCACCTCGATGCATAGGAATAACAGGCGGGCCTAGTTGAGAACTCTACATCAAGAATATTGCAGATCTGGGTATTGGCTTCATCTCCTAACAATTGCATGTGTTTGGGGACACCAAACTAGTGATTGAATGGGTCAATGAGCCTCTAAAATGAAAAAAATATCTTTGAGTGCCTTACTAGATCACATATTATCAGTTTTATCTTAGTTTGAAAATATATATTTTTCCATGGATGTAAAAATATAGTTTACCAAAATTGTTGATGAGCCTCTAAACAAGTTGTGTTGGGATAGTAGGGTGTGCTTAAGCAAGAGGATCACAAGGAGGAGTATCAAGACTCTTGTGTTTTTAACTTAGTGCCTCTTCACTTGAATCATAGTTTGTACACATAAAATCAACTTACTTACTATGATAAGGTATAACTCTGTTATTATTTGATGGACTTTAATAATTTTCAAATCAGTATGAAACAACAAATTGCTCGTTAAATATAATATTTGATTATTCTTTTAATTGCAAAAATATTACATCTAACTATCCTTTCCATTGAGGAATGTGAGGATGATGGAAAATGGGGGGATTAGGGGTGTACATGGCCAAATTTCAAGCAATAAATTTTTCTAAAGGAAACACATGCACACACATATAGCTTGATGAATATCTAGAGCTCAATTGAGCTATTAATATTCCCTACATGTTAATCAAATCGTCCTTCACCGGACAACTTGATCGAACTATTGAACCCTTGGATCTACACCCTCTATGAGTGGGCGATTAGTCAAGTCTATTCGGTTTATAACTCAATTGAGGAGCTCGATTGAGAGTTAGAGATTGATTGATATTAATAGATTGATCAAGTGTTTGTAACCCATCCAAACCCTTGATCAAGGGTTCAAATTTACCATCAAAATCACCCAATTAATTGCTTATACAAGCTCTCAATTGAGCTCCTAATAGCTTGATCAAGCATGCAGAAAAATCTGCTCCCTCCAACATCCACCTTACAAAGAATTGTTACCCATCTCCATGGATTCACCCATTAATATTTAAATGTTTGTTTGGAACTTTTAATTTTTTTAGAAATATTATGAAAATTTGAAAGAAAAAATGAGGTGATGTTTAAAACATGCCAATAGGTGTGTCCAAAAAAGTGTACGAGGAGATGGTCCAAGAAGTGAGCACGATTGCACCACAAGAGGATCCATCTCAACAACAATGTGTATCAAACATATGTTTAATCTTTGCTTTTCTACTTATGTACATTTGATTTAATTATTGCATGAAATACTAATCTTCATTTTTTTTGTTGTAAAAAAGAAAATAAAGTGGAACCCATACATCACATAAGACAAACGAAAAGGAAAAAAAGTTGTTCACAAACTTTGTGATTATAAATTGTGTTTTCGTTATGATTTCATTCTTTGTTGTGAGACTTATATTTTAATTAATTTACATGCATCCTTACTAGATATCTTCAGACATGTACTAGCATACAAAGAAGAGTCATTTGAAGGATTGATTAACATTGGGTTAAGTATGGGATATGAGTATATGTTATAGTATCAAAAGTCAATTGAGTGAATTGTAAGTAGTTATTTTGTTTTACTTCCCTCATTTTATAATTAATGAAACAACAAGAGACAATTATATCAATGCTCTGTCATGGCATATAAAACTTGTAAGAAAATAAAGTATGGAGAGAAGCGAACAGATGAGTTGTTGAGAGACAACATGAGGAATGACTTTGAAAGAATGTGTATCATTTATGAAGGTGTTTATGAATCACTTCTTATTATGGTACGCTTATCAATTTACATAATCATGTATAATACAATAAATGTAGATATTCACATTGCACTTTATTTCTTTCTTTGTAGATGGAAAATGAAGAGGAGGAACAAAATGAAACCAATCAATTAACATTGGATCAAAACCCATTTGATGAAGAAAAGAGGGATGCAAGCAATTCATGCAATGACACCAACACAAGTAAAGAATAGCAATCAATTTATAATTGAATGTTCTTGCAAGTTGTATATTTTGAAATGTTTGTATGTGAAAATCAGACATTTTGTTTAATGTATTGAACATATATTGTCTCAATTGGATGATCACACGTTAGTAATAAGTATAACAATTACATATTGACATTTTGATTCTTATGGACCTTTATATTGTCCCATTTTATATGATGAAGGATTTCTTATTCATTTATAATAAAATGGATTTCTTATATATTATATTGTAGAATGTTGTAAAATGGTATATCCTTTATTGATTAAATATATGAATACTTAAATATTACAATGAACACATGTCTAATCCAAATGTATAACATATTAATATAATTCCAAATGTAATAATTAAAATTAAAATATCAATATTTTGATAAACATTTTTTTAATGATTAATTAATTAAAAGAAACAATTCATTAAAATATAGCTATATCAGTACATTGTATTATTTTTTTACTCAATGTGTGGGATATGTGAATGGTTAACACTAAAGTTAATTTATGTTATGAGAAATTACACATGGATGCTTTTTATTAAATAAATTGCTTCTCGTTGTTACCAATACACTATTATCATGGTGCTCAAGTAAGAATCACATGGGTGTTATATGGTATGCATTGGTGTGTTGAATAAGGATAATAAGTATTGTTTCTTTGGTCATTATTATTATTAAATAAATTTATAAGATATAATAGTGTGGATGGTAATATTAATATTAATATGTGAATGATATGTATTGGTGTATTGAACAAAGATAATAAATATTGATGTTTTATAACATAAAATATGCATTAGGGTTTTATATAAATAAAAATAATGAATATATATAATTTAAATGAAACGTATTGATACTTATATGCGTACATAATTTAAATTTGATGCATTAGTGCACTTATGTTTAAGAAGCACTAGGGCATTCATATGGCGTCTAATGCACATATTATATATATATTCTTATCACTCATTTTTTTTAGTTATAATGAACATATGTTGCAACCTCCACATAGGTTTTTCTGAAAATTTTATCAAATCATAACACTAAAAGCCTATGTAAAAACTTCCACTAAAAATTGTTTTCTTTGTAGTGGTCTAGTTCTCATGTTGTTGCTTAAGCTTTTCAATTTAAATACAAATGCAAGTTGTTACGAGGGAACATTTGAATTTTTTTAGCACATATAGCCAATGCTAATAGTTTTATGCATTATTTCCACAATCAAAATAGAAATGATATTATTAACACAATATTTTTTAATTTATGGTGGTAGATGAGTGTTTCTTTAAAGACATATTGTCAACCATTATTATTATGGGTAAATGTTACTTAAAATACATAGAAACATAATAGTGTGTAAGAATGTAGAAATATATATATTTATTTTTGTCATATATTATATGTTTATGTATTAAAATTATATAGATAAACTACAAATTCACAAGCAATATTGATTTATTTAAAACTCTAGATTTAATATAGATATTAGGTAATAAAGTATTTAAACAATATACTATCCATTAAAAATAACTTGTAATGCATTACATAAATAACAATTACAAATTTAAAATACAATGTATTATAGAACTAACAACTACACTAAATCCACACACACAACATGATACCAACATCACTCTTGGGGAAAGTGAAAAGGAAATACATATAAGGACACTTAATTAGAAGAAATAGACAAGGGGGTGAAAAGTTTATGGTTGTGTAGAGGGAGAATCCAAACAACATGATACCAAAATCAATTTTGGGGAAGTGAAAATGAAATACATATAAGGACACTTAATTAGAAGAAATAGACAAGGGGGTGAAAAGTTTATGGTTGTGTAGAGGGAGAAGGGGGTAATTTTGGCTTTGGAGAGAGATGTTGGAAGAACTTGGGCTCTGGTAATGGTTTAGGCTTCAAAATGGGAGGTAGAGGTGGAGATTTGAATAAAGGCTTAGGTTTTAAGAACATAGGCTCAGAGTATAATTTAGGCTCGAAGATAGGAGGTAGAGGTGGAAGCTTGGGGAATGGTTAGGGCTTCCACATGGGAGGCAAAGGTGGAAACTTGGGCTTGGGAAATGGTTTAGGCTTCCAAATGGGAGGTAAAGGTGGAAACTTGGGCTTGGGGAATGGTGTAGGCTTCCACATGGGAGGCAAAGGTGGAAGCTTGGGCTTGGGAAATGGTTTATGCTTCCAAATTGGAGGTAAAGGTGGAAACTTAGGCTCGGGGAATGGTTTAGGTTTAGGTACACCTTTAGGTTTAGGTTTAGGTTGAGGTTTAGGTTTAGGTACACCTTTAGGTTTAGGTTTAGGTTTAGGTTTAGGTACACCTTCAGGTTTAGGTTTAGGTTTAGGTTTAGGTACACCTTTAGGTTTAGGTTTAGGTTTAGGTTTGAAAACATTGGGGAATGGTTTTGGCTTGAAGATGGGAGGTAATGGAGGAAATTTGGGTAAGGAGATGGGAGGCAATGGAGGAAATTTGGGTAAGGGTATAGTTTTGAAGAATTGAGGGTTTTTGGGCTTTAAGAACCTCATAACGCTTAAGAACTCAGATTTTACATGGGATTTGGGAAAATTGATCGACAACCCGAAGTTGGGCTTTGGAATTGGAGGATGGATTTTGGAAAACTTTTGATCCAAAGTCTTTTTCAGGTCGGTGCACATCAATGGAGTTGAGATGCTCAACATCTCTAGAGTGGAGGGAACAAAAGTCTTTGCTGAGGAGCAAAGCTTGTTGTTTGGCATCACAACCTCGACTAAGCACAGGTCTCCCAATTCCACTTTAAGGTGGATGGCGAAAGATCCGTCGTCATTCACGCTTCCTGCTCCGGTGGCAGACACATCATTGCCCCTTTGGCACTTAATTGCCACATGTGCACCTGCTCCTCAAACAACATGACATGAAAATGATCAAGAATTATCCTCAAACAACATGAAATGAAAATGATAAAGAAGTATCACACACATACATTAATTGGAAGCACTGAAGAGTTATCATTATTTATTGAGTTGAGTAGAGTTGAGAAACCTGAGAATGCAAGAAGTTTTTCCGAGCACGCGTTGCAGTCGAAGACTACGCTACCAATGACAGAAGTGGTTTTACTGGAATGGTCACTGCCATTGCAGGCCCCTGCAAGGCTAAGCACAATGACGATGAGAGCCACCAGATATGAAGGAACATGGCCTGCTGACCAAATCTTGAACTTCCCCATTTCTGAGCGCATGCAACATCGATCCTCTCTGCATCTAATTCTGAAATCCTCCAGTCGGAGATTAATATATAGAGAGAGAGCTCAAGCGCCAGACTTTGTTTGCTCTCCATTAACTGCTGGGATTTTAATGCCCACACAACTTCAGTTGAGCATAAACAATCCCATGACAAAGACTCGACATGAATATAAGACTAGTGAGAGTGCCATTGCATGCTCCGTTCATTATAATAATCACCACCTACTGCACCTACCAGTAGAATGAAATAATGAGGAAATGGCCCACAACCAACCGAATTGTTGCTATTCTCATTCGGCGCCCAGCTTCGAGCGGTGGACTTCGCCATCGTTTATTAATTATGTTAACAAATAACTGATCACTTTGGGCGTTTGACAGAAGCATTTCACATGTCATGCTTGCCCCGATCTTGACACCTACAGGAACATAGCTGGTTTCTCGTGATCGTGATGCGTACTTAATTGTCATAACGGGAAGAATGGATCCTCACTTGGATCGAGAAGAGAGAAGAGGTTAACAATTTTTTACAACGGTCACAAAGCAATGATGAAGTTTGACCATGCAGGACGTAACCTTTAATTTCAGGAAGAACCGCTTTCATGCACTTCAACGAATTCTCTCTTGCCTCTGAAACCACTTTCAAGGACTTCAACGAATTCTCTTGCACTTATTATCTTGATTGCTGAGTAAGGTTAAGCATGGATATTCATTAGTATAACTATTTAACATTTAACTTGGAGTGGTGAATAATGATAGGTCACAAATTAAATGTTGTATTAACCATTAGTTATTTATATATTGGTTATCATTTATTCATATATCAGCTAGGTCACAAGTTATTATTTATATATTGGTTACAACTTATTCATACATCAGGTTATAAGTTATTATTTATATATTGGTTATCATTTATTCATATATCAGCTATTCATTATCTATGCATAGTTAACAATTATTTTTTATATTTTGTTTTTTTTATAATTGTTTATTTCTAATTTAAAATAAATTTGCTTGTCTCATCTTTATGTAATTTAGGAAAAACATAAAGACTCATCCACATCAAATTCTAAAATATAAACTTATAATGGGTGAATAATGATAGGTCACAAATTAAATGTTGTACTAACACTTGGTTATCTATATATTGCTTATGAAGTATCCATACATCAACTAGGTCACAAGTTATTATCTATATATTGGGTACCACTTATTCATACATCAACTAGGTCACAAGTTATTATCTATATATTGGGTACCACTTATTCATACATCATATATCAGCTACCCATTATCCATTCATAGTTAATAATTATTTTTTATATTCTTTTTTTTTATAATTGTTTATTTCGAATTTAAAACAAATATGCTTGTCTTATCTTCATACAATTTAGGAAAAACATAAAAACTAATCCACTTCAAATTCTAAAATATAAACACTTATCGGTATAAATATAAAATTCTAAAAAAATATAATTTAAAAAATCAAATAGTTTTTATTAAATTCTTGTATAAAAAACTATTAACTACATATTATTAATGTAAAATTACATACTATTAATGTAAAGTTGTAATTTATTTTAAAAACTTAAAAAACTTGGAAAAAACTCAATAGAACTTTGGAAATATTTTTCAATAAATAAGGAAACATGTTTTGGAGAAGTGCCGACCAATTTTATATTAAGAGTATCTCAAGGTTTTGAAGACAATTGTAGCAATGTGTAAAACAAAAATCTTGTCATTGTAATACTTTGTTCATATATATAAGGAACACACTTCGATGTTTTTGGAACTCCCAATGTTCTTAAGAAGATAACCCATTTTTAATTAAGTAGAAGTAATTTTAGGTATACTTCAACATTTATGAGGTATCCAAAACCTATTTTAAATTTAAATCTATATATGTGCTCTTGAATGTTAGTGTATTTTTCTTTTTTATGTTGATGTGTATTTTGGACATACATCTTGTTTATGGTAGTAATATAAACATATTAATCGAAATAAATCATGCATAAGAAACATGCAAATCGCTCCCCTAGGATTAAAAGTGGATCATTTCATTTTTATTGAATGGGGATCATTTCATTTTTATTGAATGGAGTCACAAGATTGTGACGAAGAACATATTTGTTATGCATCAAATTTTCAAAATAATATTAAAATAGAAAGGAAGATGGTGTAGCTACAATAACTCATTTATATTTGTATTTTAAAATGAAGGATTTCTTACTTAAATTTTCAAAATCAATAATTTCTTTTTTAAGTTTGGTGGATCTTGGTTCAATATTTTTTATTTTATTTTCATCGTTTATCATATGACATATTTTCACCTCATCTTTAACGTGATTTGCTTGATAGTCAATATCTATCTCATCAATTTATTCCTGATCTACTATGTTGATTCCACCTTATTGGGGTTATGGTTTCATCTTGATTGTTTTAGACTTCTTTTGAAAGCTCTATCAGGTTGAAGATTTATTTTACTCATACCAGACCTGATATTCCTTTTTGCTTAGTTAGATCGTACCTCGAATCCACAACTTCGAGATGAGCACTGCCAAAAAGTTTGCTTGTTTAATTTTGTTTCGTGGCATTTTTTTTATAGCAATGCTTCGATGTTTCAGACCCGACGTACATAATCAATTGTATTCTAATTTGCTCACTAGCTGGTCATTGCAGAATGAGATTGTCGAGATAATCATTTGGTTTATTTAAATCCTCTGAAATGTCCTCATCCCTTTATTTTCCCAAGAGATCGGAACTCAAAATTGCGAACCGAAAACCATTTTATATTTTTCTAATTGATGTTTTGGGTCTACATGTTTTAAATTGACTTGATGAGATCTATTTGAGTATTTCTTGACTCTCTACTCTGGTATGATATACGAAGACATGATTATTATTGACATTTCACCCATATGCATGATGTTTCGATGATCGATTAGTTGCATCATTTAATTGATCCTTCTTTCACATCTTTGGCATCATTCGGATTATTGTTATTTATTGCTTGTTTGATCTAGTGTGTATTTGATTTTGAGGATTTGCTTGAGTTGGTTTTATGCTATGGGTAGGTTATAATGTTACTTTTGACATCCTTCATATGGCTTTGGTCTTCATTACATAAGCTAAATATTTGAAATGATTGTGGTTATTACCTTCGATTTCAAGATTTTGATTGATTATTTGATTTATCCTCTCATAATTCCAGACCTTGCATTAATTTCATATTTGAGTTTGATAGTCTTATTTTTAGTTTTGCATGTTTAAAATCACGATATTTTGTAAATAATAATATTATTTTAAGTTTGTTTGCTTAGATTAGCTTAATACTTCTTATGTTTAATTTAAGCTTATTCAAATCATTTTTAATATTAATGATAATGTTGTGGTTTTGATTAAATTACTTTGTGAATTTGAAAAAATTCCTTTTATTAAACTTATATGACAAATCCACACAATGTAATTTCACAAAACCAACATTTTTAACAAAAAAAACACATATATTTTAGCTCATTTAGATTTTAATCTCTCTAATTTTAATGTGATTGTGAGTTTCCATGATTCTTGGGAATTGTTGAAATTAAAAATTTAAATATTTATGAATGTGGAACTTAAAATCATTTGACCTTGGTTGACATTTTCTTTTTAATAAGCTTAAATTGATATTGAAAAATATAAAATATCTTTTATTTTCTTTTGCAAATTTAAAACTTCTTATAAATTATTGCCCAAAAGGGAATATGTGTTTTGATTTTTGATTTTTAAATTTTTAATTTGTTTTTCTTTATTAATTTTTGTTTTATTCGTTTGGAAAAATATTTAGTGTGTGCCTTATGGTCTATGTCTTCCTTACCTTTTTATACAAAACATTACATGAGTAAACTACAATATAAACACCTCAAATGTATTTTTTGCAATGCATGTGGGATAATAAACTTAACATTCAAATCAAAGAAATACATCTGACGTAATGCCTTACTGATTAACGAGATATATGATATGTTGGAATATTGGTCAATACTGAGAGGGGGGGTGAATTAGTATTGTTAACTTTTTATCATTTTAAACCACTTATTTAAAATTAATTAAAACATGGAATCAACAAGATACAAAGGAGACAAATTTTTATCGTGGAAGCTCAGTTGGGAAAACCACCAACTCTTTCTATACTGCAAAATTATATTTACAATAAGTTTCTACCTGCTACTACACACAAGAATGCTACTACACCTTGGTTTCTTCCTACTACTACAGACAAGGATGCTACTACACCATGGTTTTTGCCTGCTACTACAGACAAGGATGCTACTACATGTTAGTTTATTCCTGCTACTACAGACAAGGATGCTACTACACCTTATTTACTAGCTACTATTGGAAGAAGGCTACAACCCCTTGCAGGCATGTAGCTTGCCCTAGCACCACCCTACCACCCCTATTTGATATTATTAAACTTCTCAAACCTTCTTCAAACTCTATCTCTTGCTTTCTTCACTTGGTATTTGTCTTGTTGCTACAAGGGTCTTCACTGGCCTCTTTACTGCATCATATATTCAACAAACACTACAGAAGACATCCTATGTTCTTCTATTTCTTTTACTAGCCCCATACTACCTCATATCTTCATGTTGAAACACATAGAGACATAATGTTATGTTGTTTACCTTCTCTGGAATCTTATATTGCTTCAGATCTTCTTATCAGTCACAGGTTATTCTTCATTTTACTGGAATCTGTCTTTTGTTGTTGCTGCTATGATATAGATTGTTGAGACACTTCTTTGTAATCCTAAAACTTCATTTAAATATCTCTTCATCAACACCCAATGTGCCTTTTCAACCATCGTGTCTTTTCAAATAGGAATTCTTTCAGCTTGAGGGCCGCACCTCTTCAATAGCTCACCCCCTTTTTTTCATGCCTCTCTGAATCTCTGTGATCATGTGTGTAGCTTATCTGTTTATTAATTAAAACTTTAGCATCCTTAATTTAATTTTAATAACAAAAAGTTTATTTTGCAGGCCTTATTCTTCACACTTATTACAGATACGAGTTTTCTTCTCTTCATTATGCAGAAAGGAATTTTCTGGAAATGCTTGAAAGCATCAATAAACAGTGACAGCTCCAATAGCAATCCATTCCTGAGTGATACTGAAAGCACATTATATTTATTGATAAGTTAATTGATTGTTTTATAAATTCAAAAATTTGATAATATAGTGCAAATATATTACCAATAAAGTTGCTTCCTTTTTTTCCTTTACCCCTGAAAGCTGTCAACATGCCCCCTAATTGTGTGTCTGAATGGAAAACAACAAATCTCCATAGTGGTGATGTTGTGACATCTACAAATCCTGAAACCACTTTACTGAATGATTGGTAAGTATAAGGCTCACAATCATAAGTAGTGTTTCGGATATTGTATCCATGAGGGATATCCCCAATCACTAGTGCATACTTGTAGGGACCCTCTTATAGGGTCTTTCCGTGCTTAACCTGAAACTCAACAACTTGATACAAAAAATATTAGAAACCATAATTACTAGATATATAAAATAAATTAACTAAATAACTTAGAAAATATAGACAAAACCATAACCTGCCAACCTGATCCAGCTGGTCCATTGTCGTCCGCGTCTTCCGTAGGATCCCTCCATCAAAGCTCATTTAACCATAGGCAAAGCAACCATTAGATTTTCCACCTAACCGTAGGCTTGTGCTTTTAGTCGCATAGCCACCCCTGAGCTTCGGGTCGTAAATCTCACACACACCTTTCAAGAAAATCCTCAATGGGTTTTCCCCCCACAAGAATTTCTAGCCAAACCCCAATAGAAGCAAGTCAAATCTATCGCAAGAATTACAATATCCATCCAAAAACTGGGTCCCTTCTCCCTTCCCAAGGCCTTCATTAAGTAGGAAAATTCCTTGTGACACATGTCGCTCCATGGAATAATATTTATTTTTATAAATTTCAAATTTAAATAAAACTCACCCATCCATGTGTCAGTCTTTCTACGAGATGCACCAACATTCCTAAGTTTGCTCATGTTTGTCCCCAAGATGTTTCACCTAACTCCTAAATTTGTGGTGAAGGTGGAGTTGATTAGATGTCTATGCTTGGAAATCTATTTTGGTCCTAAATAAGGATTTATATTATTTTAAATACTCAAAATAATATTTTATGTGCAAATGCATAAATAACAATTAATATTATTTTAAATGCTAAAATAATCTTTTATGTGCAAAAGTCTCAAGTACTAATTTCTATTGTTTAAAGCACTAAAATGCAATTATCCAAGTAAATTCTCTAGGTGCAAATTTATACGTCTTTATCCAATTTAATTTAACAATCATTTTTGCTAGGATCTCGGTGTCACGCCATTGTGCATTCCCGTTCCTTAACTTCATTTCCCTGAGATGGCACCACTCTGTCGAGTCCAGTCATCTATCGTTTTTATTTCTCAGCAAGGTACCACATCGTCGGGTCCTTATGTCCACTCTTTCCATTCTCACCAGGGTACCACATCATCGGGCCCTTCTGTCGATATCCTTTCATTCTGACTTGCGGGAACTTCATGTAGGGATTTCAGGAGTCGTTACCTTCTATCCTTCGTCTACACGCTATTAGGGACTAATGGCACTGAGGAGTAAGTCTGTCCTTACTGCACGCCTGGGTTGGTGCAAGGTAATGATACCCAATTATGACACATTAGTTGCAATGATATTCTGGAAAAACATAAATATTATTTATAAAATGAATTATTAGGGGTACCTACAAAAAAATTTCAGATTAGGTGTAAAAATATGTAACGTAGAAAAATGGATGACCTTCCGGAATATATAACTTTCATTTATGCAAAAGTTGTATAACCACCCTAAAATGTCATTATTTGAAGATTGGTATGTTATTTTTTTTATAAAACATAATGCACATGTTTTTGTTGGTCCACTTGTTTTCTACGTAAATTTTCAATTTACGAGAAAAAAAAATGTAGAGGCATAGGTAACGGACAAAGCTTGTGCGGGCTATTTTTCCAAAATTTTAAAAGTTAATTTTATATTTTTTTTAAATTGTCGAAGTCAGTGAAGCCCTAAAACGACATGGTCAAGTGTTGAGCCACCATATCATGGTCTAAAAATAATCAAAATAATTTATTTTTTTTAGGTTGTAGGTATTTTCGTACTCTTGTGCGAGTTCTTTTCCGTTTTTGAAATAGGTAAGCCAATTAAAATTTATAGGCCAAATAAACGACCTATGTTTTTTATAAATTTGAAATGAGTGTAGTTAAAAATGAATTAAAAATAGAAAACAACAACAGATCTATTTAAAAATTATATATTTAGAATCTGCACACAGAGATCGACAAGTGTGTGCAATTTCATCTGCAGTGCACTCATGGAGCATATGCAGAACTAGTTGTGAAAAACATGAAGTTACAGCATTTGATGTGTTCTTCCATAAATCAGACATAAATAAGACCGAGCCTCAAGG
>BSBM01000286.1:8155000-8372500 GCA_027924585.1 Larix kaempferi
CTGCCAGATCCTTGCATATTCCTACATGGTATCAGAGTGGGAAGCAGCTATTCGAATTTTAGTAGTTGCAGCAGTAGTGGTTGCAGCATTTCTTTGAGCAGCTATCTTTCACTTGTGCACCAAAAGCCTCTGAGTTTCCACAGCAAATCCTAGTGCTATTACTTGATTTCATTGGAGAAATCCAGTGAGGTATAGCCAGGTGTGAAGGACTTATTCCATGTGCCAAGTGTCTTTAAGGTAGTGTTCAGTCGAAGTGTAGCATTCTCCATTAGCACATCTTTTATTGTTTTGTAGGTTTATTCACCCGTTCGGAATCTTCTTCAACTATTCGACTTTCTCTGTTCAGATGGATCTAAAGCTTACATCTTCCAACTATGTTCATTGGAAAGCCAAGATGGCTCTCTTCATGAGATCCAAGAGCTTCTCCAGAATACTCAACGAAACAATGGTAGAACCAACCAGTGCAGTTGAAAATTCCAAGTACTTGGATCGACTTGATGAAGCAATTGGTCTCCTCCTTCTCTCAATTTCTGATGAAATACACTTTCATGTCATTGATCTTACATCTTTGAAAGAGGTGTGGAACAAGCTCGAATCTCTCTTTGGGCCAAAAGATGATATGGTAGCACAAAAATTGTATAATGAGCTCATATGTTTGAGTCCTAGTGGCTTCGATTCTATCAATGCCTTTCTCACCAAGTTCAAAATCTTGATATCACAGTTGAAAAGATATGAGATAGTGAAGGAAGATAAGCAGCTTATACTTGTCATTCTCTCAAAGTTGGTGGCAAATTTATCAGTTTTTGTCTCTACTTTCCAGTCAGCTAGGTTGTCCATTCCAAGATGGAAGTTTCCCTCATTTGATGATTTCACACAATCTCTTACCCAAGAGGAAGAGAAGTTGATTTCAATGGGAATGATCATACCCAAATTGGATTCATCCCTTACAGTTGTAGAGAGAGAAAATGATATAGGAAAGCTATAGATTCCTGGTGATACAAGGCCTACACACCAGTCAGCTAGAGTTTCATACTCTAAGAAGGCCAAACATTCTCAAAAGGGAAAGACAGAGTGCACATACTGTCATAGAGGGCCTCATCCTGAGAGTGCCTGCATGCGGAAGACTATAGATTTGATGGAAAATTTACTTGAAGAGAACAAACTTCCTGTACCAGCATGTGCAAGGAAGAAAGATTCTGAATCTCCCAGATCCAAAGGAAAGGAAAGATGTAATTCTCTCATAGCATCTGCATCAACTAGTCCTTCTCTTATCATAGATTCAGGAGCATCTTGTCATATGGTTTCCTCCAAGGAACTTTTCTCTAGTCTCAAAAGCTTCACTGGTCCTTCCATTAGATTGAGCAATGATTCAGAAATCCCTTCTTAAGGTATCGGAAGAATTGATCTTGACTCTGGATATTTTTTTATGTGCTTTATTTTCCTTCTCTTGCACCCAATATCCTTTCAGTATATCAGATGACTCATACTAGAGAGCCTAAAAGGGTGATATTTACTCCATATGAAGTCGAGGTACAAACAATGGTTTCAGGGGAAATTATTTCCAAAGGAGTTGCAAATCATAAGTCCAAACTCTAGGAGTTTTCTCACTTCATTCCTCTCTAAAAAGGTATTGATACACCAACAGAGATTGAGAAAAAGAGGAATCTTGAAGAAGTACAAATGCATGAAACAATTCATGTTACAGAATGGACCTCCTCCTTTGATCTAAATGAAGATCCATCATCATCTAGTTCTTGTTCTTCTATGGATTACAGTTATGATGGTTCCAAGGAGGACTACTCGCATGTTCTAGAGCAGTTTCATGACATCGGCAATTTTGATTATGCTCCTTCGTCAAGAGATGATGAGCATGAGTCAATTTTACTTGCTCGTGAGTATTTAGTTTCAGAGTTTGCACATGGTGAGCATGAGTCAGTTTCACTTGTTCCAGATTCATAGGGAATGCTAGACCTAGATCCATAAGAACCTGAAGGTCTAGCAACTAAGGATGATGATGATAAAATGCTAGATCCAGATCCAAAAGAACCTGAAGGTCTAGAAAATGATGATGAAGATGAGCGAATGGGAGATCCAGATCCACAAGAACCTGAAGATCTCTCACATGATATTCCTCCTCTTCCTCGATGGGCATCTGCTACACTCCGATCTACTGGTGATTTGGTTGGTGATCCACGTGATCATAGAAGAACCAGATGATATTTTCAGCATGGAGGGTTTTATCCTTCTCACATTACTGATCCATTACAGATCGATCGATCCTTCTTCAAAAAAAAAGGACACTTGCCTCCTTTAGGGGTAAGTCATGATATGCTTCTTTAGCACCTTCAGTCTATTTTGAGGGAGGGATTTCTTCCCACTGGTTTTTCCCTCTTTCCTCACTTAGTTTATTTTATATTGATTGTATGGGGTGACCTTTGGTATCAGTAACTAGGGCCCTATCTTGCTATTTTACAGGGTGACATTTGGTCTCAGTAACCAGGGCCGTATTCTTCAATTATTTCCTCATAGTATAGCTTGAAGGGGTGTTGGAATATTCTCCCCATCATTTTTTTGTTTTGCATGCAAATGCATGCATCCAGTCATCATCATGGTGGTCTCCCCAGCACCTAGAGCTTGCTTCTAGCTCTTCTTTACCTGCATGCAAAATTGCATGCTGCATGCATTTGCATGCCACTGCATGCATCCAGTCATCATCATGGTGGACCTCCCAGCTCCTAGAGCTTGGTTCTAGCTCTTCACAGCCTGTCTACAGCCCCTAGGGGGACTCCCACCTACCAAATGCACCCTTCTCCATGACAAGTGCACCCTTCTCACCTACCACAGCCATTTAGGCACCTTTTCTCACCTACCACTTAGTTCACTTCCGTTAGTTGCTTGTATTTCCTTGATTTAAGGCTAGATTGACTCCTAACTGATTATTTCACTCTGATGGACCTCTAGTGAGACTAGTCTGCCCATTCTAACTCCAGTTAGCTCCTCATGCGCCCTCCACTGAGCCTCCTTCATTCAGTTAGTGCCTACCTCACTCAGTTAGACTCAGTTGACTGACTGTTACCATTGATGACTGATACATTAATTGGATGATGACTCCACTATCATTCAAGCCACACTCTGAGTTAGGAATTCAAATGCCTTACTTGGCCTATTTGAATCCCATATGATGCCATCTTCATGTCTATTGTATTCATTCACTTACATTCTTATTCATTGTATAATACTGAGATATTGTTCTATTCTACTATGTTTATGAGTGATCATTGAGTGTCTCCTTCTCTTCTTCTTTGCAACATATTTGTGAGTTTGATTGTGAATTGCTACATCTGCCAGATCCTTGCATATTCCTATATGCGCCCCATTTTAGTACCAAACCTAACAACGCGTGTGCACTTCCTTAGGCCTATGCGCGCATCTATTTTATCCCCGCTAGCGCGGCCCCGCTGCAATACTTTTGGGAATCATATTTGTGCGCCCACCCGCCCCTCAACTCGTACGTGACCAACTCCGTTGTGTCCCACCCGCACGACCTCACGCTTCTCCTAAGTAAGCGGATCAATGCTTCTCTACTCATGCGTGGTATTCCGTCGGAAGTCGACATCATCGTCGCTCTCCCCGTGTGTGATTTATCCGTACTCTACGACCCTTCAGTTCCCTTGTGTGTCCAGTGGTGAACCATTTCACCTGCTGCTACACACATTTCTCACAAACATATATTAGTAGTATTGTCCTCAATTTTCATAATATGATTCATAGATCTATTATTTCGTTAAGCATTTATAGTTTACTCATAACATTACTCATTCATCTAATCAGAAATGGATCTCATCAATATTTACTTTCTTCGTTCTCATCACATAATCAATCATACAACTGGTCGTTAAGCATCATTCACATGTACATTTTTCATAATCAAATTTAATCGTTAAACATGTAATCATTCATTTACATCAACTATCCAAATACACATATAGTATTATTTTATTGATTCATAATCAGTTGTAGTCATGAATATACTCAATATAACATCAAGGGGTCATTTTATTAATGTTTCAATCAGTCAGATCACTCAATAGGTGCCCTCAAGGTCTGCAGTAGTCTAAGGGCACTACATACACCCCTACTTATTTAGAACTTCATCCCGGAGTTCAGAATAAATGCGGAAAGCTATGACGCATCTGAGTTGTGTCCTCCCAAGTCGCAGAGCTAGGACTGTAACTGTCCCACTGCACTTTGACTTGATCAATCAAGGCTAATCCTTAAGAAAGATGTAATCGACCAATTATCCCACTCCACACATATAATTTAATTCCTTAATTCATTTATCAATTATTGTCGTCATTCACATCTTCAAGTTTTCCTCAATCATTTAAGACATACCAAGGCTCAAGAGACCACTATATAGAATTTTTTCATCTGGGTCACTTGACAGGTGCCCTTAAGGTTGACAGTCATTCTAGGGGCATTACATACACCCCCTCTTAAATAGAACTTCATCCCGAAGTTAATTTTTGTTCTTTTACTTTCAACTCTAGGCTTTATCTTAATTTCTATTCTCATCTTCTATCATTCTATTCTATTTTTCTCCAACAATCATAACTATAAGCACAAGTGGTTCAACTCATTAGGTTTTTATTTCATCAGCATGGTTCCAATACCTCCTTAGGAACTCAATCGTAATTTCACATAATATAAATCCGATAATACATTCAATAATTGTCAGTCCCAACTTAGATTTTCCATACCTCCCAGTCATGTACGAAGGTCTATGATGTCCAAATTATCTACAAGCTGCATTGTGTCAATAGCCACCCAATAGTTTATCAAAACATAACAAATCCCAGCAAGGTTTCAAATCTATTTGGTTTTTATCCCTTCAAGACAAGAAGGAAAACATCATAAAATATTTGGTAAGATATAATCACAGTTTTAACAAATCAGGAGAGACCCTCAAATAACTATCAAAAAATAAATTCCATAAGACTACTTCCAAATACATCTAAATGTTTGAATAATGTTGGTTCTCAATAATATAGGATTCAAGTCGGCGAAGTTTATTGACTTAGTCAACATATTGAAATTTAACTCTTAGTCCTTTCACTAGTAACATCATGTCCAATTCAATGAGCTTATCACATCCTTACCTCATTCCATTATTTCCGTTTTCATAGTACTACTTAGACAGACTCATCAAGTCATACTATATGTTTTTTTCTTATCCTTATCGAGTTCTATATCGAGGGCTTAGTCGTATTTTTCATTAAGGTTTGATCACATCCTAATGTTAGCTTCCTTTTGTTGATTTCATTGTGTTGATCATCTCCATACTTCATTTTACTAAAATCGTCTTTGTTTGGTCCCATTCGGTGGAATTTCCAAGTTTCATCTTATGTGTCTATATAGTCTCATCAAGTCTTGCTTTTTCATTCTCATTGACATTATTGTCATGCTATAAAATTAGTGTCATTGGGATTAGCTCCTCATGCTAGTAACATTGATATTTCGCTTTTCAAATCTTAAGTTTGTTCCACTTCCTCGACAAACTGCCGAAGTCTCGTCAATCAGAGCATCTTGGTGTCTTAAAATTTATCAATTTCCCGTCTTTAGTAAATTCACCAATTAAATCCCTCCACTTGTTTTCTCATCATGGTCATCTCCCTAAGGTTATACGCTACCTACGAGGTGTTCCCTTTGCAAGAAAACGCCAATGTTCTCCATTTTAAAGACACAAAGAAGCTTATTCCTCTTGTATGGGCCTTTAGCATCAATTGTCCTTAATATAAATCATTTTTACCGGGGGTATTATGTACATATAAAGTTCTCAATCTTAGCCTTCTATGTACCTCATTACAATTTCTTGATGAACAACGACCATATCTAATTGTTTACAATTTCAAAATTTCTTAACATTCCTCCAATTCCTTATATGTATAAATATTTTTTCTTCCTATTCCACAAATATATACAACTATTATATAATTGAAACAACATTTAAATTTTGAATTAAGAACTATCATCTCCTATTCCCAAAATTCTTCTCCCCTACCATTACTCTAAAATTCTTCTCCCGTACCATTACTCGTATCCTTTTAATAACAATATTTGAATAAGCATTAAAATCTTCACTTCAAATTTTTCTCACCTAATAATTAAAATAATAAGTTCACATAAGAATTTTGATTTCTAACTTCACATTCTCTTTTTCTACAAATATATATAAAATACATTTACATAATAATCTTAATGCTTTCATTTATTTAAGTGCATTTAACATATAAAACCCATTTATACAATAAACATGTGCTCTTAACATATCCACATATATAAAACTTAGTTATTTAATAACATAATGTCCTTGTCATTAAATAATGCTTTTCCATTTTAAAAATTATCAATAATTAAAAACATTTTTTTTTTTTCAATGTGGTTCACGTACCGGTCCCATCGGCTGGCATCGCTACATCCACGGAATAATAGCTGGTGGACCCACCCGAAGGGGCCTCACACCTTCGGCACATTTTGGGTACCTAACCCCAAGAGTGTCGAGGAGATTGGATCCCGCGACCTCACATGCTGGGAGGCCTAACTACGGGTGCTCGACCGATTGAGCTAACTCTTGGGGCTTAATTAAAAACATATATATAATGCATTTAACCATATTAACCTTTTTATTATTATTAACATATATACAAATCATTCATATAACAATCAATACATTCTTTTTACTTTCTTTTTACTGCCATGTATTCCATAAATATAAAGCATCTATCCTTGTCAATATATATATATATATGGATGGAGACATACATAATCTTTCCATACCATAAACATAATGTCTGTCTAATTGCTTTAAATGCTTTATTTTTTTTTAAACCTTAATGACACATGGAAATCCATATAAAAACTCCATTTATGAATCTAAGGTATATAACATTGCAAGGAGTAAATCCTAATAATTATATGGTTTCCACGTATCCATATAAAATCCATCATGCATGTATCATTGCCCCATATAAATTTCACTTGTTTGAAATTTATTGTTGAAATTTCTATAATCACTTAACTACAATTATGCCCCTAACTCATCCTCACCATTAAATGGTAAGTAGCATGATAAGTTCATAGTTTCCACGCTTATTTCTAATGTTTACTTATTTCTAATGTTTACTTAGACCTCAGTAAATATCTTAACTTATCAGGTAAAAAAAATTGATTAATATATATAATATCCAAAGCCTATCACTTAGAATTTAACATTGCATTGTACACTTGTCAACAGTTAGTATTGCATTGTACACTTGTCAATGGTTAGTATAATATATTCTTCATATCTATATTCATTTAAATTAGAGTATAGACACATGGAGTTACATAAAAAATTTAAAAAAAAAATAAAAAACATTAATCACCAGGTTTAAAGGTATCAGATTGATCTGAGATTTATTCAAGTTGATCTGAAGTAGCATTAATCCACAGTGTTTTCTTTGTATGAGTAATTAAAACATCACCAGAAATATGTATACAAGTCGCATCAACAGAATCTAAAATAATAATAATAATAATAATAAATCTCAATCATGGTTTTTAAATAATTAAACAAGGCGTCAAGTGACTATAGTTTGCTGGCCCCGGTAATCTCGCAGGCATCAAATTGTTTGAAATCTGCAACGAGGGTTACTTGATTTTCACCAAGATCACAACAGTTTTGTCATCAAAGGCGCAAGGAGCTCATTGGAATGTAGCCAACTTTATTTACTTTCTTTAAATTTATTTAATTATATTTTTATACATTTTTTTAATATAGTTGTTTTTAGTTGAATTGTTGGTTGGGATCCGGATTCGAAGGTCGAGAGTCTTGAGTGAAAAGCAAAGAAATGCTTTGTCTACAATAGTTCACTGTAGATAGAAAATACAATAAAATAGATTTGATTATATATATATATATATATATATTTCAACAGAATTCATATCTTGGCTGCAAGATTATTAGTAGAGATTTGGCTTGCATAACAAAAAAATCTATCTTTAATATTTTTATTCTGTTGTGCATGTTTAATTGATTTGCATATGCATACATTAATTTTATGGCTATGAATCTAATGAATAGGGCTAAGTTTATGTAAAAGCCCCAAAGATTGGCATCATGTTAGTTGCAAGACTAGTTGCAAGACTATTAGTAGAGATTTGGCTTGCACAACAAGAAAATCCATCTTTAATGTTTTTATTCCGCTGTGTATGTTTAATTGATTTGCATATACACATATTAATTTTATGTCTATGAATCTAATGAATAGGGCTGAGTTTATATAAAATCCCCAGAGATTGGCATCATGTTCCCTTCCAGGAACTGGGTCCCCGGAAGGGAATGTTACAATGATGATAACATAAATTCCCATTTAAGTGTTTGGTTATGTGTTTCATTGACACACTGACTGCATTCATAGATGTGATAGGGCTTTGTTCAAATCAGAGGGCTATTAGTTAGTAACGGAGCAATTAGAAAATAATTGCTTCGAAGTTTCCTTTGATAATGGAATAATATCAATATAATTTTACCACGATCGATCCCAGTTACTGCTCTCCATGATTGAGGCCAAGACTATTGTTTTCAGTTTTCACAATAGTTTCCTCTTTCAAAATGTATTTGATCATAGGTTGGATTTTTAATCTTGGATTGTCGTGAGCACTTTCTTTGTGGTGTATTTTTTTGTGGTGTAAACATGAACAACCAATCTACAAACTAACAAAGAGAAAGTAGATACCGAAATGACAATGAAATTTTGAATGAAAAGTAAAATTTTGAAAAAAAAAATATGCAAATGGTGAAGTTGCAAATTGAGGTAGGAATCTTAATGAACCCTATAATCATGGATAAAGTTGTTGATACTATCCATCCATTGGGTTAGTAGTAGAGACATCCAACTATCAGCCTTCATTTAGAGCTTTATTTAAGACGTGAACATTCTAAAGACACCTAAGAATTTATTATGAACATTCTGAATTTTTTGAGAATTTATTAACATTGTGAATTTTTTGAATTTTTATGAACATTGTGAGCTATTAACATTCTAAAATTATAAGTTTTAAATATGTGTTCTCTAACCTTGTGGTAATTAGTTCTGGCCTTGAGCCTATCATGTGTGTGCATATTTCTTAATAAACGCCTAGGACAAATACTTAGTCACTTCTAGGGTTGTAAGCTTTTTATGCAGTGGTTCAAAATAATAGGTTTAAAGTTAAATATTGTGAACATTACAAGGTTGCGAATTACAGATTATAAATGTTATTGAAATAAATGTTAAATTTGTTTATTTTAATTAATATATTATATATTTTTTCCTTATATTTAAATATTTAAAATTCTAAATAAATACAATTATATTTTGATTAAAATATTTTCTTAAATATTATTAAATAATAATACTTTTATTTTATAGATACAATTTACATTATATTTAAACATTTAAAATTTTAAATAAATACATATTTTCATTATTTTATTTCATTAAATATTTTAATAATAATTTTATTTCATAAATATAATTTTATTAAATATTTGAATAATACTTATATTTCACAAATACAATTTGTATTGCATAATTATCATTATACACAAAATAATAGGTCTTACATGTTAGGGTAATAAGTATTACATATTAGGGTTCATAGTTAGAGATTCTAAATGTTATTAAGGTTGTGAATTACACATTATAAATATCTAAACATTTTAATAATACAATTTGCATTATATTTAAAGTTTTAAATAAATACAATTATATTTTATTTACTTCATGATTTTATTTCATAAATACAATTTTATTAAATATTTTAATAATGATTTTATTTCATAAATATATTGTAATAAAATTGTATTTATGAAATAAAATCATTTTGTTTCATAAATATAATTTTATTAAATATTTTAATAATAATTTTATTTCATAAATGTATTTATAATATTATATACTTTATTATCCATTTTTTATATTTAAACATAACTAAACAAGAGTTGGGAGCATCTTAGTCCCTGCCATTTGAATCAACTCATCCTAACCTTATATGTTTATGATACATTCAAAGTTGAGAGGTATAAAAAAAATTGAGAGTACCAATTTCAATCTTTTCTGCACTTAGAATCTCAATGTTAAAAAAATTGGTATTTGCATCTCAAGTTTTGCGATACCTTTATACCATATTTAATTGATACTTTGTCTCTGTGCTTTTTAATTGATACCTACACAAGAAACAGAGAATAGAATAGCAAGAATCTGAATCTACATATTGTTAAGTACTTGAAATATAGGAGATTGCCAGTATTTACTATTTATAACAAACTGGGAGAAGCCCAGCTCATAATTTGATGGTATGCCAATTGAGCAAATAAGGTGTACGAACTTGACAGATAAGTATACCATCCTGGAAGATAACTATTACCTATGTGAGCTTAACAACTGTCTATGTACAGTAACACAATCTGATTGTGTATCCAAGACTAGATTTCTAATTTTAATTAAGCAATTAAACTTTTATTATCATTTTGATATCTCGACAAAGGAATCCCAAACTTTCAACAAAGAAAATTTAGAACTTATAAACAAAATGTAAAAGCAATATATGGGAGTTTCAAAGTTTTCATGAGTCATTTTAAAACCTGCATTTACCTGTACAAACAAAATGTTATATTAGTTTGGTTTATTAGGATGCACACTGTATAACACAAAATCAGACATGCAAGGAACCATCTCTAAGTGCCTATATTAGAAGAATATGCTACAAATTGAGTTGTTTAGCCTCAAAAACTCCAATTCTGGAAGATAAGTATTAGCCTATGTGAGCTGAACAACTGTCTATGTACAGTAACACAATTTGATTGTGCATCCAAGACCAGATTTCTAATTTTAATTTTGCAATTAAACTTTGATTATCATTTTGACAACTGGACAAAGGAATCCCAAACTTTCAACAAAGAAAATTTAGAACTTTTTTTAAGCAAAAAAAAAACTTTCATTCTATTAAGGTAGGACAAAAAGTACAATCTTCATCTTTACAAACAGCTGGGTGCTAAAGAAGCCACCACATAGCTCAAACTTGCCCATGATCATAGTAAACCACAACCAAGAGTCTTTAAACGGTGGCATCAAAATACTGAACAGAGCTGCTACGGCCGAACCACTTACAAGAACCAAACATGAAATAGATATCTATCAACAAACTAAAAGTACTAGATCCAAAACCCTGGACTAACCAGAGGCCATACCCCCATTACAAAAAAGGGTGTTGTTCAAACAGACATCCCCCAGAGAACAAACCCACCACCAGAAAACTAGAAAAAGGGATAACAGGATATCAAAATAGGCGTAAACAAAGAAAAGCCTAAGCCTACACCAGTCGATATTCACCATGCCTAAACCATAAAATCCCAAGCTGAGACCAGGAACCGCAGGAAAGAAATTAACCCGACGAACCAGCCTCATCCTCGATGATTACAACCAGAGGTGCCTCCATAACTTCCCCCTTTCCACAAAGATTTATCTCACATGGATTCTCCACTTTTTGGGGACGATTAAGGAAATAAATCCCTAAGTTAGTTGCCACTATGTCCAGCTTCATATGGATCCAATACGACTCTTCAGCATGGTCCTTACAATGTTCCTCCATTTTTTCATCCGCTGGGAGCCGGACAAAATGTCACCCCGCGTTTCCATGAACTATGCAATAAGAGTTTTAGCTACCCACAAAGTCACAATGGCCTGGTTATACAGAGCCATTCGCCCCAATGTATTTCCCGGGTCGTGGATCTAGTCAGACATAGCCACCACCTCCTCAAGCAGCTCTTGCTCACCCACCAGACGCCACAGGTCCGCTTCTACCTCCTCCACTTCCTATTGAACCTCCAGGGGGAAGAAACAGCGAAAGAAAATAGCCGCTGTGGTGGCGTTCTATTGCTCCTGACTGGGACTAGGCTGAGCCAGATTATCCCTTCCGGCATTGCTAGGCTCCCCATGAACCCATCTACCTCTCCTAACATTTATCCCTCTCGGAGGCATGATTACAAAACCCTTACTATCACTCTACACAACCCCACTGGACACAAAAGAACTACGCTAGGCACCAGCATAATTTAGGCGATAACCACTATAACTGTTACCACCCCTGAACATCGAATTTAAAGGAAAGCCACCCCCTGCATCCATTAAATCCATCATCATGATCCAGACTCTGTAATGATTTAGCATGTCCTGTTCCATTGTCACACCCACAAACCTTTGATCCAGATGATCCATAAGAAACGTGAGAGGCTGATCTGGCATGACCTTCTCACACACCAAATCTCTTAACATAATAGCCCCGGGTGATGGGAAATCTACAGAAAACCGCACAATTACCCATTTATCAAGTTTATCAGAATGCCATCTGTCCAAATCACACATTGTAGGGTACCAACTGTTACTTATCATCAGAGTAAGGAGGTATTCTGTCGTTAGCTGTAGGCATCTTACCTCCACGGTCACACTCCGCAATATTCATGCATTTAAGATGACATCTACTCGACAGTATTTCCAAATCCTCCCCATCCCATCCTTCATTATGGTTGCTGGAGCCTTGGTTAGCCAGTGCGTCAGCCAGACAGTTAGCACTCCTCCTAACGTGCTGGAAGGTGACGGAGTTGAAAGAAGCGATGAGGTTGCCCAAACACGTCAAACGCCACGCCAGACACCACGTTGGTGCCAACTTAGTAGCCCGTGTCCCGTTGTTGAGTTTAGTAGCAATCTGAATAAGCATGTTCAAATCCCCTTCCACGATAACGCAGCTTAAGCCATGACGTTCCACCATGCTTAAACCCTGCAGCAATGCTTCACATTCAGTGACATTGTTGGTTTCACGGCCCAAATGACCATAATAACTTAACATCACCTCACCCTGATCGTTGCACATGGCACCATTATACCCTGCAATCCTGGGGTTGCCTTTCAAGGCCCCATCGAAGCTCAGCTTAAGCCACCCCCGTAATGACGGGGACCAAACAACCGGACTATCCTGCGAATTAATTCCAGAATGGATATGCCCAACGAAATGAGGAAGCGCCATGATACCCCAGGTATGAAGAATATGTAACTCATTAGCCGAAATATTCAAATCCTATTCCGTCCACATAGTTAATTGTAGCGTCTTAATAATCCCACACTGTATATGCCCCCAAACCATCTTCCACGTATTAATTTTACCAGTGAAAATATGCTTGTTTCTCTCCTTCCACACCTCCCATTGGATAAAACTAAGAAAGATTTGCCAGACCTAATTTAGAATTCTCCCTTGAAAGGAGTCATCCCTCCAATGTTTAACAGTTTCCCCTGGTGCATTCCTAACACGATCCGACCTGCAAAATCCCCTAGCGCCTTCATCCTAGAGAGCATATGAGAAACTTCATTCATCTAACAGGTGAGCTATTATTTCACCATGTTGGCCACAGAGGACACAGAGGGACGGTACCTCAAACCCTCTCTTCACGATATTGTCCCAAGTTAAAATTCTACCTTTTAAAACCAACTAGAGGAAGAGGGTGATTTTAGTCCAGATTTTGGCTCCCCACAAATGTTTCCAAGTATAGTCCATCGCTTGAATCGCAAGGTTGGTCTGAAGATTATAATATTCTTTAACAGTGAACATACCTTTGTGGCGATAACCCCATCAAATAATATCCATACCCCTCTGAGTTTTTATCTGCCTGTTACTCACGATTTCATAGACTTACATGTCGGTGTCATCCCCATAGTTGGATATCCACCATTCCAGCGGTTTCCAGACACGAAAACCTCTGTCATCGGATTCCTCTTGCCAGTAACTATTCACCATCATCCAATTTTTATGCACAACAGGGGAAACATCAGGAATAACATTCACCAGAGCTGCTAGAGGGGTTTCTTGTTGCCAGGCATCCAGCCAAATATTCGCAGAAGCTCCTTCACGTATCTCCCAAAAATTGTGTTTCCTGATTAGTTCACTCCCCGCCCTCACCATATTCCAGATATGAGAGCCTTTCTCAGGTCCCTCCTCCCGAACCCGGTCCTACTGTTCCGTTGTCGGAATGTACTTATTTCCCCAAAAACTAGCCCATTGTTCATTAGAGTGAGTAAGCCAACGCCACCAAATCTTGGCTCCACACACAATACTGAGCTCCTCCAGATCCCTAAGTCCTAATACCCCCTCTTGCTTAGGTTTACACAAGGTTTTCCAATCCACTAGAGGCGACTTCCTATGCTCCACCGTACCTCCCGACAAGAAAGTGCATTGGATATTCCTGATTTCCTTCATGACCGACTTGGGGGCAGCCAGAATAGAGAACAAGTACAAGGGCATATCCCTCAAAACATATTTAACAAGAACCACTCTACCCGGGAGATTTAACAATCGAAGCATCCAATTCGAAAGTCTTTCCTTCATTCTATTTAAGAGATCTTCCCAGGAGACCTTTTTAAGAACACCCTCAGATAATGCAGCACCAAGATATTTGGTTGGAAGGGAGCTCTTTTTGAACCCTAAGATTCTTAAGATGTTCCTCTGACTGATGGGGAGAGTGTTAAAGAAAAAAACCAGAGACTTATCCATATTGATAGTAAGCCCCAAGGCTCATAAGAAAATGTTCAAAGCATGCTTAATTTGTCTAGCTTCCTGGAAGGGAAAGAGTGGCCCATAAGCAGGGTGACATCTAAAAACTGCTGGTGGGTTATGGCCTTCTCATAAGGCAGGAACTTAAGACCTTTGATGCGTCCCTGATCAACTAAATGGGAGATAATTCCCCAAGACCTTCCGTCATGAGCACAAAGAGGAACGGTGAGAGGGGATCACTTTGTCGGATACCCCGAGAGGGTTTGAAAACAATAGATGAGTGCCCATTAACCAGAATAGAGAAGAAAGTTGTGGACGTAAGATTGGCTATCGATCTGATCCAAATATCATTGAAACCAAAAGAGCTCATAATTTCTCTCATGTATAACTAGTTTAGTTGATCATAGTCTTTAGATAGATCCAATTTAAGCAACATCCCTGCTTTCTTAGTACTTCACAGAGAGTGCATAACTTCATGAGCCAGGATAATACCATCCATAATCGGACGGCCTTCCACAAACTCAGACTGTTCCAGGCAGATCAAAGAGGGAAGAAGGGTTTTAAGCTGATTAGCAAGGACTTTAGTAATGAGTTTGTAAATGATGTTGCACAGGGAAATCAGTCTAAACAGATCAGCTTTCTCATCCATTAAGGCTTTAGGAATCAAGGTTAGGAAGGTGGATTTCAAGGCCGAGAGAACCCCTCTCATTCTCTGGGATTCTTCCACCACCTTCCATACTTCCTATTTTATTAAATCCCTTAAAGAATGGAAAAAATTCGTAGTGAACTCATCTGGTCTAGGGTATTTCCCATCCTCCATTTGATTAATGGTTGTCTCAACTTCCAGGAATTAAATAGGTCGGATCAGCATTTCATTCTGCTCCTCCGTGATAAGCTGGGGAATGATAGCTTTGATCACCCTACAGGCCTTAGTGCAATCGACAGGATTTTCGGTTACCACCTCCTTGAAATGATTAACCAAATCCTGTTAAATTCCCTCATGGGATTCCACTACCATCCCCTTATCGGTCTGCAGGTTACAGATCTGGTTGTATTGTCTATGATGAATGGTAGCTCTATGAAAAAACTTCGTATTCTTGTCCCCATCTTTCAACCACAGGTTATGAGATTTTTGCTTCCATAGGATCTCCTCCTGCCTCTGTCTTTGAAAAAGTTGCTCAACCTGTTTCTTTTCCTCTAGGGCGAGCTCAGGGGTCACACCTATCTGCATGATACACTCCTTGATCTGCTCCATCTTCAAATCCAGCTTAGCTTTTTCAACCTCTATGTTCCCAAAGACATCTTTGTTCCATCTCTTAATTTTATGTTTGAGCATCTTCAATTATTGTTGAAAGCAATACATTTTAGTACCAGAGGGTGGATTAATCATATGCCACCATTCTTCCACACGAGATGAAAAATATTCATGTGTTAACTAGAACTTCTCAAACCTAAATGGATTGGTCATTTTGGTTCCTATGTTGCTCCACAACAGGGACACTAGCCAATGATCAGATCCAGAAGATGCAATCGGTCGTGAGGTAAAAGTTCCACCCAGAAGCATGATGCTTTCAGACAGAAGAAATCTATCCAGCCTGGCTACCACCAAATGCTCCCCTCCCCTTCTATTTCTCTAGGTACAAACTGTGCTCCCAAGGTCCACATCAATCAGGTTATTAGCCTCAATGAATTCATCAAACAGAGTATTTTCAGGAGTAAGGTATCTTTTGCCACCCCTTTTCTTGGACAATGACCTGATCATGTTGAAATCCCCTCCAAGAATACAATGAGGTCCTTCAAACATTCTCCTTAGATTGGTCATGCTAGTAAGTAAATTTTGTTTATCAGGGTATCTACTAGGCATGTAAACATTGGTTAGAATACCTCTCACATTAGAGCCAATGACATGAAATTCAGCTGATAGACTAAACTTAGTAGAAAGAAAATTAAATAGAGATACTCACCTAAGATCCCACATGACCGCTAGTCCTCCTAAATGACTAGTCACATCCAGAGCCATACTTTTATAGTATTTCCATAGATTCTGAGCATTGGCTTCTAATTGGGTTCCTGAAAATTTTGTTTCTTGCAGCAATACCATAGTAGGTTGTTCCTTCATTATCTTATTCTTAAGGGTTTTAATTTTATGAGGACCATTGGTAGCTCGAATATTCCATGATAAAAATTTCATCAAGCACTGTATCTTGCTGAGAGAAGAGCCTCCTAGATGATTGGATATTGTCCAGAATCAGCCAATCTTTCCCCAATCTCTACGATCCTGTCCCTATTCGACCACCTTCCCCTCTTAGAACTACCATCTTTTAACTTCCTTTTATTTTCCTTAAGTTTCAAAGGACCAATTCCCAGTCTAGGGGTTGGTTTGGTCTTTAGAAGAGATTCCTTCAACAACTGAAGTTGATTATCAAGGATAGAATGAAATTCAATGTTTTTGCAGGCCTCTTCAATGATTTCAAGATCTAGGTCCCCTAGTTCCATTTCATCCAGATCCTCATCCATGCGTTATGTTTCTAGCTGGTTCTTCCCAACAGATTTGGTAGGTTTATTAATCACAACTGCCACCACAAGAGGGACTTCTGCAGGCTGTGAGGGTTCTTGATCATTCCCAGGGGGAGGGTTGTCTCCCAAAACCTGATCCAGAGCTGCAAAACTATTAGTCTGAACATCCTTTTTTCCCAACTTCGGACCATTATGTCTTCTCCCTTTCCATTTTCGATTAGTGACTTTGACAAAACCATCCTTATCATGCTGCTCCTATGTGCTACTTCCAGGGATATCCGCAGGGAGGTTAAGGTGGCATTCCCTGGCCAGATGTCTGTGGGTATGACATTGCCGACACCTAAAAGGAGTATGTTCATAATCAAGGGTTTGAAACCATTCCAATTATTCTCAGTTTAGAGTGATCCCTTCAGGGAGAGCTTTGGAAATATTCATATAGACACATATGTGGGCATATGAAACATACCTTCCTTCCTTAGTTTGATCCGATATCTTAACAAAATGTCCCAGAGTTCCTCCAATAGCTTTTAGAATGTCCAGATCCCATTATTCTGTAGGAAGCAAATAGAATCTAATCCACACCGGGGCGATTGAGAGGTCCTTCTTGTCCGGGTTGAAATGATCCTTCCATATCCTTAAGAATAGACCAGCAGAGTAGTAAAAATAGGGTCCTCCCTCAAATATCTGATCCTTATCCTCAACATTGAGGAAAACAACAGTAAAGAAACCCTTAGAACCCAACAGGAGCTCAAAATGGCCTTTGGGTTTCTAGGTCGAGTGAATCCACCAAGTCAGTGCTTTCTCCGTAGGTCATATCCCCATAAATTTCCCTATCAGTGCATGATCCATCATATGCTGTATTCTTTCCTTGACCCGTGTGGGGTTCACAAATAAGGCTGGGATGCTGGTCGATTTGGGGATACAGACCCTCTGTCCCAATTCACCTCTGACCATCTCTTGATTCTCCAGCCGAGTACTTAGACCCTCTCCTCCTATTCCTGCCTACTGCACTTGAAATGGAATACCCTCATTCGGAGGAACTTTTCCTTGCTGCAAAGGAGGGGAGAGGCCCCTCCCCTGTGATCGCACCATCTTACCGTCGCGCTAAAAGACACCCCAATGTATCGCACAACCTGCACAAAGATCCAAAGTTGATTGTTCAACCATTAAATATGACCAATTCTTGGAGCCTTTCCATCACTCTAGTCCTTAACCAACATTAGACATAAGAAAATTTAGAACTTATAAACAAAATGTAAAAGCAATATATGGGAGTTTCAAAGTTTTCATGAGTCATTTAAAAACCTGCATTTAGCTATACAAACAAAATGTCATGTTAGTTTGGTTTATCAAGGTGCACACTGTATAACACAAAATCAAACATGCAAGGAACCATCTCCAAGTGCCTACATTAGAAGAATATGCTACACATTGAGTTGTTTAGCGTCGAAAACTCTAATTCTACAAATGCTGTGTCAAATCAAGGATCATGTCATGTTTTTGATCACTTAGTAATGGCAATTCTTGCCAATGTCAAATGCCAAAAAGGAAACAACCACTAGGTCTACATGAATAGAGCATTCTCGAGGCTAGAACTCCATCAATTGGCACCTTGGTAACTTTGGGATATGGTTAGAAAACCTTGCAATACCCATCCATGGGCACATATGTCTCTAGGAAAAGGAAATTGGGACAAGGGAATTAGGCTCTAAGCATGCACATCTCCAAAATTCGAACTTCAACACTTGGTTGGGACAAAGCCTCCCAGGGACAAGGGATCTTCTTTGCAAATAATTGAGGTTTTCATTGATGTGTAGGATACATTTTTTATATGACTTTGACCCCACCTCTAGTGAGGAAAATGCACAATCACCACTTCCCATCCTATAAAAGAGATATACAAGATATTTGTAGGTTTATTTGACATCAAGAGGATCTTATCAATGGGAACAAAAATTCAATTTTATCTGTCACAACCAAAGCTCATGAAATAGAACATCAATAGGTTTCACATAATGCAATCATAATATATATTTTGGTTGAACAAAAAAGACAAATTCAGGACTTAGAGGAGGAACGTGCAAGTTTGAAAGCCATGGTTATAACACTCAACAAAGGTTCATCTTCCCTGGCTTCAAACTTGAACATTTCAGTGGGCTCCTTTGACATGACAATACCATCTAGAGGTATCGTCTCCTCTGCTTTGACAGACAGTACCAGGTTGATGGCCACATCCTTCACGGATACTTTTTCTCTAGTTTCTTCAATAATGGTTGTTTGCTGAGGTAAATTCATAACAGATGAAATCTCCGAAGTAGAATTGCTGATAAAATGCCAAACATTTATCTACAATAACTAATTATCTATTAGGGATTACAATAAAACTAAGCTCACCTTGTCACTCGATCTGCTTTTGATCCATTCAGCCAATGTAAATAGGAAGACAATCGTACCTCCTTCCAAATAATCCCCCAACCCAATAGTTCTTGCAACTGTTTCAAACCCACTAAACCTAATTAAATATATTATATACACCTATTATAAAATCATTCATGCAAAGGCAAAAGATTCCAATCTGAACTAATTTCCTATAGGTTTTACATCAATTACCTGCAATAATCATGAGCACATTTATGTCCAACATGAAATTGTGGATCACCACAAAACTCTTTAGCAATATAGGTAGAATACCTTCATCTATGGCACCTAAATCCACCCAGCGGAGAGGATGGTACAGATACTGGAACAAATATATAACAAGGCAAAACCCCAAAGCTAAAGTGTAAGGACTCTGCCATTTTCAACTGACCAACCACACGAAGACTTGCATCTAACCTTGCTTGATTTAGTGCCTTAACTGTACAAAACAAGAAAATCATTCATCTTAAAATTCCAAACAAACATCATATCTTAAAATTTTAGATATCACATGCTATCTCTGGGTAATTTGATCAGAAATAATGGGGGATTGTACCACATTAAGGGTTTTTAATTCATCTAGGGCAAAACGGATTATGGATTTGATCAGATGCAGGTATCAAAATAGTACTGATTATGGATTTGGTGAAAGTTGATAACTAACATAGCATCCTATTAATGATATGCTAATCCTTTGTTTAAAAATCCAATCTTAAGAAATTTCAATACCTATCTCTAATGGCAGAATAAGGATCGGATTATGCAACACAATCATTGTTCTTGAAGGAACATTAACTGAAACGCGCTCCACACCAACCAGAGGCTGAAGAACCCTCTCAATTAGAGGCACCTCCGATGGACAGCAGATGCCCAAGACATTCAGAGTTGTTTTACACAACTCAAGGTTATCAGCTGAGATCTCAATCACTTGTTTTACATCTTTCATCTCCATGTCTGAGAGAAGTTATTATAGGGCGAGAAAACTGAGACAAACAAAATCATAAATAAGGTGTTGTTAATGAACAAACAAATTTATCGGGGGCGGCAGGCGCGGGGGGGGTTATCTTTGATCCCGGAGGAAATAAATTAGTAGATTTCTCTTGGGGACTTGGAATTAGCACCAACAATCAAGCAGAATGGCTTGCCTTGTTCTATTCTCTAGAATTAGCAGTCACCTTCAACATGAATTTCCTTCAAGTTTTTGGGGATTCCAAGCATGTTATACAAGCAATGAACAATGGCACTCCCTTAAAGACAGACAAAAATCGGAGAATACAGAAAAGAATAAAACGGCTCACCCTCCCAAAGGACACACTCTACTTTCATGTGTTAAGGGATCTCAATGGCAATGCCGACACTCTGGCCAACAATGGAGTCAAGTTAGAATTGGGGCATGCTATCCTAAACAATGTTCCATCCTATCACTTTATTCCCTAATGGACTCATGGTTTAATCTCGCTCCACCTTGGAATTGTTATAGGCATACTAGTCCGTGGTCTAAACTCTCCCCACCAAACTCCCACGGCGACCATTGTGTTGGACTCCACCCTCTCCACCGCCATAGCATGGCCCGAGCTCCACATCTCACACCACGTGCCTCACATCATGTGTCGGGTACTGTTCTCACGCCCGAGCATTTATCTCTCCAGGCGACGGTTGTAGAAATCAATTGCACTATGGCCATCCCTCCATTCGACGCCCTCGGCCCTGCTCTGCAAAACCTTAGTCTTCAGGAACCTGCAGTGTTGTTTGCAGAAAATCTTCCGGCTGATAACGAGATGGATGGTGTCAGGCAGGCGATTGTCACCTTGAGCCGCCTCACCTCCGACATTAAGGTCTATCTGTCCAGAACCTACTCTGCAGTGTGCAATACTGATAATAAAATTGATGAACTCGTGGTGGAGGACAAATACATCCACTCCAGGCTTTCCTGCTTGGAATCGCGTATGGAGGATATCGACAGAAACGTAATCGAACTCATGGGGAAGATTGACAGTGTGAAAAACGATATCTCTGCTCTTGTTTGCAAAACGCAGTGCAGCTATGCACAGGAGGCTCCAACGGTGAACCTGGAATCGGCAGAGGCGGCTTCAGTCAACCAGCAGAACTATGGATAATGGCATTTACCTGATGCAGGTTCTCCCAGCTGTCAATTTTGAATGTTTTTTTGCCTTAAATTATGTAATCAGTTTGTGAGGGTTTACCCCACTAGTAACTGCAGTCTTCTTATGAATTTTGACAGTAAAGAACTCCAGAAGTCTGACTTCAAAAACCTCTGCAATTTTCCTTTGTTAGATGCAGAGTTTGAAACTTTGTCAATGTATTGAATGGCTGTGCACAGCCTTTGTTAATACAAACCCTTACCTGTTTCTGTTAAAAAAAAATGAACAAACAAATTTATAAGCTTATTCCAAATGCGTGAAATTGAAAATTCTATTCCCATATCATTACAAAGATCTAGTTGTAAATATAATGTATATTCTTATTCTAACATACACCTCACAATCCACATGTTGTTCTACCAGCACTGACATATATCTGAATTATTTAGCAATTTTATTCTCAACTATGACAGACATTAGCACATTATGCTTACCACATCATCAGCACTGGGAAAATTTAATATTCTACCCAACACATGTGCTCTTTTACTAGGGAACAGAAGAAATTAAGATAAACTGCAATTGCAAATACCAAAAACATGCCATTTTCTGTGGAATGTACAATCACTTTACTTGATCCATTATTTAGGCATACTTTACACAAAATGCATGCCCTCCCTCGCATGCCCTCCACTTTCTTTTCAACAGTGACATGCTAAAATTGTGGAAAGAACAGAGAACATTTTTTTTTCTTTGCATAGGCTCATCTTCAATCAAATTGCTGTGTTGATTTTAACATAGATTCTTCAGCTATAATTATAATACTTCCAAATTCCAAATTCTGCAGTTTCATGAATTTCAAAATTGATTCATGACTTTTGAATAGATGCAGATTATAAAAACGATAAGTTGAATTAAAACAAAAATTCACCGAACTCTTTAAGACAACAACCTGTGCAAGTTGAATAGTAAGGAAACTCCACAAGAAAATTCACAAGTTTCCATTTGAAAGCCTGGTCCTAGCAAATTTGATTTATGCTTAATCATTGGGTTGGGGGCAATCAAAATCCTTGAGACATCACATCTAAGCAAATATCATGAAGATAATGCAGAGTTTCCATAAAATGTCAAGAAAATAAATCATTTTCCTGCATCTCATGACTAGGTATCGATGAAGTATAGAATGCTCTAATGAATGCAATATATTCAATAGCAAAGCAGCAGTCTAACTTCAATATAATAGCAGGAAAGTGCACCTTACTTATAACAATGTTGCATTTAAGTCATCTAGGTTAGAGGCTACAAATTTGAGAAACATTAGTCTAATGAAGGACCAAATGTATTTAACGACGTTTTTAACCACAGCTTCCTATGGAAGCCTAATTGCATGCATCCTATATTAAACCTGGCACGGGCATAAGCAATCAAATGCAACCAAAAAAGGAACACCTTAATAGATGCAACACAAATCCATCCATATAAAACTTGGTCACAAGCAGTCCAATGCAACCAAATGGAACACCTTTACAGAAGCACAACTTTCCTTTATCAACTCTAACTAAATTCATCTAACTAGAACTTTGTATGGAACGCATTCCTGTATGGATTCCATAAAGTCCCTTTTGAAATTGATATATATTGACCCAATGATCTTAGATAGGATGTTGATATCATTTTGTAGTTTCACCTTTAAGCCCAAGTCATCAATATTTAAGTGCATGACTTTAACGAAATTTTAGTTTGTACAACTCCAAGATCAGCACAATCCTTGAAAGAAAGTAACTCTGCAAAACACCATAAAAGTTGTCTGGAAATACAAACAATTAAACATGGCATGAAATAGATTAATCAATGTTAACAAGTAAAGTTGAACACTTATGGAATCAAGGACCTTATAGAATGCTTGCAACCACAACTTCTTGTGAAAGCATAACTTGTGTGTGAATAATGTATAAAGTAAACCACCCAGGGACACGAACATTCAAACGCAATCAAAATTTGACTTTTTAAAGAATTTCATTGTATTTGGTTGTAAATTCTGACTTAATAAACCAAGATTGAACTACTCATCAAATGAGTCCTTATATCAATTCTACTAAATGCAGTTAAGGGGACTTATGAACAAATTCCTTTGCGAATCTCTACCATTCTCGACTATAAATTCACAGGCATTAGCCCACTGATCTTCAAAATAATTCATCACATCAAAGAAAGTTTCAGCTGAACACTATTTCAAGGTGAGTACTTTTTTTAACAAAGGTTATGTTTACAAACAACAGTGAAATATTGCCTCAAAACACTAAGTAAATATAAGCAGAGGACAGTGAACATACCATCCCCAATTACCCCATGGCTCAAACCGAAGAAAATGAAAGAGACTATAAACATCCTCAATTTTTTCTGCACCAACAATAAAGTATAAGTTGTAATCACACTGTACAAATTCCTATTGTCATTTAGATAGAACACCTATGTCACATACATGGATGGGAGTTCCAGTCAGGCACCAATGGCAATCATCAATGACAACAAATACAGCTTGAGACAGTTGGCTTTTAGATGACTTTATGTTGTGTGCTTCATCAAGAACCACCCTAAACCAATGTATTGCATGAAGCACACTTTCTTCATGGGGATTCTACAAAATCAAACAAAAAAGAAGGTTAATCTCAACACACATGAAAATGGGAAACACTGGCTACATAAAATGATAGGCCGGAAATTCTATAGTTGCCTCAATGTATTTGGGATTTAATCCATTTCCCAACCTCAGCATGGAATGATGATGACAACACCCCATATGTGGTTAAGACAACATCATTCCCCAAAAGAGCCTTCACATCCCTCAACCTGTTTTTCCCATAATGAACATAAATTGATACAGTTCCACGTTGTGCATGATCCTCAATTTCTGCCTGCACATGAACAAGAAAATGCCTGAAAACTTCTTAATTGATCTGCAAAGGCAAGCCCTTGTGATCAATGGTGCACCGAGACTCTGACCATTTAAGCCATACCTAGAATAGAGGTCTGATTATTAACAATTATAAAATAAGACTTTCAACATTATTCATATTTATTATTCTATATAACTCATTTTGTATATTAACTCCATCCATTATTGAGTTATAACCTTATTCTAGATATACGAACAATAGTATAACAAGTTCAATTGAGTAAAATAAGTTGCCCAAGCTTTTCCCGTTTAACTTATTCATAATTCTTGGATTAACCATAAGTAAGTTACGTTTACAACTTACCAATAATCAATCTATCATCCTGTAAGTAAATAATCCAGAAATGAGTGATCAGGGGCTTGAAAATTACAGAAAGAGAGATTGTTGGGTTTTAAAAATTACGAGAAGTAAATGATCTGCAAATAACTGACAAGTGCCTTGAAAATCACGAGAAGTAAATGATCTGCAAATAAGTGACAAGGATCTTGAAAACCACAGAAAGAGAGATTGTTGGGGTTTGAAAATCGCAGAAATAGAGAGATTGTTGGGATCTTCAAATCTGAGCAAATAGAGAGATTCTTAACCTTCTAGGAAAGGTTTTATTTTTGCATTATAACATTCTGGTTAAGAAATGCACATACACAAACAATTATTTATGAAATGTGGCAATAATAAGAAAGCAATAAGCATCCAATAATGTAGGACTCTACTAATCAATATATGCTTTCAAGAGTATAATGCCAATATGTTGTAAATATTTCCAAGCATATTACATGTAATGAACCGAGAATGTCCCAAAGACTCTGAAGCTAACAAATATTAATTTTGAGCTTGAATAAAAGAGCTCATTTGGAGTTGGTTCAGGCACTCACCTTTTTCTCATTTTCTCACTTTGAAGGCTTGGAAGCATCGCTTTCAGCTTCAATATACAGTTAGCATATATCGGGCTCATCCGTCCCTGTCGATTGAATTCTGAAAAGATAGAAACAAAATAAGAGAAGACGCAATCAAATATGAAATGAACATATAGAAATATAGATAGAAATATAGGTGCGCTAGAAAAGTACTCTACTAGGATTGGGATCAAATGAAATACAAAACCAAAGATGCAGAAGTTGCAAGAGATTAAATTAATGGCAGAGCAAACAAGGCAGCAGCTAGGAATGCAAAAGGCCTCTTACATCAACAGGAGGAATTTGCCGAAAACAGTTCACTGGTAAACAAAAGAGCCATGAGAATGACGTTTAAGACTGAAAACCAAATGATAAACAGTGGTGAGGAGTTAAGCTTACCTGAGCCTTTGGATAAGTTTGGGAGAACCTAGTTCATCCAGGTAACAAATGTTCTTACACATAGCAGGGTCTACCACACTTAGCATTCCAGGAGGCACACAGTTGTAAAAAGGTTTAAATGCAAAGTTGCAGCCCTGTCAACCTATAAACCTTGATGCATGTCAACTAGATACGTATGTCATTATCCTCAATTATCAGGCTATCCACTATAAACAAAATATTTAGATGTTAACATTTGCAAGTTCAAAGTCGTTCTATTTTCATTTTATTTTCATTTTCACTTAATCCTTGCCAATGATGAAAATTGTCTTTTCGAGCACTTTCCACTAATCAGACTTACACACTTACTAAAATATTTTATTGAATAAATACAAATAAATACATAAATTATTTCAACATTGGATAAACTATAAGAAAGTTTTAAAAATAGTTTTTTACACAACAAATTAATACTAAAAAGCAGAACATATAGTCTCTGCCTACGGTAGGGACTAAAAATTTAACTAAACATTTTATTATCGTGCTTTGCATCTAAGATGACAATCATAATTTATAATTATGATAATTTATTTTTAAATTCTTAAATAGATTCGTATAAGAAAAAATCTCAACCACTTCAAAGAGTTACGATTATCTAAGTTATCTCGTTTAAGAAAAAAAATAAAAGATTTACATTTTATTGGTGTCATAGTGATTATAGTTATCAAAATACTTTTACATTTAGTTTAACATTATTGCAAATATCAAAAAGAAGCTATCGATATTTATAATTATTTAAATTTATTGCAAATATGAAAAAAGAAGCCATCGATACTAATAATTAAAAGGAAAATTCAAAACAAATACTCCTAATATAAAGGTTATATTATTGGTGTATAGCTTTCATATTGCATAGAACTACGAATATAAGATCATTCTTATATGATCATTAGAATTTAATGTTTAAATAATTTAAATTTAAATTTTTGTTTAATTTAAAGTTTATTTTATTGTAATAAGTTTTTGGAATTGTTTCTTTTTTAATATGGAAGAATTTTATATATATGTATATATCAATAGTTATTTTTTATTTCTATTTGAAAATTTGAAAAATGATAAATGATTTATTTAAAATATTAGACATTATTCCACTTGAGAATCAACCTTTTCAAAGCCGATTAAAGTCAACTATGGATTAAAGTCAACTTGGATTATACTCAACATGGTTCAACTATGGATTAAAGTCAAGCATAGTCAAACATGGTTAACTATGGATTGAAATCAACTATGGTTAAAAAAAACTATGATTAAAGTAAACTATGGATTAAAGTCAACTGTGGATTAAATTAACTGTGGATTAAATTCAACTATAGTTAACAGTCAACTATGATTAAAGTCATCATGGATTAAAATTGACATGGATTAAAGTCAGCCATGGATTAAATTTACCATGGATTTCAATCAACATGGATTAAAGTAAACTATGGATTAAAGTGAACATGTTTCAACTATGGGTTAACTATGGATTAAAGTCAAGTATGTATTAGATATGGATTAAAGTTAATTATGGATTAGAGTATGGTTAAAGTCAACATTTATTAAAGTCAACTATGGATTAAAGTCAACATTTATTAAAGTCAACTATGGATTAAATTCAACCTGGATTTAAGTCAACTATAGATTAAAGTCAACATGGTTCTACTATGGATTGTAGGACACTATGGATTAAATTCAACATGGATTAAAGTTAGCGTGGACTGGAGGAAGCATGGAATAAAGTCAACATGGATTAAAGTCAACTATGGGTGAAATTCGACATGGTTGGATTGAATTCAACCATGGTTTGAAATCAACCATGGAATCGAGTCAACCTTCGATTGAGGTCAAACTTGAATCCAAGTCAACCTTGGATTATGTCAACATTGGTTTCAAGTCAAACATGGATTGAGACAACCATGGATTGAAGTCAACCTTGAATTGAGGTCAACCTTGAATTGAAGTCAACCTTGCTTAAAATTCAACAATGGATTGAATTACGTAATCTTGGGTTGAAGCCAATTTCTATGAATTGAAGCCAAATTTGGATTGAAGTGAACTATGTTGCACTAAAATCAAGCATGATGCACTAAAGTTAGCCATAGAAAACCATTATGATTTATTTAGGTCAACCATGCCTAACTAATGGTCAACCATGGTTTAATATAGTTAAACTTATATTAAATTCAATAATGCCTAAACAATGGTCAATCATTATTCAAAGTTAACATTGGTTTAAACTCAGCTATAGATCAAAGTCAACCATGCACAAACAAGGGTCAAACATAGTTTAAGCATGGCTAACCAAGTCATCCATGGTGAGCTAAATTTAACCTTAGTTAACCAAATTCAACCATGGTTAACACAATTACACCATAAGAAACCATGGATATGGTCATCAATTGTTAAACATAGTCAACCATAGTTATTGAGAGTCAACTATAGTCAACCATAATGCAACCATAGTCAACCAAAGTCAACCGTGAAGCAACCATGGATTGAATTCAACCTTGGATTAAAGTCACCTATGGATTGAAGTTAACATCTAATTGATGTCACCCTTGGAATGAGGTCAATCTTAGGTTGAAATCACCCGAGATGTAACCACAGTTAACCAAATTCAACCTTGATGCAACCATGGATTGAATTTAACCTTAGATTGAAATCAAACTTGGAATGAAGTCACCCATGGGTTGAAATCAACCATGGATTAAAGTCTCCCTTAGATTAGAGTTAACCTTGGAGTGAAGTCACCCTTGGATTGTAGTCAACCTTGGATTAAATTCAACCTTACTTAAAAGTCAACTACAAATTGTAGTCAACCTTGGATTGAAGTCAACCTTCCATTGAGGCCAAATATGGATTGAATTCAACCAGGAATTGAAGTCAACCATGGATTGAAGTCAACCTTAGATTGAATTCAACCTTGGACTTAAGCCAACTATGGATTAAAGTCAACATGGACAAAATTTACCATGGATTAAAGTCAACTATGGATGAAATTCAACATGGTTGGTTTGAATTTAACCTTTGATTGAATTCAACCATGGATTGAAATCAACCATGGATTGAAGTTAACTTTGGATTGAAGTCAAGCTTGGATTATTTTAACATTGTATTGAAGTCAACCATGGATTGAAGTCAACCTTGGATTGAGGATAACCTTAGATTGAGGTTAGCCTCAGATTGAACTCACCCTTGGATTGAATTCAACCATGGATTGAATTCAACCTTGGATTGAAGTCAACCTTAGCTAAAATCCAACTATGGATTGAACCTTAAGTTGAAGGCAACTATGTTGCACTAAAGTCATGCATGATGCAATAAATTCAACCATAGACAACCATGATGCATTAAAATCAACCATGCCTAACCAATGTTCAACCATGGTTTAATATAGTTAAACTTTGTTTAAAGTAAAAAATGCCTAAATAATGGTCAACCATTGTTCAAAGCCAACAGTGGTTTAAACTCAACTAATTATCAAATTCAAACATGCCCAAACAAGGGTCAAGCATAATTTAACCATGGTTAATCAAGTCAACCATGTCAAGCTAAATATAACCATAGTTAACCAAATTCAACCATGGTTAACCAAAGATAACCATAGGAAACCATGGGATATCGCCATCAATTGTTAAACACAGTCAACCATGATTGACAAGAATCAACCATAGTCAACCAAAGTTAGCCATGAAGCAACCATGGATTGAAGTTAACGTTGGATTGAATTCAACCTTGAAGTCAACATTGGATTGAAGTAAACCTTGAAGTCAACCTTGGATTAAAGTCACAAATAGATTGAAGTCAACCTTCGATTGAAGTCACCCTTGGGTTGATGTCAAACTTGGGTTAAAGTCACCCAGGATGCAACCATAGTTAACCAAATTCATCCATGAAGAACCATGGATTAAAGTCAACCTTGGATTAAAGTCACCCATAGGTTGAAGTCAACCTTGGATTGAAGTCTCCCTTGGATTGAATGTTGAATATTGGCATTGGTGTCCACAAGAAGGAAGACATTCCTGCAGAAGAAGAGGAAGTGATTTCGAGATTAATTAATTAAATATAATTATCAAAGCAAAAAAATATCTATTATTTATTAAACTGAAATGTAATTGTTTAGTGAAAGGATACGATGTTGAAAAGGTATGATGCTTGAAGAGGCACGTTCGTATGGATGAATGAGGTATTTAAATGAAGTTTCGAATTAGAAGAAAAATGTCTCTAAAATGCAAAACACAACATCATAAAGAAAGGGAGAGACCCGCAACATAAAGAAAGGGAGAGACTAGCAGCATGAAGCATTTCTAGAATTGATGAATCAAGTAGAAAATCAAGAAGTTATAAATATCAGGGAAGTTGGGTGGTGTTAGTGGAAGGTGTTGGTTAAAATTATTGATATTTAATTCACCTCAATTTAATTTATCAACCGGAGAATCGTAGACTTTGAGCTGCTACACTATATGCGCGGGTAAAGTAGCTTCAATGCTCATTCCTCGAGAAACCCTAATCTGCTTACAACAAAATGAAGCTAACACTAAATGACCAATGCCAAGGATTACTAGATCTGTACCATAGAAAAGGAAACTAATTTACTAATTCCTATCTCACTGTTGAACTCAAAAATAACCAACAAGGAATTTCCAAATTGCAATTCTATGATTTTTAAAACAAAACACCCTGCTAGAGAAATAAACACAATCTTAGGCTACAGCAGTCTTTAAGGCAACTAATAATCTCTACAGCAATCTAAGTTATTGTAACTACAATCTATATAAAAATAATCAACCTGTTATCAACCAACGCATATGCTTAATTGATCTTGTTTCCTAGCTGCACTCCAAATCTAATGTTTAAATCCACACAAGTATTTCCAAATCTGAAATAAACCTATGCCTTTTAGCTTTAAGTTGTCAATACATACAGTCTATCAAAGGAGAGCTTGACTGTTTAGTGAAATCCGAACATACTCTGTTCATATAAATGCAAATGAAGAAACACCAAAACTATCCAGGTTCTGCTCATCAAATAAAGGTTAGAACTGTGTAATAAACAGTCACTGGTTTTGGCTTAGATTATAAAGCTGATTCAAAGGAACAGGGTTATAGACAAGGACTCCTTCCAAAAACTCACTCAAATGCAACTTTAGTTTCTACTCAATCCTTCATCCAAAAAGAGATAAACCTTAAATGCTTTATGATCACAACCTTCAAGCCCTCGACTCATTTACAAATGATGCTCAAATCTTGCAAATTTGACAGTAAAAGGACAGGCTGTTTATAAGCTACTCTCATACTGCAACACAAAGGTTTCAATATCTAGAATCAAATTCATGATTCATGTACCAATATTACGCCACACACTGGAGATTAAAGGAAAGATTTAAATCCAAACCATTCCTGAATTCATTTTACAGTCCTGTGAACAAAACAAGTTCAAAACCATTCCTGTAGCTATTATTATAACACCGTATGCTGGTAAAAATGGAAATATAACACTCAATCTATTCGTAACCATTCATAGAATCGAATCTACCATAACCTACATCAAGTTCATCACACGATTCATGCATACCCTAGTTTTAAACAACAGCTTATCCTAAAAACCAGATGAAGTCTTAAATTCAAACCGTTAACAAGCTCAATCCATTATCATCAACTGTAAATGCTATTAACTAATAATAACAGTCACTCCTTCTATTGCAATCCAGTGATGAGCAAACCATTTATGTTCTGAAAAGAAATGTGAAATGATAAAAACGCCAATCTACTGCAAACCACACGCTAATGGAAGATCACGATTTGGTGTTGAAGGTGGGCCCTGCCCTCAACGCCTCACACACTTAAATCACAGATTTGATGAAAACACACACTGAATCGTATTGATAAAATGAAGTTTGTACAATCCTCCCTACTTAGGGTTTCCACAGTTGCTTTTATACTGAATTATACAGAGTGAAACCGCCCTGGCAACAAGGGTCGATATGAATAACAACCCTCAGATATCTCAGTAATTCTGAGCCAAAAATGGAATCTCAGATCCTAGAATATACACATATCATTAAGGAGAAAATAACAACAACCTTTGATCAAAGATCATGCCTAAAATAGCAGTGGAGTAATCCTCAAAAGCATCTGAAAGATGATATGGATCCAGGAAAAACGCCCTTATTGTAGATCGAATCCCCGATCTCTGCATAAACCTCTTTTGAACGCTGGGCCAGGTAACCAAACGAACCCTGTATAAAAGAGAAACCAATCTTATTATTAGCATATGGTTTAATGAAACCTAAAACCCAAAACATATGCATAAAACAAGAAAATACAATAAACAAATAATTAAAATCACTTACCATAGCTTTAGCAGTGTTGACCTCCAAAAAGACACATAAAACTGATTATTATTGGATTCCATTAAGACTTTAAATGCTAGAAAACAGTACACTGAATGGGCAAAATAGAGGACCAACATCTCCCCCAGACTGAAGGTCTTGCATGTCCCAATGCAAGGAAATTTCAGATAGACAAAATTTAAATCTTCAAAGTGGACTGTCAATCCTTGGACCCAACTCCAGAGACTGAAGCTGAGGTATTAAACAGGACTTGCACCTGAGGAGGAGAGGGGGCAGAGTGTTGCTGTATGCTAACCAACTGTTCAAACTGTTTGTCCTTCTTCTTTAACTGTTTTCGAAGGCTGTGATTTGTCCCTTTAACTTCATCAACCAGGGTTTGCAAGGACACTATTCTAGCCTTTAAAATGGCATTTTCTTGTTTGACAACCCGATCCAACCTCACATATTCTTGCAGATTCCTTTTCAATTTGATATTCTTTTGCCTAAAATAGTCAATCCCCTGTGCTGAAGCCTCTGAACCAGATCTGGAAAGTGATGCCCTGACAGATTTTAAACTCAATTTGGAAGAGGATACTTTGACAGATTTCAAGCTTGACTTTGAAGGAGATCCTTTGGTAGATTTCAAACTCGATTTTGAAGGGGATACTGGCAGCAAGGGTTCACTGACAGGACTCAACGATGCAGAATAATGAGGAGAACCAGGAGAATCGGAGTTAGCATGGGTAGAGGAAGCATCGGATGATGACAACTCAACTTGAACAGGTTCTTTACCCTTAGATCCCTTTCTCCCCTCTTTAGCGGCCATGCTGCGAGTAAAACGTCTATTTGGCAAAACAAACAAATTTTCCTGCTCATTATCCCCCCCAGACCGAGAGCTAACACACTGCCTTTTAGAGATTGGGGACTTCTTAGCATATAATGGAGCAGTTTTCTTGCAGCTATTAACAGCGGGTTCCTGAGGGCAATCATCTTGAGGAACTGAATTGTTTGTGGAGGAAGCTTTCTCCGTTAGATCAGGAATACCAGGCTCACCTAATTCATTCCCCAAGGGTGACTGAAGATGAGGGTTAGAGAGTTCATACACAAATTGTTCCCATCCCCGACCTTGCTTCTTTAACTCAGCTAAAACGAGCATTTTAATAAGCCCATGATGATAAAGACTATGAGTTGGATGCTCTAAGTTCTTCCTCACTTGCGAAGCCATCTTACTCAAAATTTTCCAAAAATAAAATGGAAAGTTCAGAAGCTTACCAAACTCGAAGTGAGCTAGAAGGCGAAAATGACAGGCTTTGTAGGTGGAGAATCGACCTTCACAGGTAATTAGCTTGGTGATGATCATCAAGGAATTATGAAATTCTTCTCTGACCCACAGCTTGGAGAAACCCTTCTCACCCTTCACAGCCAAATATTCTGGTTTGAAAACACAGTCATATTCTTTTCGTGGCAACCGAAAATTCTTAAACCATCTATCACCGGTGCGTGGAAGTCCCGTGGCAACTGAAATGGACTCCTCTGTCACTGCAAACTCCAGGGCCCCCACTCTAGCAGTATGCCCATCGAAACTCAGGGCGAATTGTAAAGAGACAGCGTCATTGTGGCCCTGTAAATTAGTTAAAAATGCATGCCATCCAGCCCGAGTAAACATATCCTTGCATGTAACGAACTCAGGGATGGCTAATAGCTGCTCATACGCAGAGGGTTCATGCCGGTTGAGCATGGTGGAGACACGAAGATGGCGAATTAGCAGAGAATTAGCAAATAATTCGTAGGCAATGACAATGGTAAGGATAGAGATTGTAAAAAACCCGAATGAACATGGTAAAAATGATAGGAAGTGAGGGTAATGAAGACAAGCATCGTGACAAGAGAAAATCATTACAAGCGGTGGCACATACTGCCCACTTCGCAGGGAATGATAACCATGATGTAACACGTTTTAAACTAAACTTAATCTCATAACACGTAAGAACCCTAATTATAATAGAACAAGGTTATAATTCGTTTTATCCAAGGTTTCCAATAATAGAGGATGAAATATTATCAAAGGTATTTAAGGTAGTTCATAACTCATCGAATTTCATATAATGGCAAAAATATTTAATTATAATCCTTATTAATAATTAAGATTTAGCCAATCGTACGCCTTTCCTTACCTCTATCAACGTCCATTACCATATACATGCCAATTTCCCCAAGATAACTTCCAGCACTCCTTACGGCACTCAATCCGGCACTTTAACAAATACAGCAGTGCTTTTAGGCTGATAACGATGCACAACAATTTACCTGTATAAAGGTAAGTACCAGCATCTGGAGCAGCTGCTAGGCTATGAATAGTGATGTAAAACCATTAATCTCTCAAATAAACATCACTTGGATGAGTTCATAAGCAAATAGACTGGATTAAAAAATTTGTTGGACCCTCAACAATTTTTATGGCATGATTTCCTTATTGTAAGGTTGTTGCTCTATCTAACCACACAGGAAACTCAATTGTGCTATGAAGCCATCTTTTATTGAAAATACAAATAACAATCAAAAATGCAAGCTTCATCAATCACTCATAACTCAATAATCAGAAATGCAAGCTTCATCAATCACTCATAACTTAAACAATCAAAAATTCAGACTTCATCAATCAAAAATTCAGACTTCATCCTTGTTATCCACACAGAACTTTTTCCACCAGGACATATGCCACAGGACAAGGAAAATAGCAGCAGAAGCTAATGGGGTACTGGTCCATTTTGACTCAGCTTCACACAGGATAATTTGAGTAGTAGAACAAATAGTACTACATTTCTCAGCTATGTTTTAGGCATCAAACATAAACCCCTTTTTTTTTTAGAATCAGGTAACCCAAAATGCAGAACAGTTGGAGATGATTATCAACTGGCTATCATTTTATTTTTTAATGAATTTAATAAATTTTAATTAACCATCCTCATGGCTTCTCTTTTACCTTCACATAGGTACGTTGTTCATATAGACAAGTATAGATGAGGCTGTTAAAGAAGATATTAAAGTCAGAACCCACTGCCAGCAAGCCTGGTCAGTACTCCGGTGGGGTAACTATAACATCTTAAGAAGCTTCTTCCCCAGACAGATGCCCCATTGCCAACAGGCCTGTTCAGAACCCTGATGGGTTTGCCTGTTCATACCACAGGTCGGTACCCGCTGCCAGCAGACCTGTTCAGTATCCCGGCGGGTTAACCTCTTACACCCTTTTTCTATCAGAGGCTCTTGTCCCAATTTCATCTTAAAGATAAAATTTATGATTTGCTCAAGCATAGATGAGTGGGGGAGCTGCTCTGAAAACCATCTAGGAGTGGGATGGTACCAGAATTGGAAGAGTATTCTTTGTATATGCCTGTAAAGATTTGCCCCTATGAACAACTAACCTTCGTAACTGTAGAAAGTGAAAGTCATAAAGTGGCTAAAGACAGTATATATATATGTGTTTAATATTATAACAGCCAAGAGATAATAACCCCCAAACTGCCCGATCTTGAACACCTTTTTAACATGATGCCTATCTTAAGAATAACTTCATGCCCATAGCTGTAACTAACATCAATTCCCACTCTTTATCTAGTGTGAAACCAAATCAAATGGTCCTAGCAGCCCATAGGTTCATAAGCAGAAAATACTTAAAGCATTAATGTAGGCAATGCCTGGTGGGCAAGTACTCTTATGAATAGCCAAAACGGTTCTGAAAAATCTGACACACAAATGCAGATATTCCAATAAATCAGTGAAACTCAGAAATTGACCCAAATTTACACAGTCCTTAAAGATGTTTTGCAAAAATAATCAGAAAAATAGAGTAGTGATAAAACACCTCCCTTAGGTTTCAAAACATTCTGAGTCTTACTGAAAAGAATATCTGCACCCTTTCGAAAAGAGAAAAAAAATAAATCCCTGTACATATGTACAAAAAACAATTCCATTGAAGATTACTGGGAGAGAGTAGGAGATGAAGAAGTCTTTTCCTCACCTACCAGTTCTAGTTCAGACTGCTGACTCATGTTATGGATGAACTCTTGCTTAGAGAGAGGTTTATGATATATCTTTAACCGATGTCCATTCACTACAAAGGCAGTTTGTTCTTCATCTATTGTTTTTATTTTGACAGAACCATTATCAAAAACAGTCACAATTTCATATGGCCCCATCCATCTAGTGGTAAGCTTACCTTTGAAATGTTTGAATCGTGAGTCAAATAACAGAGCCCAATCACCTTCTTCAAAAGTCTTCTTCTTCAAAAATTTATCATGCCACTTAGTCCGTTGATTCTGTATCAACACAGTTTGTTGGACAGCATCTTGTCTGATTTCATCAAGTTCATTTAATTGCATCAGCCTCTGCTCCTGGGCTTCATCTAAATTCAGGCTCAGTTGTGCAGCAGTACGAAAAGTTTTCACCTGAAATTCTATAGGAAGCAGGACCTGTTTACCATACACAAGTTGATATGGGGTATACCCTGTGGTATTTCTCCACGTAGTTCTGTAAGCCCACAATGCCTCGGGTAGCCTGTCTGCCCAGTCCTTGTGATGTAGCTGCACAGTCTTAGTTAAAATGGATTCTAGCACTTTATTGGTTGATTCCACCTGACCATTTGCTTGGGGGTGGTAAGGAGAAGATTTATAGTGCTTAATTCCATATTGTTCTGTAAGTGCTTTCATTGATTTAGAGACAAACTGTGCCCCATTGTCAGTCACAATTTCACGAGGAATGCCAAAACGAGTAAAAATCTCTTCGTAAATAAATTCTATGACTGATTTCTCAGTGGCCCTCAATAGAGCTTTAGCCTCAACCCACTTAGTCACATAGTCAGTGCATACTAAAATATATCTCTTTTTTCTTGACATTGGTGAGATTGGGCCAACAAAATCCAATCACCATTTTTCAAAAGGTTCAATTTGTACCTGGGCTTGTAAAGGCATTTGATCAGCAGCAGTGGGTCTCCCCATTCTTTGACAGCTGTCACAGCCCTGTACATACTTCTCAGCATCTTTAAAAAGGGTGGGCCAGTAATACCCTTGATGTAACACCTTATATGCTGTCCGCTTGTCTGAAAAATGGCCTCCACAGGGTCCATCATGACAGGCTTGGAGGATGTCACACATCTCATCCTCCCTCACACACCTCCTGGTAATCAGATCTGGACCGGTTCGAAAGAGGTCATTACCCACCCATGAATAATTAGCACTTTGATGTATGATTCTTCGTTTTTCATAAGATGACAAATGAGCAGGTAGTTTCCCTGTAACCAAATAGTTGGCTACATTTGCAAACCAGGGTGTTTTAATAGAAACAGCAAACAAGTGTTCATCAGGGAATGTATCATCTACAGGAACATTATCATCAGCATGAGTCAATCTGGAGAGGAAATCTGCAACCAGATTTTCCTTCCCTGGTTTGTCAACTATGGTAATGTTAAATTCCTGTAACAAAAGTAACCATCTAGTAATTCTGCCACTAGTGATTGGCTTATTCATTAAAAATTTAATAGCAGAATGGTCGGTGTGAACAAATACCTCGTAACCTGTAATATAATGCCGGAATTTATTGATGGCATGAACTACTGCTAGAAACTCTTTTTCAGTCACTGTATAATTCAGTTCTGCAGGTGTTAAATTTTTACTGATGAAATAAATAGCATAGGAGGACTGATTTTCTTTCTGTCCGAGCACTCCCCCCAAGGCAGTGTCTGAAGCATCAGTTTGTATATGGAAGGGCAAAGACCAATTTGGCCCCCGCAGAACTGGTGTTGAAGACAATTCTGACTTTAATGTGTGAAAGGCTGTCTGACAGTGTTGATCCCAATCAAAACCACTGTCTTTGGCCAACAATTTGAACAGTGGGGCTGCTATCTTTGTAAAATTAGCAATAAACCTACGATAGTACCCTGCGTGTCCCAGAAAACTTCTGACTTCTTTTTGTGTAGTTGGTGAAGATAGACTAGTAATGATTTCAATTTTTGCTGGGTCAACCTTAATTCCTTCTGATGAAACATGGTGCCCTAAAACAATACCCTCAGTTAACATCATCTTACACTTTTCATGGCTTAAAGCAAGATTTGTTTCTTGGCACCTAATTAGAACTTTCTCCAAATTATCCAAGGCTTCCTTGAAATCATTACCATAGACTGTAAAATCATCCATATATATCTCCACACAGTCATGGACCAAATCAGCCAAAATCCCTAACACTGCCCTCTGGAAAGTGGCAGAAGCGTTACACAGCCCAAATGGTAGCACCTTGTAAGCATAAGTTCCCCATGGGCAGGTAAAAGTGGTTTTTTCTTGATCCTCTGGGGCTATTCTTATCTGGTTATAGCCACTGTATCCATCCAGAAAAGAAAAATATTTCTTTCCAGACAATGTATCTAAAACCTGGTCTATGAAAGGAAGAGGGAAGTAATCTCTGAGAGTTGCTTTATTTAACTCACAAAAATCAACACATATTCTCCACTTACCTCCCTTCTTTGGAACAATCACCAACGGAGATACCCATTTGCTATCAGAAATGGGATAGATGAAATCTGCATCCAACAATTTTTGTAATTCCTCCTTCACAATGTCTTTAAGCGCAGGATTCATTCTTCTCTGTGGCTTCCTTACTGGTCTAATATTTTCCTGCGTATAGATGTGATGCATGCATGTGTCAGGGTGAATGCCTTTCATGTCTGTATAAACCCAAGCAAATGCCCCAGACTGTGCTTTGAGTAAATTAACTACCTGATTTTGTTGGCTTTGAGACAGATTCCCATTAATAAACAAAGATCTCCCTGGACTAATCTCCATTGGTATAGTTGCATATTCAACCTTCTCATCTATGAATAAAACTATTGATGATGAGGTGGCTGAAGGGTAATAGTGTTCCTGAAAATCTTCTGTGAAAACATTGTCTAAGTCAGAGAAGGACTGAGGGTACTCAATACTAGTGGTGGCTGAAATAAATTGATCTAGGATATCATCCTCAGTCTGGTGTTCCAGCCCCCTAGTTTGACTGATGGACAGTAAGGGTTGTCCCACATCCTCATCCCCATAAGGATTCTCTAACCATAACATGTTTTCCGATACAGGCTGTGCTGGAGGATAAATAATTAGGTTTTGTAGAGAAGTGCCATTTGATATAGTTAAAATACCTTCTCTGCATCCTATAAAGGCATTGGCAGTGGCTAACCAAGGCCTGCCTAATATAACAGGATGTTCCCCCATTGGGTGTTTGGTTTGGAGTACCAGAAAATCCACTGGATACTCCCAAGAAGCTACTGTGACAGTAATGTCATCTAAGGCCCCCACAGGTTTGACTGTGCTCCTATCAGCCAACTCCAAAATAGTAGGAGTAGATCTGAGGAGATTATGCAACTGAAGTCTCTGCATGGTGGTCATAGACATGACATTAATGGCAGCCCCCAGGTCAACTAGAGTGTTTCCTATTGGAACCTCATTGATGTAAATGGTCACCACTGGATTCCCAGGATTTGCAAATTTTGGGGGTAAGGGGCAGTCTGAAATATAATTAGACAGCTGGCCTAAAACATTTATCTTGGGTGGATCTTTCTGTTTTCGACCAGGTTTCTTTAAGCACAGTTCCCTTACCAACTTTGCATAAATAGGGACATCCCTAATAGCCTGAAGTAATGGAATTTTGATGCAAACATTTCTCAACTCACTTTCCAAATCAAACTGTGGACGCATCACAGGCTTCTCTATTAATAACCTCTCTGGGTAAGGGGGGTTGTTATTTACCTGTGGATGAGCAGGTGGTTGGAAATGAGTTCCCAGTGCTTGAGTATTTTCTGAGGCAATCTGTACTTCTTCTTCCTCTGTAATCTCTTTTTCATCACTTTCTTCTCCAGTCTCTTCATGAATAATCACTGCTGGAGGGGTTTTATTTAATGTTTTCCCAGACCTTAATTGTATTTCCTGTAAAGGAGCTGAATGAATTACATAAGTTGGAGCCATCTGAATTTCAGCATTATTAAGAGGCTGGGGAGGTCGGTTATTAGGGTTTGGGATAGGTTGGGCTGGCAACAACGTGGGTCTAGGTGGATTTGGATTTTAATATTGTTGTGGAACTGGGGGTATAGGAGGAAGGGCAGGTGGTGTAAAGCCTGGTAATAGTTGTTGTATATTTGGTGGCATTGGACAGTAACTAGGAGGGATGGCTGATTGTGTTCCTCCATAGGGTTGTCCTTGTGGTCCTCCATATGACTGTCCCCGCCATCCTTGCTACCAAGGCTGGGTTTGAGTAGGTTGAGAGGGCCAATTCTGCCACATTTGTGGACTCCATGGCTGCTGAGATTGCTGCATGGGATAATAATATGCAGGGTTCTGGAAAACAGGCTCTGGGTACATGTTTTGAGGTCTAGGCTGCCAAGGCCTTCTTAATGCATCGGTAGGTTCAGCATTAAGCTTGTAAAAAGCTTGTAGTTCTGGTAAAGAAGGGCAATTGTCAGTTGGGTGTTGAGCAGAGCAAAGAGCACAGACTGAAATGGTATTTAAAGGGCACTCTTTCAAAGGGTGTCTTTTTCTGCATTTGGGGCAGAATATGTGTAATGCTGCTATGTCCTCCTCCTCTTGCCGTTTCTTTGTCTTCAATGCATCAAATTGGGAACTTAAGGTGCCTAAAATGTCAGTTTTGAAATTTTCTAACAGGTTTCCCAATTCAACTCTTGTGACCCCACTAGTTCCTGCTGTTCTAGAAATACGGGAAGGACCTTCCCTTGTGCTTTTTCCTGCCTTGGCTCTACTCCTCGAATACTTCCTGCATAGTTCAGTAATCTCTTCAAAGGATTTATGAGATACATCACCTGATGCCATCAAGTTGAGGATTTCCACATATTCATCCAGAATCCCTTTTAGAAAAAGGGTTCTGACTGCATCCTCCTGTAAGGTATTATACTTAGACTTCTGTAATACAAAGCAGAAACGTTCCAAGAAGTCCTCCAGACTCTCTTCTTCATGCTGTTGCATTTTAAAGATATCATTTTGGGAGTCTCGAGGCCCACAGTAGTCTCGGTATTTTCTGAGGAAAGCACTCTTCATTTGTTCCCAAGTTCGGATGGTGGATTCCCCCAAGCTCATAAACCATCTAAGTGTGGAATCCTTAAGGGTGGCTGGAAATAGTTTTAACTTTTGGGCATCCTGTAGATAATTATAACTCCTACATAAGATGTCAAACTCAAATAGAAAGGTATCCGGATCTTCAGTACTTTTCCCATAGAAGGTAGGTAATGAAGATGCTGGGATATTTTTCATACTGACATCCCGTGTAAGATCCAGAATGGGGAAGCCAAAAGTTGTTTCAGTTCGTCCCTCATGTTCTCCTTCTCCTTCCATCTGGTGTCCAGTTTCCTGATCACTCATGACAAGAGGGTTTCTAAACCAGTTGACACCTAACCTGTCTCTTCTTGGGGATAGAATAAAATCCCAATGGTCTGGCCTAGGCCAAGTTTGAAAATTGAAAGGTAAATCTGTAGTGGATTCTAATTGAGAAACCACCGGATTCTGGTTGTGTTCAAGAAGGAAGTTCACTTTTTCTATGTTCACTGTGTCAACCAAATTAGGATCTTCCTTTAAAGGTGAGGCTTGTTGGATCTGTGGGATTTCTTCTGAATGTAACTGTTCACTGAGTATAACCTCAGTTCCTACTGGTTGGGTCCCAAATTCCGCTGAATTCTGAATGTTGTTGTTTTCAGTTTCGTTGCCGGTATCCCTATCCCTAGGGTTAGTAAAGGGGGGGGGTTTGTTGTTTACAAAAAGATCAGAATGAACCTTAATAAATCTACCCTTACTATCTCTAGGTCTCATCAAAACAATTTCTAAAAATAACAAGACTTTTAATCAAAATAAATTGAAATACATGTGCCACAGTTGGGTTTGAAGGAACCTGTTATGAAATACGCAAGTTTGCCTTACCAATCCTCCTCCTCCAATCTGCCACAACTAGTCACACCTAACAATTGCTGTAAAATTAGATTTCTGGAATTAAACACACCTTACTTACAAAAGGATAACCACACTTGTAAACACTTTTTATAGGAAAGATGAACACACTTCTTGTAATAAGTCAAACTTGTGAAGAAAAAACAATCACACTTACCAGCAGGACACAACAAAAATTTGGGGTAACCCACTAAAGTGGCTGCGGCAGGCTGTTACACCATGGGAATCCCAAAGTGAATTCGTCTTTGCGTCTTAATGTTTCCCCTCCACCTTGTTGTGTATTGTAAAAAGATCCTATCTACCTGAACTTCTCAATCAATCAAAAAATGAGCAAAATACCAGCTTACCTTGGAGCAACTCCCCGGCAACGGCGCCAAAATGTTGGTTAAAATTATTGATATTTAATTCACCTCAATTTAATTTATCAACCGGAGAATCGTAGACTTTGAGCTGCTACACTATATGCGCGGGTAAAGTAGCTTCAATGCTCATTCCTCGAGAAACCCTAATCTGCTTACAACAAAATGAAGCTAACACTAAATGACCAATGCCAAGGATTACTAGATCTGTACCATAGAAAAGGAAACTAATTTACTAATTCCTATCTCACTGTTGAACTCAAAAATAACCAACAAGGAATTTCCAAATTGCAATTCTATGATTTTTAAAACAAAACACCCTGCTAGAGAAATAAACACAATCTTAGGCTACAGCAGTCTTTAAGGCAACTAATAATCTCTACAGCAATCTAAGTTATTGTAACTACAATCTATATAAAAATAATCAACCTGTTATCAACCAACGCATATGCTTAATTGATCTTGTTTCCTAGCTGCACTCCAAATCTAATGTTTAAATCCACACAAGTATTTCCAAATCTGAAATAAACCTATGCCTTTTAGCTTTAAGTTTTCAATACATACAGTCTATCAAAGGAGAGCTTGACTGTTTAGTGAAATCCGAACATACTCTGTTCATATAAATGCAAATGAAGAAACACCAAAACTATCCAGGTTCTGCTCATCAAATAAAGGTTAGAACTGTGTAATAAACAGTCACTGGTTTTGGCTTAGATTATAAAGCTGATTCAAAGGAACAGGGTTATAGACAAGGACTCCTTCCAAAAACTCACTCAAACGCAACTTTAGTTTCTACTCAATCCTTCATCCAAAAAGAGATAAACCTTAAATGCTTTATGATCACAACCTTCAAGCCCTCGACTCATTTACAAATGATGCTCAAATCTTGCAAATTTGACAGTAAAAGGACAGGCTGTTTATAAGCTACTCTCATACTGCAACACAAAGGTTTCAATATCTAGAATCAAATTCATGATTCATGTACCAATATTACGCCACACACTGGAGATTAAAGGAAAGATTTAAATCCAAACCATTCCTGAATTCATTTTACAGTCCTGTGAACAAAACAAGTTCAAAACCATTCCTGTAGCTATTATTATAACACCGTATGCTGGTAAAAATGGAAATATAACACTCAATCTATTCGTAACCATTCATAGAATCGAATCTACCATAACCTACATCAAGTTCATCACACGATTCATGCATACCCTAGTTTTAAACAACAGCTTATCCTAAAAACCAGATGAAGTCTTAAATTCAAACCGTTAACAAGCTCAATCCATTATCATCAACTGTAAATGCTATTAACTAATAATAACAGTCACGCCTTCTATTGAAATCCAGTGATGAGCAAACCATTTATGTTCTGAAAAGAAATGTGAAATGATAAAAACGCCAATCTACTGCAAACCACACGCTAATGGAAGATCACGATTTGGTGTTGAAGGTGGGCCCTGCCCTCAACGCCTCACACACTTAAATCACAGATTTGATGAAAACACACACTGAATCGTATTGATAAAATGAAGTTTGTACAATCCTCCCTACTTAGGGTTTCCACAGTTGCTTTTATACTGAATTATACAGAGTGAAACCGCCCTGGCAACAAGGGTCGATATGAATAACAACCCTCAGATATCTCAGTAATTCTGAGCCAAAAATGGAATCTCAGATCCTAGAATATACACATATCATTAAGGAGAAAATAACAACAACCTTTGATCAAAGATCATGCCTAAAATAGCAGTGGAGTAATCCTCAAAAGCATCTGAAAGATGATATGGATCCAGGAAAAACGCCCTTATTGTAGATCGAATCCCCGATCTCTGCATAAACCTCTTTTGAACGCTGGGCCAGGTAACCAAACGAACCCTGTATAAAAGAGAAACCAATCTTATTATTAGCATATGGTTTAATGAAACCTAAAACCCAAAACATATGCATAAAACAAGAAAATACAATAAACAAATAATTAAAATCACTTACCATAGCTTTAGCAGTGTTGACCTCCAAAAAGACACATAAAACTGATTATTATTGGATTCCATTAAGACTTTAAATGCTAGAAAACAGTACACTGAATGGGCAAAATAGAGGACCAACAGAAGGTCGAAGCCTGTCAAGGAGGTTGTAGCCTACTTCTAGTAGCATCTAGAAAACAAGGGTGTTTCAGCATCCTTATCTATTGGTGCAGATAGAAAACTTGGATGTTGAAGCATCCTTTTTGTTGCAGCAGAAAAAAAAAATTTAGAAATAATTTTATTAATAAGTTTGATTTTTTGGTTTTCTCTTTGAGGTTTCCATGATAAAATTCTATGTCCTTGATTGTTTGATTCATAGTATACATTGTTTAAATACTATTTTTTTTAATTAAAGGAAAAAGAAGGAAATACTGATTCGCCCCCCCCTCTCAATATTGTTGGATAAACCAACAATTGGTATCAGAGCAGGATCCTTCACTACAGTTTAATCACTGGAAGGAATATCCTATTAAAACACTATGGATCAACCAGAAGGTTTAGCTGCTAACAGACCTCCATTATTCACAGGAGAAAATTATGCATATTGGAGTGTAGGAATGAGATGCCATCTCATGTCTCTTGGATGCAAAGTTTGGAATGCTGTTGAAAAGGGTTATAACATACTATCCATTCCAACGATAGATAAAGATGAACAAGATAAATATGAAGCCAATGCAAAAGCATTGAATGCAATTTTGAATGGACTGTAAAATTTAGTGTTTGTCAAAGTCATGCAATGTAAGACAGCCAAAGATGCTTGGGAAAAATTAAAAAATGTGTATGAAGGAGATACCAAAGTCAAAAAATCCAAACTCTAAACATACAAATGAAAATTCAAAAGTTTAAAAATGAAAGAAGAGGACAACATTGCAGATTATCTTTTAAGAGTAGATGAAATTGTTAATGCAATTAGAGGCTTGGGAGGATAAATACAATAGAAAGAAGTTGTTGAAAAGGTACTAAGAAAACTACCAATGAGGTATGACTCCAAAGTGTCTACTGTAGAATATCGAGATGATATTGACTTTATAACAATGGATGATTTACATGGAATCTTCACTGCCTATGAGATGAGAACATAACAAAATAAGCCATCAAGAAAAGAGGCAGCATTCAAAGCCACAAAAGAGACAAAGAAATCTGAAACATTACCCAAAAACCACTCTGAGAACTCAGATGATGAAGAAGCTATTTTCATCAGGAAACTTGAGAAAGGTACTCGTAAGTACGAAGGAAAGCTACCCTTGAAATGCTTTAACTGTGGAAGAATTGGGAATTTTGCATCAAAATGTCCCTATCCCAAACAAGATGATAGTGATGATAGAGAAACCTCTAAGAAATTCAAGAAGAACACTGCAGCAAACAAAAAGAAGTTTAATGGGAAGAAGAAGATATTTTACACTATGGAAGATAGTGACGATGAAGAAGAAGAAGACGAGGAAATAGAAACTCTATTCATGGGAATAGAAACTCAAGCTCCAGATGATGAATCAAATATGGAAGTGTTGATGTATATGTAACTTCGGAATGTATTTCATCTATGTATTTCATATATATTTATTGTACCCTTATGAGAGATGTGTTATTCCTCTATAAGGAAGTGTCGTCATGTGGATTGACAAGTGTCGCAAGTGTGTGTACTTTCCGATGGGTTATTAGACCACCATGTGTGGGGTCGGCCCTAAAATATATATTATATTGTGGATGTATCTAGATAGACAAGTTGGCCCCATAAGGTCACTGGGCAAACAGGTTAAGTATAAATAGAGATCGGGAGATCTCTATTTGGATCATTCGGAAAGACACACTTCTCTCACTCAGAAAGTGGCGCACTAGTGAGGAGGAGGATCATCTGCTCTAGGAGACTATCTCAAGTGTATTTTGGTTGTACTTTGGTTGAGCCATTGCTCTCTCTATATTTGAGGAAGTTGTGGGGTTTTTCACCTTAGGGTTTTTCCCATGGAAACTCTGTGTCTCTTGTCTCTCATGCTTTTGATTCTTGTGATGTTTGTCATGCTTATTGTTATTGTTATGTATTGATATACTGTATATATTATTCTCTCAGTAAAGATCCAAGAGTATTGTGAATTAATGCTCAAAATTTAAGATGGTATCAGAGAAGTATTTGGGTTTTCCTCCACAGTTTTTGGAAAAGAAGTATAGTAGATTGACTCTACTCATCAAGGAGAATCTATCTGTCCAATCAGAATTCAATTCTGAGCATTTTCAGATTTGGCCCTAAAAATTAGGGTTTCCACAAAAATAGGAATTTCTGAAATCTGAAAACATAGCTAGAAGCTCCTTGCAAAAATCGAAGTTTAGAGCTTTGGATTGAGATTTTTTGCTAGGTAGATCTCTGGCAAAACTCAAACCCTAATTCAGGGCTCTCCTAGTGAACCCGGGAGGACAAAAAGACAAATCTGAAGGGTAAAGCTTTATTGATCTCAAATTCTGAGTACACCAGGCTGATCAGCTCATCAAGGCACATCTTTCTATCCTTTCAGAAAGTTGAAATTCACATTTTGAATTTTTAGGGTTTTTTCGACAAACCCTAATCTGGGACCAGATCCAGTTTTCAGCATTTCAAGTGGTAATACCTAAATCTTTTCTATTTCCATTTGAAGTACTCTTTAAGATGTCTCACCACACCAAGCTTGAGGATAAGCTTGAAGGGGCTGATAACTTCCGAGCTTGGAAGTATAGGATTGGGTTGATCCTGGAAGAAAATGAGTTGGACTCATATATAAAAGAAGACATCCCTATCCCAGAGGATGAAGAGGCTAAGGTTTTGCATAAGAAGAACTTGGTCAAGGCAAAGAGAATCATTGCTGATTCTATCAAAAACCATCTCATACCCCATGTGTCTTCTCTAAAGACAATCAAGGCTATGTTTGACTCTTTGACCAAGCTATTTGAAGAAAAGAACATAAATCAGAAGATGACCCTACAGAATCAATTGAAAGGGGTCAAGATGTCGAATGGAGAAACCATTTAATCCTATTTCTCCAAGGTCTCTCGGATCAAGGAACAATTTGAAGTTGTAGATGAAATGGTGGAGAATGGTGAAATTGTTATGACTACTTTGAATGGCCTACCTAGGTCATGGGACTCTTTTATCCAGGGGATCTGTGCCAGAAAGAAGTTAATCTCCTTCAGCAGATTATGGGAGGAATGTTCTCAAGAAGAAGCAAGTCTTGTGGCAAGAGAAGAGAAGATGGGAAATGAAGATCAAGCTCTCACACCTCACACTAAGAAGGGCAAGTTGAAGAGGGAGCCATCCCATCACAAGAAGAAATCTTCTCATCATTTTCACAAAGACAAAAAAGATCTAAGGTGTTTCACTTGCAATGAGAAGGGTCACTTTGCTTCAGAATGTCCCAAGAACAAAAGGGACAACCACAACAACAACAACTCCAGCAAGAAGAAGAAGGGTAACAAAAGAAGGTACCATGCTCATGCTGCCGAAGATGATGAACCTCCAAAGAAGAAGGCTAGGGCAGAAAGTGATGATAGTAATGATGACTCATCAAGTGAAGAAGAGTATGTTCTAATCTCTGCTCTCACAGGTACTATCTCCCATGGTTGTAATGATTGGTTAATTGACAGTGGGGCTTCCAAACACATGATTGGGTTTAAAGAATCCTTTGTAAATATGTCTGAACATGAATCACCCCATAAAGTGAAACTTGGGGATGATTATCAATATCCCATCAAAGGAAGTGGTGAATCCTCCTACAACCTAGATTCTGTAAAATCTTTGAAGATGAAAGAAGTCCTTTATGTACCTGGGCTCAAGAAGAACTTACTCTCCATCTCTGCATTGGATGCAAAAGGTATGAGGGTTGCATTTGTGGATGGCCAAGTCCTAATGTGGCCAAAGGGAAAGACCATAGATGATGCAGTTGTGATTGGAGAGCAAGAGGGAGGTTTGTATAAATTAAAAAGATAACCTGAACATGCCATGGTGCATGAATCCATGGAGCCAAGTGAACTTTGGCATAGAAGACTTTCTCATATGCACTATAGGGCACTTCCAATTGCAAGCAAGGCTGTAGAGGGTCTTCCTGAAATTAAGACCAAACATGAAGGTGTTTGCAAAGGCTGTGCAAAGGGTAAGAATATTAAGAAGGCTTTCCCAAGCAGTGAAAGCAAGGCAAAAGATATCCTGGAAATCATCCACTCAGATGTATGTGGTCCTATGTCATCCAGTTCTCTAAGTGGGTATGTTTACTATGTCTCATTTATTGATGACTTCTCCAGGAAAACTTGGGTATACTTCTTGAAAAACAAAGATGAGGTGTTTGATAAGTTCAAGGAATTCAAAAACTTGATGGAGAATCAAACTGACAAAAAGATCAAAACATTCAGATCCGACAATGGTGGAGAATTCAACTCAGGTGACTTCAAGAAGCTTTGCAGTGATTCAGGGATTAAGAGGGAGTTGACTGCTCCTTATAATCCTCAACAGAATGGAGTTGCAGAAAGGAAGAATAGAGCAATCATGGAAGCAGCAAGGGCAATGTTGCATGACCAGAATCTACCTATGCATCTATGGGCAGAAGCAACTAGAACAACTGTATATGTGCGGAACAGAACACCCCACAAGATATTGGACAACAAGACACCATAAGAAGTCTTTTTTGGTAAGAAACCTGAAGTCAGCCATCTCAAAATATTTGGTTGTCCAGTATACACTCATGTCCCAAAGGAAAAGAGGACCAAACTAGATCCTTCAGGAAAGAAGGGTATCTTTGTGGGTTACAGTGAAAGCTTGAAGGCTTACAGAATATACTTTCCAGGGTTCAAGAAGATTGATGTCAGCAGGGATGTAACATTTGATGAAAACTCAACATTCATCAAATCAAGGAAGGCACCTATCGAAGTTTATGAAGAACCTAAGGAAACTAGATTTCAAGACACTACCATGACTGAAGCAATTCCAGAAGTTGTTCATGAGTTTGAAGATCCGCAAGAACCTATAGATCCACCCCATGAGGATAACTCTCACAAGAGGAAACCTGCATGGGCTAGAGAGCTCATTCAAGATGCAGAAATATTTGGCATTCCAGAAGAAGAACACATAGCAAGGAAAAGAACCAGATCACATACCAGTTATGTTGCTTTACTCTGTGACATTATGAACAAAGAACCTTCCAATTATGAAGAAGAAGTGGAAAAGAAAGAATGGAAGGATGCTATGGTTGAGGAATACCAATCAATAATGAAAAATGATGTTTGGGATGTTGTCCCAAGACCTAAAGAGAAGTCTGTTGTGACTTCCAAATGGATCTACAAAATCAAGCATGTTGCATATGGCAGTGTATAGAAATACAAAGCAAGATTCGTAGCTCGTGGCTTCTCTCAGAAAGAGGGAATATATTATGAAGAAACTTTTGCACGTGTAGCCAGGTATACTTCCATCAGAACAGTACTTGCCCTGGCTACAGCAATGAAATGGAAAATACACCAGATGGATGTCAAGACTACTTTCTTGAATGGTGTAGTTGAAGAGGAAGTATATGTGGAGTAGCCACTCAGCTTTGAAATACATGACAGGGAGTCATATGTGTGCAGATTGAAGAAAGCCTTGTATGGCTTGAAGCAAGCCCCCATAACTTGGTATGGTAGGATGGACAGTTTCCTATCGACTTTGGGCTTTACCAAGAGTAAAGCGGATTCCAATCTTTACTACAAGGTTGAGGAAGGAAATCCTGTGATTCTACTTCTGTACGTGGATGACTTATTTGAAACAGGAGATGACAGATTGATTACAGATACTAAGAGGAAGCTTGCTGCTGAGTTTGATATGAAAGATTTGGGAATGATGCATTATTTCCTAGGTATGGAGGTGTGGCAGAATTCAGGTGGGATCTTCCTTGGTCAACAGAAGTACATAGTAGATATCCTGAAGTTACTTGGGATGATGGATTGCAAGGCCATGGCCACACCCATGGAATCGAATCTAAAGCTTCTATGTGATGCTTCATCTGAGTTGGTTGATGTCTCTATGTATCGTCAGATGATTGGGTCCTTGATGTACCTGACGAACACAAGACCAGATATTTGCTTTGAAGTGAACACATTGAGCCAGTTCCTGACAGATCTGAGGAGTGTTCACCTGGTTGCTGTAAAGCATGTCCTGAGGTACCTGAAGGGTACAGTGGATTATGGGCTCAAGTATGAAGCAAATCAAAAGTTTAACCTGGAGAGTTATGTTGATTCAGATTGGGCTGGCAGTGCTGCAGATAGGAAGAGCACATATGGGTGATGCTTCAGTATGGGATCAGGTGTGATCTCTTGGTTTAGCAGGAAGCAGTCTTGTGTAGCACTAAGTACAGCTGAGGCAGAGTATGTTGCAGCCTGTTCAGCTAGTTGTGAGGTAGTATGGCTATGAAAGCTACTGTCTGAGTTATTTGATCTCCCGTTGGATGCTACTGGTATCTTTTGTGATAACCAGAGTTGTGTGAAGCTGTCCAAAAACCCAGTGTTTCATGACAGGTCAAAACACATAGAGATCAAATATCACTATATCAAGGATATGGTGCAGAGAGGAGCTGTGAGGCTCCTGTATGTTGCGACGGGCGAGCAGATTGCAGATGTGCTGACGAAGCCACTAGCCAGGGTAAAGTTCGAGTACTTCAGGGAGAGGCTTGGTGTTCTTCACATCGACGACACTTTGAGGAAGAAGTGATAGACACATTTTCTGAAGCCATTCCAAGCATGTTGGAAGGAGGATCCTTCACATGGCTGTGGATGTAAGCACTGGATGATGAGCATCAGGACGATGCTCCAGTTACTGCTCTGTATATGCATCATGTAGATGCTGGATATGATTAGTTGGATCATTTATATTTGTATGTATGCATCGTGTAATGCTGGATATGATCAGTTGGATCATTTATATGTATGTACGCATCATGTTGGATGTTGGATATGATCGGTTGGATCATTTGTATGTATTTGTATATGCATCATGTTGGATGCTTGGACCATGTATCTGTATATGTATCAGGTGGATACATTGTATGATCAGGTAGATCATGTATGTGGATATGTTTCATGTATTTGTATTTGTATCAGGTGGATACACTGTATGATCAAATGGATCATGTATGATAATATGTATCAGGTAGATACTTGGTATGCATCAGGTGGATGCATTGTATGATCAGGTTGATCATGATGATGAGCTTTAGGATGTTGCTCCAGATGATATGTACCAGGATGGTACAAGTGATGATGATCAGTATGATCATGGGCATCAGGATGATGCCTCGTGCGATGATGATCCGTTGGATCATGGGTATCAGGTTGATACTTGGAGGTCAGAGATGATATGTGGTAGGTTGTGCAAATAGCATGTAATCAGTCCTAGGAGATCTTGTCGGTCGTGCTGCGACACATAAATGTTCCTGGGGTACTCTTTCCGATATTGCTATGTAGTATGTAATCAGTCCTCAGATATTCGATAGGTTGAGCTGTGTGCTCGTAATCAGTCCTGGGATGAGGTATTACTATGGAGACATGTAATCAGTCCTGGAGATCCGAGAGGTTGAGCTGTGTGCTCGTAATTAGTCCTGGGATGCTCTTTAGAGATCTTGCCAGTCGTGCTGTGGCACATAAATGTTCCTGGGATGCTCTTTAAAGGTTTTTTCTATCCACATGTAATCAGTCCTGGAGATCCGAGAGGTTGAGTTGTATGCTCGTAATAAGTCCTGGGATGCTCTTTAGAGATATTTCCGGTCGTGCTGCGGTACATAAATATTCTTGGATGCTATTTAAAGGTATTATGGAGGAGATGTATGTAATTAGTCCTAGGAGATCTTGTCGGTCGTGCTTAGGCACATAAATGTTCCTGGGATACTCTTTCCGGTATTGCATTCGCACATAAAATTAGTCCTGAGAGGCCACCTCTATCAGACCGTTCGCACAGATGATGAAGACCTACAGGTGGTGGGCCTACATCCAGTATGAAAAAGGACTGGCTCTGTAGAACTTCCTATGACGAGTAGAGTCAGAGATTGGTTGAGATAGTAGCAGCAGTGACGATGATGATGACAATGCATCGATGAAGATGATCCTGAGAAGAAGACTTGTCTAGCAGAACTGTGTCGAGAAATACCTTCCTAGTTAAGAGGGAGTGTTGATGTATATGTAACTTCGGAATGTATTTCATCTATGTATTTCATATATATTTATTGTACCCTTATAAGAGATGTGTTATTCCTCTATAAGGAAGTGTCATCATGTGGATTGACAAGTGTCGCAAGTGTGTGTACTTGCCGATGGGTTATTAGACCACCATGTGTGGGGTCGTCCCTAAAATATATGTTATATTGTGGATGTATCTAGATAGACAAGTTGGCCCCATAAGGTCACTGGGAAAACGGGTTAAGTATAAATAGAGATCGGGAGATGTCTATTTGGATCATTCGGAAAGTCACACTTCTCTCACTCCGAAAGTGGCGCACTAGTGAGGAGGAGGATCATCTACTCTAGGAGACTATCTCAAGTGTATTTTGGTTGTACTTTGGTTGAGCCATTGCTCTCTCTATATTTGAGGAAGTTGTGGGGTTTTTCACCTTAGGGTTTTCCCCACGGAAACTCTGTGTCTCTTGTCTCTCATGCTTTTGATTCTTGTGATGCTTGTCATGCTTATTGTGATTGTTATGCATTGATATACTATATATGTTATTCTCTCAGTAAAGATCCAAGAGTATTGTGAATTAATGCTCAAAATTTAACAGAAAGGAGAGGTAGACCTAAAGGCCGAACTCATAAGTGCTCTTGAAGAATTGAGAAAAAGTAAAAGGAAGATTAAATGTTTAAGAACACGACTAGCTGATCATGAAGAGAAAAAAAAGACAAGAGATGAGGAATCAAGTCAAATCATTATAGATATGAAGATCTAGCTCCAAGAGGCTAAGAAGATTGAAGAGAACTTAGAATTTCAACTCAAAGAAAGAATGTAAGAATCTAAAAGACTTAAAAAGAAACTTTATGATAAATCTATTAAAACAAAATTTGAGAAGATCTCGAAGACTCTAGATGACATCCTAAGTTCCCAAAGACCATCAAATGAAAAAAATGGGTTAGGATATAACAAAAGGAGTTATGTTGTTGCACTTATGAGTCCAACCAAAACAAGGGATAGTCAGAAATCCAATCTTCACTTACATGAGAGAAATATGGTTCCTAGAATATCAATGACAAGCAGGTATGAGCAGATCTTTTTGGGTCACTACTACTCATGTAATAATTTGGACATAAAGCCCTGAATTGAAAAGCATATGGAATGGTTCATTTTCATAAGAAGAATACATCTAACAATTATCTAAAAGAAAGAAAAGGAAACCATAACTCCTTTGCACCTCTACAAAGATATGATATAGAATGTTACAAATGCAATAACCATGGACATATCGCTAGAGAATACAAACTAATGAATCATACAGAAATGAATACTGCAAACAGGTTTCAAGACAAAGAGAAGAAAAAGGTCTGGAAGAAAAAAGAAAGAGTAGAGAGGACAGAATCCATGATAGCTCTATGTGCAACATAAAAGCAAAATATATGGCATGTTGACAGTGGATGTTCAAAACACATGACAGGAGATCCAAACAAGTTCATAAGCCTAAAAAGAGATCAAAAGGGAAAAGTTACTTTTGGAAACAATATGTCCTCTAAGATAATTGGAAAAGGTACAATTGCTATCATAAATAAAATCAGAGTTGAAAATGTGTTGCTAGTAGAAGACTTAAAGCCTAATATTCTAAGTGCGAGTCAAACATGTGATCAAGGCCACATCTGCATATTTGATTCTGAGAAATGTGAAATCAGGAAGAAAAACTTAGGAAAATTTATTGGGACTGCTGTAAGGAATTCAAGTAATGTATACATGCTAGAAAATGAAGAGCAATGCCACATGTGTCTGATTGATGAAAGATGGCTATGGCATAGAAGGATGGGACACTTGAATTTTGACAATCTTATAGAGGTGAGTAAGAAGGAAGCTGTAAGAGGTTTTCCAAAGGTTGTGAATCCTCAAAATTCATTTTGTAAACATGGGAAACATGGAAAACAAACTAAATCCATCTTCTCAATCAAGGAATATACATCCTCACGGCCATTGAAAATAGTTCACACTAATCTTTGTGGACCAAAAAGAACTAAAATCTTGCAAGGAGAATCCTATTTCATGTTGTTCACTGATGATTATACAAGGATGACTTGGGTGACATTCCTCAAAGAAAAATCATAATCTTTTGAGAATTTTAATTTTTTTAAAGAAATGGTTGAGAATGAGACAAATCTAAAAATCAAATGTTTATGGTCAAATAATGGAGGAGAGTTTACCTCAAATGAATTCAATGAGCTTTGTGAAACCCATGGAATTAAAAGACAATTTTCATCTCCAAGGACTCCTTAGAAAAATGGCTTTGTGGAAAGAAAAAATAGGACAATCCAAGAAGCATCCAGAACTATGCTTAATGAAGCAAAATTTTCAGATGGATATTGGAGAGAAGCAGTATATACAGTTGTTTATGTACTTAATAGAGGACAACTCATAGTAAATCATGACAAGACTCCTTATGAGCTATGGTATGAAAGACTTGCCTCTGTCAAATATTTTAGAGTGTTAGGTAGTAAGTGCTACACAAAGAGGAATGCGAATGATTTTAGTATTTTATTAAATATTTGAATAATACTTTTATTTCACAAATACAATTTGTATTGCATAATTATTATTATACACAAAATAATAGGTATTACATGTTAGGGTAACAGGTATTACATATTAGGGTTGAGAGTTAGAGATTCTAAATATTATTAAGGTTGTGAATTACACATTATAAATGTCTAAACCTTTTAATAATACAATTTGCATTATATTTAAAATTTTAAATAAATACAATTATATTTTATTTATTTCATTAAATATTTGGTTTCATAAATAAAATTTTATTAAATATTTTAATAATGATTTTATTTTATAAATATATTTTAATAAAATTGAATTTATGAAACAAAATCATTAAAAAATATTTAATGATTTTGTTTCATAAATACAATTTTATTAAATATTTTAATAATAATTTTATTTCATAAATGTATTTTTTTATTGCATAATATTATACACTTTATTATCAAGTCTTTATATCTAAACATAATTAAGAAATTTAACTAAACATTTTATTTTCGTGCTTCGCATCAAACATGACAATCATAATTTATAATTATGATCATTTATTTTTAAATTCTTAGCTAGATTCGTATAAGAAAAAATCTTAACCACTTCAAAAACTTACGATTATTTAAGATATTTTGTTTAAGAAAAAAAAATTTACATTTTATTGGTGTCATAGTGATTATAGTTATCAAAATACTTTTACATTTGGTTTAACATTATTGCAAATATTAAAAAAAAAAAACTATCGATACTAATAATTATTTAAATTTATTGCAAATATAAAAAAAAAAAGAAGCCATCGATACTAATAATTAAAAGGAAAATTCAAAACAAATACTCTAATATAATAGTATAGCTTTCATATTTCATAGAACTACGAATATAAGATCATTCTTATATGATCATTAGAATTTAATGTTTAAATAATTTAAATTTAAATTTTAGTTTAATTTAAAGTTTGTTTTATTGTAATAATTTTAATATGGAAGAATTATATATATATGAATAGTTATTTATATTTCTATTTAAAATTTTGAAAAATGATAAAGGATTTATTTAAAATGTTAGACATTATCCTATTTGAGAATCGATCTTTTCAAAGTCGATTAAAGTCAATTATGGATTAAAGTCAACTTGGATTATACTCAATATGGTTCAACTATGGATTAAAGTCAACTTGGATTATACTCAATATGGTTCAACTATGGATTAAAGTCAAACATGGTTAACTATGGATTAAAATCAACTATGGTTAACAAAAAACTATGATTAAAGTTAACTATGGATTAAGGTTAACTATGGATTAAAGTCAACTATACTTAAGAGTCAACTATGATTAAAGTCATCATGGATTAAAATCGACATGGATTAAAGTGAGCCATGGATTAAATTTAACATGCATTTCAATCAACATGGATTAAAGTCAACATGGTTCAACTATGGATTAAACATGGTTTTAAACTATGGATTAAAGTCAAGTATGTATTAGCTATGGATTAAAGTTAATTATGGATTAAAGTTAACTATGGATTAGGGTATGGTCAAACATGGTTAACTATGGATTAAAGTCAACTATGGGTTAAAGTTAATATGGATTAAAGTCAACATTTATTAAAGTCAACATGGATTAAAGTCAACATGGATTTAATTCAACTATAGATTAAAATCAACTATGGATTAAAGTCAACATGGTTCTGCTATGGATTAAATTCGACATGGATTAAAGTCAGCGTGGATTGAAGGCAGCATGGAGTAAAGTCAACATGGATTAAAGTCAATTATGGGTGAAATTCGACATGGTTGGATTGAAGTCAACCATGGAATGGAGTCAACCTTCGATTGAGGTCAAACTTGAATCCAAGTCAACCTTGGATTATATCAACATTGGTTTGAAGTCAAACATGGATTGAAGACAACCATGGATTGAAGTCAACCTTGAATTGAGTTCAACCTTGGATTGAACTAAACCTTGCTTAAAATTCAACTATGGATTGAATTACTTAAGCTTGGGTTGAAGCCAATTTCTATGAATTGAATCCAACTTTGGATTGAAGCGAACTATGTTGCACTAAAATCAAGCATGATGCACTAAAGTCAGCCATAGAAAACCATGATGAGTTACTTAGGTCAACCATGCCTAACCAATGGTCAACTATGGTTTAATATAGTTAAACTTATATTAAATTCAATAATGCCTAAACAATGGTCAATCATTATTCAAAGTTAACATTGGTTTAAACTCAGCTATAGATCAAAGTCAACCATGCCCAAACAAGGGTCAAACATAGTTTAATCATGGTTAACCAAGTCATCCATGGAAAGCTAAATTTAAACTTAGTTAACCAAAGTCAACCATGGTGAACAAAATTCCACCATAAGAAACCATGGGATAAGGTCATCAATTGTTAAACATAGTCAACCATAGTTATCGAGAGTCAACTATAGTCAACCATAATGCAACCATAGTCAACCAAATTCAACTGTGAAGTGACCATGGATTGAATTCAACCTTGGATTAAAGTCACCTATGGATTGAAGTTAACATCTAATTGACATCACCCTTAGAATAAGGTCAATCTTAGGTTGAAGTCACCCAAGATGTAACCACAGTTAACCAAATTCAACCTTGATGCAACCATGGATTGAATTTAACCTTAGATTGAAATCAAACTTGGATTGAAGTCACCCATGGGTTGAAATCAACCATGGATTAAAGTCTCCCTCGGATTAGAGTTAACCTTGGATTGAAGTCACCCTTGGATTGAAGTCAATAATGGATTGAAGTCAACCTTGGATCAAATTCAACCTTACTTAAAAGTCAACTACGAATTGTAGTCAACCTTGGATTTACGTCAACCTTGGATTGAATTCAACCTTCCATTAAAGCCAAATATGGATTCATTTCAACCACGAATTGAAGTCAACTATGGATTGAAGTCAACCTTAGATTGAATTCAACCTTGTTCTTAAGCCAACTACAGATTAAAGTCAACATGGACTAAATTTAGCATGGATTAAAGTCAACTATGGACGAAATTCAACATGGTTGGTTTGAATTTACCCTTTGTTTGAATTCAACCATGGATTGAAGTCAAGCATGGATTGATGTTAACTTTGGATTGAAGTCAACCTTGGATTATGTCAACATTGTATTGAATTCAACCATGGATTGAAGTCAATCTTGGTTGAGGATAACCTTGGATTGAGGTTAGCCTCAAATTGAACTCACCCTTGGATTGAATTCAACCTTGGATTGAAGTCAACCTTGGCTAAAAGTCAACTATTGCATTAAAGTCAACTATGGATTGAACGTTAAGTTGAAGCCAACTATGTTGCACTAAAGTCACGCATGATGCACTAAATTCAACCATGATGCATTAAACTCAACCATGCCTAACCAATGTTCAACCATGGTTTAATATAGTTAAACTTAGTTTAAAGTAAAAAATGCCTAAATAATGAACCATTGTTCAAAGCAAACAATGGTTTAAACTCAACTATTGATCAAAGTCAGCCATTCCCAAACAACGGTCAACCATAATTTAACCATGGTTAATCAATTCAACCATAACAAGCTAAATATAACCATAGTTAACCAAATTCAACCACGGTTAACCAAAGAACACCATAGGAAACCATGGGATATGGCCATCAATTGTTAAACATAGTTAACCATGATTAACGAGAGTCAACCATAGTCAACCAAAGTTATCCATGAATCAACCATGGATCGAAGTTAACATTGGATTGAATTCAACCTTGAAATCAACATTGGATTGAAGTAAACCTTGAATTCAACCTTGGATTAAAGTCACAAATGGATTGAAGTCAACCTTCGATTGAAGTCACCCTTGGGTTGAAGTCAAACTTGGGTTAAAGTCACCCAGGATGCAACCATAGTTAACCAAATTCATCCATCAAGCAACCATGGATTAAAGTCAACCTTGTATTAAAGTCACCCATGGGTTGAAGTCAACCTTGTATTGAAGTCTCCCTTAGAATTGAATGTTGAATATTGGCATTGATGTCCGCAAGAAGGAAGACATTCCCGCACAAGAAGAGGAAGTGATTTCGAGATTAATGAATTAAATATAATTATCAAAGCAAAAAATATCTATTATTTATTAAACTAAAATGTAATTGTTTAGTGAAAGGATACGATGTTGAAAAGGCATGATGCTTGAAGAGGCAAGTTCCTATGGATGAATTAGGTATTTAAATGAAGTTTCGAATTAGAAGAAAGATGTCTCTAAAATGCAGAACGCAACAACATAAAGAAAGCAAGAGACCAACAACATAAAGAAAGGAAGAGACCAGCAGCATGAATCATTTCTAGAATTGATAAATCAAGTGGAAAATCAAGAAGTTATAAATATCAGGGAAGCTGGGTGGTGCTAGTGGAAGGTCAAAGCCTGTCAAGGAAGTTGTAGCCTCCTTCCAGTAGCAGCTAGAAAACAAGGGTGTTGCAACATCCTTATCTTTTGGTGTAGATAGAAAACTGGGATGTCGAAGCATCATTTCTGTTGCAACAGAAAAATAATTTTGTAGAAATAATTTTATTAATAAGTTTGATTTTGTGGTTTTCTCTTTGAGGTTTCCACGATAAAATTTTATATCCTTGATTGTTTGATTCATAGTATACATTGTTTTAATACTGATTGTTTTAATTAAAGGAAAAGGAAGAAAATATCGATTCACCCCCCCCCCTCTCAGTATTGCTGGATAAACCAACAATTGGTATCAGAGTAGGATCCTTCACTACAGTTTAATCACTAGAAGGAATATCCTATTAAAACACTATGGATCAACAAGAAGGTTTAGCTGCTAATAGACCTCCATTATTCACATGAGAAAATTATGCATACTAGAGTGTAAGAATGAGATGCCATCTAATGTCTCTTGTATGCAAAGTTTGGAATGCTATTGAAAAGGGTTATAACATACTAGCTAGTCCACCAACAGATAAAGATGAACAAGATAGATATGAAGCCAATGCAAAATCATTGAATGCAATTTTGAATGGATTGTAAAATTCAGTGTTTTTCAAAATTATGCAATGTAAGACAACGAAAGATGCTTGGGACAAATTAAAAAAATTGTATGAAAAAGCTACCAAAGTCAAAAAAATACAAACTCCAAACATACAAAGGACAATTCGAAAGTTTAAAAATGAAAGAAGAGGACAACATTGCAGATTACCTTTTAAGAGTAGATGAAATTTCCAATGCAATCAGAGGTCTAGGATGATAAATACAAGAGAAAGAAGTTGTTGAAAAGGTACTAAGAAAACTAGCAATGAGGTATGACTCCAAAGTGTCTACTATAGAATATCGAGATGAAATTGACTTTATAACAGTGGATGATTTACATTGAATCTTCGATGCCTATGAGATGAGAACAAAACAAAATAAACCATCAAGAAAAGAGGAAGCATTCAAAGCCATGAAAGAGTCATAGAAATCTAAAACATTACCCAAAAACCACTATGAGAAATCAGATGATGAAGAAGCTCTTTTCATCAAGAAACTTGAGAGAGGTACTGGTAAGTACGAAGGAAAGATACCCTTGAAATTCTTTAACTGTGGAAGAGTTGGGAATTTCACATCAAAATGTCCCTATCCCAAACAAGATGATAGTGATGATAGATAAACCTCTAAGAAATTCAAGAAGAATACTGCAGCAAACAAAAAGAAGTTTAATGGGAAGAAGAAGATCTTTTACACTATGGAAGATAGTGAAGATGAAGAAGAAGAAGATGAGGAAATAGAAATTCTATTCATGGGAATAGAAACTCAAGCTCCAGATGATGAATCAGATAAGGAATTAGAGGTGGACCTAAAGGTTGAACTCATAAGTGCTCTTGAAGAATTGAGAAAAAGTAAAAGGAAGATTAAATGTTTAAGAACACAACTAGTTGATCATGAAGAGGGAAAAAAGACAAGAGATGAGGAGTCAAGTCAAATCATTGTAGATCTGAAGATCTAGCTCCAAGAGGATAAGAATATTGAAGAGAAATTAGAATTGCAGCTCAAAGAAAGAATGCAAAAATCTAAAAGACTTCAAGCATAAATTATTAAGCTTAAAAAGAAAATTTATGATAAATCTATTAAAACAAAATTTGAGAAAAGATCGAAGACTCTAGATGACATCCTAAGTTCCCAAAGACCATCAAGTGAAAAAACTAGGTTAGGATATAACAAAAGGAGTTATGTTGTTGCACTTATGAGTCCAACCAAAACAAGTGATAGTTAGAAATATAATCCTCACTTACATGAGACAAATATGGTTCCTAGAAGATCAATGACAAGCAGGTATCAGCAAATATTTTTGGGTCACTACTACTCATGTAATAATTTGGACATAAAGCCTTGAATTGCAAAGTATATGGAATGGTTCATTTTCATAAGAAGAATACATCTAACACTTATCCAAAAGAAAGAAAAGGAAACCATAACTCCTTTGCACCTATACAAAGATATGATATAGAATGTCACAAATGCAATAACCATGGACATATCGCTAGAGAATGCAAACTAATTGCACACTAATTGTTAGTTTTTCATCATTTAATTCGATATATCTAGGATCTTAACTGGAAGAACAACATGTACAACATATCAAGCATAAGAGACAAGAGACAAGAGACAGAGAATATTTCACCGGGGAAAACCAAGAAGGTGAAAAACCCTGCAACTTCCTCAGAGATAGAATAAGCACCAATACAAAGATCACAAAGATCAAACCCCAAGATATAGATGACTGTATCAGCTACTCCTCCTCCACTTGTGCGCACTCCTCCTCTCTCTCATTACTGCAAAGTGAGTGAATGAGTGGATATGTCAAATGACAGAGTCACACTCTCTATTTATACTTTTACTTTCACTTGACCTTTACTCAACTAGGTCGGCCCCAACTTAACCACATAACATAATACTGACTGGGCCAACCCCCACAAGGGTGGTCTAATAACCCTTTAACCCACATGACTCATACAGGTCCAACCCCATCAAGGTGGTCTAATAACCCATCAAGTATAAGTTACGACACTTACAATATAACTTGTGACACTTGCAAGTACAACTAACGACACTTCCAATCGGAGGAATAATACATCTCTGTTGGGGATACAATAAGGTACAAATACAATATACAAGTGAATATCTTCCGAAGTTACAAATACATCAACACTCCCTCTTAATTAGGAAGGTATTCTCTTGACACAGGTCATCAATACATATCGGCACAAGTCTTCAATTCTGGAGCTGGATCACAGAGCATCATCATCACTGCTGCTGTACTCGTCATCTCGATCACTGGGATATCTCTGAATTCTTCTTGTCATAGGAAGTTCTACAGAGCCAGCCCTTTTTCATGCTAGATGTAGGCCTAGCCTCCTGTAGGTCTTCATCATCACTGGCCATACTGTGGAATCCGAAGGACTTATTACGTGCATCAACAAAACCTCTAAAGAGAATCCTAGGACTGATTTACGAGCTTACCGCTCAACCTATCGGATCTCCCAGGATCTTTTACATGTTGACTATCACAAAACCTTAAAAGAGTGTCTTACTTCCTGCAAGAACTCTAAAGAGCATCCCAGGACTGATTACGAGCTTACTGCTCAACCTATCGGATCTCCAAGACTGATTATATGTGACCCCCACCACAAAACCTTAAAAGAGTGTCTTGCTTCCTACAAGAACTCTAAAGAGCATCCCAGGACTGATTACGATCTTACTGCTCAACCTATCGGATCTCCAGGACTGATTATATGTGGTTAGGAAAAACCTTTAAAGAGTGTCTTGCTTCTTGCAAGAACTCCAAAGAGCATCCTAGGACTGATTACGAGCTTACTGCTCAACCTATCGAATCTCCAGGACTGATTACATGCCTCTAGTAGCAAAACCTCGAAAGAGCATCCTAGGACTGATTTACGAGCTTATCGCTCAAACTATCAAATCTCCCGGGATCTTTTCTATGCTACATGCACAACCTATCCACGGCCATAGAGTATCAACCTGATACTCATTATCATACTGATCATCATCATATAGTACATCATCCTGATGCACATCATCATCGCATGATCATCCTGATCATCGTCACAGCATCGTCCTGATGCATGCCATTTGGAGCATCATCCTGATACTCGTCACATATGATCACCCTGATCATCATCATAGCATCGTCCTGATGCATATCATCTGGAGCATCATCCTGATACTCGTCATATATGATCATCCTGATCATCATCATAGCATCATCTTGATGCATGTCATCTGGAGCATCGTCCTGATACTCGTCATCATCGTATAATCAAACTGATCATACAAAGCATCCACCTGATGCATATAATCATACATGATCCACCTGATCATGTAAAGCATCCACCTGATGCATATAATCACACATGATCCACCCGATCATGTAAAGCATCCACCTGATGCATATAATCATCCTAATCAATATCATGCAGAACATCATCCAAAGCATCGTCCTGATGCTCATCACATAGCGCTTACATCCATAGTCATGGGAAGGACCCTCCTATCACCATGCTTGGAATGGCTCCTGCAAATGTGTCCCATCACTTCTTCCTCAAAGTATCTTCTATCTGAATAACACCAAGCCTCTCTCTGAAGTACTCAAACTTCACTCTAGCTAGTGGTGTAGTCAACACATCTGCAATCTTCTCAAATGTCGCAACATACAGTAGCTTCACTGCTCCTCTCTGCACCATATCCCTAATATAGTGATATTTGATCTCGATGTTCTTCGGCCTGTCATGGAACACTGGGTTCTCTGACAACTTCACACAACTCTGGTTGTCACAATAAATATAGGTAGCATCCAACGGGAGATCAAATAACTCAAACAGTAGCTTCCTAAGACATACTACCTCACAACTAGCCAAACAAGCTGCAACATACTCTACTTTGGCTGTACTCAGTGCTACGCAGGATTACTTCCTGCTAAACCAATAGATAACACCTGATCCCATACTGAAGCAACACCCAGAAGTGCTCTTCCTATCTGTAGTACTGCCTGCCTAATCAGAATCAACATAACCCTTTAGGTTAAACTTTTGATTCGCGTCATACTTGAGCCCATAATCAACCGTACCCTTCAGGTACCTCAGAATATGCTATACAACAATCAGGTGAACATGTCTAGGATCTGTCAGAAATTGGCTCAAGGTGTTCACCGCAAAACAAATATATGGTCTCGTGTTCGTCAGGTACATCAAGGACCCAATCATCTGACGATACACTGTTACATCAACCGACTCAGATGAAGCATCACACAATAGCTTCAGTTTCGATGCCATAGGTGTGTCCATGGCCTTGCATTCCATCATCCCGAACCGCTTCAGGATCTCTACTGCTTACTTCCCTTGTCCAAGGAAGATTCCATCTGTACTCTACCACACCTCCATACCTAGAAAGTAATGCATCATCCCCGAGTCCTTCATCTCGAACTCGGCAGCAAGCTTCCTCTTTGTGTCGGCAATCAATCTATCATCACCTGTCACAAACAGGTCATCCACATACAATAGGAGTATTACTGGATTGCCTTCCTCAACCTTGTAGTAAAGGTTGGAATCCGCTTTACTCTTGGTAAATCCCAAACTGGATAGAAAGCTATCTATCCTACCATACCAAGTCCTAGGAGCTTTCTTCAAGCCATACAAGGATTTCTTCAATCTTCTTACATATGAATCCCTGTTATGTGTCTCAAAACCGAGTGGCTGCTCCACATACACTTCCTCTTCGACTACACCATATCCATTTGGTGTATCTTCCACTTCATCAATACAGCCAGAGAAAGTATTGTTCTGATGGAAGTGTATCTATCTACAAGATCAAAGTCTCTTCATAATCTATCCCCTTTTTTTGGGAGAAGCCACGAGCCACAAACTTCGCCTTGTATTTCTCTATGCTACCATATGCAGCATGCTTGATCTTATAGATCCACTTGGAAGTCACAACAGACTTCCCATCTGGTCTTAGGACCACATCCCAAACATCATTCTTCATGATCGACTGGTATTCCTTGATCATGGCATTCTTCCATTACTGCATCCCAAATCCTGGGAACTTCAAATTCTTCAATATCTTCAATAGATAGTTTTCTTTGAACTTCGTTGCTGGAACAAATGTTGTTGTCCTTCTTTTGTAGGTGATTGTACATGATCTTTCCTACAAGTCAAATTCAATTGCATGATTAGAAACTTCTCATAGTTTTTCTAAACAAAATCTTACACATAAGAATATATGTCATACAGTCATGTAATTATCTTAGCCAATGCTTCAATACAACATTTATCCATATCCTGTAACTTTCTAGATGCCTTCCATCTCTACCAGAACATTGTTAAGAGTTTGCACTACTCCCAACATGTCAACAAAGAGGTTTCATTCTAGATAAGTATAAATGGAATGTTGTACAGTTCCATAGGGCCACTTACCCATTACATGAATATTAGTAGTACACTGTTCATTAATGCAATTATTCTAATATGCATAATACACATCCTGAATATAGGAACATAAATATGTACATGAATGAAAAACATCATTTAAGTAATAAGAAATGACAATTCAAATACTTATCTTTGTTTGCTTGTTGGGTGGACTCCCTCTCAATCATTGCTTCCTTGTAGGAACTACTGGAGTGAGCTCCCTCTTGATCTTTGCTTCCTGGATTAACTATCCTTGAACTTATATCCATCCTAGACCACTATGCATGCTTAAGTGTGCACTAGTGTCATCATTGTGTTATCCTCAAGATCTCATACATAACCATACATACATTAGTATAATCTCAATACTATGAAAACATTATGATCCTAAATAATATTAACATGTATGGTCATGATCATTTCACACACAGGTAATTTATCACAAGCATTAGTATTGAAGGTTTCAGGGAGGACTTCTATTACTCATGCATATTCTTATTTGACCATAGGACTCTTCTAGTTAGTCATATCATCAATCAAAGTAATAAACATAATATGCAGAGACCCTTGATTACTTAAACTTCTAACTTCAAGAATAATCATTATCATTCATACAAAAGTATAATATCCTAACACAAGGTACGATTCTAACTTGATATAGGAAAAACATACATGGATTATCATGCTTGCTAGTTATGTCTAACATACCCAAACAATGTCTTCTTGTTCTCTTCAATGACTTGTGCTTAGTAACCTGCATAACTCATAAGTTAACCATTGTAAAACCAAATTATACATACCTCGTAAGTAGAGCTTCTATGTGGTCCATGAGTCTTTGTCTTCATGTCACCATGGTTATATGTTCTTGATGTAGAACTTGATTTGTACCTTTCATGTTAGCAGACAACATCATCCTCATACAATATCACAATGCATTAGTACAATCATAAGTGTCATAACCCTAATCAATGAATGTCTTCTATCATTCACATGCATTCATACTTTTACTAGGGTGATAAGACAAGTCTAAAATTAATCAATATTGTACTAACCTCAATAATATGAAGACAAACATATCATAACCTTAATCATGAATAGATTTCGAAAACATACATGTATCTCCTCAAGTCATACCTGTCGAGATTGCTTGTAGTATTCTTATGTAAGGCCTTAGCCTCATCTCCCTCTGAAACTGGAACTTCTTCACTTATGCAGGTGTCCAATTCATTCTCTTATAGGATTAACTCAATCCACTTTGATTTGCTGAAACTGGATCTGGAGCTGGATTATGGTTTGTCAGAGAAAACCTAAAAATTCAAACTTTGAATTTCAAACTTCTGATTGGATGAAAAGATGTGTCTTGCTAAGAAGATCAATCTGGTATACTTCAATTTTGAAATCTCCAAAATTTGACCCCTCAAAATTGCCATTGAAACTTCTGGATCTTCTAGACAGGATCCCGAACTAGGGTTTGATAAAGCCCGGTCTTCTTCCCATCCAAAAGGTTCGATCTTGTGTTCTAAAATTTGATTTTTCTAAGGAGCTTCTAGCCATGGTCACAGATTTAAAAATTTTCAACTTTTGCAAAAGCCCTAATTTTCCACATTTCCATCAAAATCCCAAACTAGGGTTTGATCAAGCCCGACCTTCTTCCCAACCAAAAAATTTGATCTTGGTCTCTAAATTTTTATTTTGATGAGGAGCATTAAGCCGTTGTCTCTGATTCCAAAAATTCCAACTTTCTCCGAAGCCCTAAATTCCCACAGCAGTGACAAGCCAAGAATGAAGGTGCTCAAAATCTAATTATGTTTGGACAAAAATATGCACCTTATTGTTTCTGGTGCATCTCCAAAATTACGAATCAGCAGGGTATGAATATTTGGCCTATGGTATCCTAACCTATCTTCTTTCCAACCCCATAGATCTGACCTCAAATGGATTCTCTGAGAGAGAGTTATGCCAAGTGTAGCAACGTGACCTGTTTATGGGATAAAATAGTATAGCGAAATTGTACGGAGTTCCACGTGACACTGGTTCAATTTCGGCCTCTGAAAAGAGGACCTGTGAAACTACAGTCCATGCCCTTAATGCCACTTTTTACAGAATTCCATTTGGATCTTCCTAGCCCAAGTTGTGACTTTTTTTCCTAGGTAACCTATTTATGATTGAGATCTGGAAGAGGCAGAAACCCTAACTTGTACGGATCATAAATCACAAAGTACAGCGAATTAGATGTTGTTCTTCGGAACAAGGTACATGGGGATGTTATCTATGATCTGTAAAATTTTCAGAACTTGAACCTTCTCCAAGTTGTATTTATAGCGAAAGTTCCAGGATGACAGGTTTTTGCTATATCAAGCCCTAGCTTCCAATTTGTCGCAAGTGCAACAACTGCCATAAATGCCATATCATGCCTTCCTTCAGTCTAGCTCTGATACCATGTTATTTTTTCATCATTTAATTCAATAGATCTAGGATCTTAACTGAAAGAACAACATGTACAACATATCAAGCATAAGAGAGAAGAGACACAAAATATTTCACTGGGGAAAACCAAGAAGGTGAAAAACCACGCAACTTCCTCAAAGATAGAATAAGCACCAGTACAAAGATCACAAAGATCAAACCCCAAGAGATAGATGACTGCAGCAGCTACTCCTCCTCTCTCTCACTAATGCGAAGTGAGTGAACGAGAGAATATGTCAATTGAGAGATTCACACTCTCTATTTATACTTTTACTTTCACTTGACCTTTACTCAACTAAGTCGGCCCCAAATTAACCACATAACATAATACTGACTGGGATGACCCCCACTAGGGTGGTCTAATAACCCTTTAACCCACATGACTCATACAGGGCCGACCCCATCAAGGTGGTCTAATAACCCATCAAGTATAAGTTACGACACTTACAATATAACTTGCAACACTTGCAAGTACAACTGACGACATTTCCAATCGGAGGAATAATACATCTCCGTTGGGGATTCAATAAGGTACAAATACAATATACAAGTGAATATCTTCTAAAGTTACAAATACATCAACACTAATGAATCCTGTAGAAAGGAATACTACAAACATGTTTCAAGACAAAGAGCAGAGAAAGGTCTGGAAGAAAAAAGAAATAGTAGAGAGGTGTTAGGAACCCATGTCTTTACTTTGTTAGTATGTTGTTGTTGGACGCATATGCTTTGTAAGTCGTCCCGTAGTATTTGTTGATCAATAGTTTGTGTTATTGTTGTTGGTGCATATGCTTTGTAAGTCGCCCGTAGTATTGTTGATCCATAGTTTGTAACGGCCCATGGTTTCGACCCATAGTATTGGCGCCTAGAATTAGTATATAAGTGTGTGTTGAGACCTATGAAGGCACCGTGAAGTTATTTGTGATGAGCTTGCTCATAGGAGGTTGCCCCCTCGAAGTGGCATGTGATCAATATAAAAGTGATTCTGAGTTCTGTCATTTCTACTATTTCGCATATTCGTATTAATTAATTGTTGCAGGTGCCTCACAAGAGGACAGAATCCATGATAGCTCTATGTGCAATAGAAAAGACAAATATATGGCATGTTGATAGTGGATGTTCAGAACACATGACAGGAGATACAACCAAGTTCATAAGCCTAAAAATAGATCAAAAGGGAAAAGTTACTTTTGGAGACAATATGTCCTCTAAGATAATTGGAAAAGGTACAGTTGCTATCAGAAATATAATCAAAGCTGAAAATGTGTTGCTAGTAGAATACTTAAATCCTAATATTCTTAGTGTGAGTCAAACATGTGATCAAGTCCACATTTGCATATTTGATTACCGGAAATGTGAAATCAGGAAGAAAAAATCAGGAAAACTTATTGGGACTACTGTAAGGAATTCAAGTAATGTATACATCCTAGAAAATGAAGAGCAATGCCACATGAGTATGATTGATGAAAGCTGGCTATGGCATAGAAGGATGGGACACTTGAATTTTGACAATCTTATAAAGGTGAGTAAGAAGGAAGCTATAAGAGGTTTTCCAAAGGTTGTGAATCATCAAAATTCATTTTGTAAACATGGGAAACATGGGAAACAAACTAAATCCAACTTCAGAATCAAGGAATATACATCGTCACAGCCATTAAAAATAGTTCACACTAATCTTTGTGGACCAAAAAGAACTAAAATATTGCAAGGAGAATCCTATTTCATGTTGTTCATTGATGATTATACAAGAATGACTAGGGTGACATTCCTCAAAGAAAAATCAGAATATTTTGAGAAGTTTAAAATTTTTAAACCAATGGTTGAGAATGAGACAAATCTGAAAATCAAATGTTTAAGGTCAAATAATGGAGGAGAGTTTACCTCAAACGAATTCAATGAGTTTTGTGAAAACCATGGAATTAAAAGACAATTTTCTTCTACAAGGAATCCTCAGCAAAATGGCGTTGTGGAAAGAAAAAATAGGACAGTCCAAGAAGCAGCCAGAACTATGCTTAATGAAGCAAAACTTTCAGATGCATATTGGAAAGAAGCATTATATACAGTTGTCTATGTACTTAATAGAGGAAAACTCAAAGTAAATCATGGCAAGACTCCTTATGAGCTATGGTATGGAAGACTTGCCTCTATCAAATATTTTAGAGTGTTTGGTAGTAAGTGCTACATAAAGAGGAATGAGGATGATCTTGGTAAGTTTGACTCCAGAACCGATGAAGGAATATTTCTAGGATATTATTCCACCAAGAAAGCATATAGATGTTACAATCAAAGACTACACGAGATCATGGAGAGTGAATATGTAAGAATAGATGACATGAAGCCAAGAAGTATTACAAATCAATATGATGAGATAACAAATAATGATAACAACGAAGAAGACTCACAAAGGAAAGAGGATTCACAAGATGAAGAAGAAATTGAGCAGGAAGAAAAGGAAGATGAGGTATCTCACGAAAATAACAAATAAGATTCTCCAAGACCTGATACAAGAGCACCATCAAGAAGAATTCAAAGAGATCATCTTGAAATTCAAGTTATTGGCAACATAGATACTGGAGTTCAAACAAGAATAAGGTTAATATATGATCATGAACAAGCACTACTTTCACGAATAGAGCCTAAAACATTTGCAGAAGCTATCAAAACTTATGATTAGATCAAAGATATGAATGAGGAGCTAGGACAAATATAGAAGAACCAAAACTAGGAAATTGTACCAAGACCTAAAGACAAGAATGTGATTGGGACCAAGTGGATTTTCAAGAACAAGTTAAATGAAGATGGTAAAGTAATATTCCAAGCCTGTTAGCACCCCCATGATCACTGGCTGTAATTTAAGCAAGGATGATGACTCTTTGGAAGTGGATCATGCTATATATAGATCTATGATAGATAGTCTGCTATATGTGACAGCTACAAGACCGGATGTGATGCAAGTTGTAGGATTGGTTGCTAGATTCCAATCAACCCCCAAAGAAACACATGTAATAACAATAAAAAGAATTTTCAAATATTTGAAAGGTACTATGGAGTATGGTTTATGGTACCTAAAAGGACAAGACTCCACTTTAAAATCCTTCACTGATGCAGATTGGGCAGGAATTGTTGATGACCGAAAGAGTACTAGTGGAGCAACATTCTACTTGGGAGACTGTTTGGTATCATGGCTAAGAAAGAAACAACCATCCATTGCACTATGTATAACAGAAGCTGAATATATTGTTGTTGCATTATGTTGTACTCAAGTCATTTGGATGAATCAGACATTGGAAGACATACTTGTGAAGTATGAGCATCTCATAGTGATAAACTGTGACAATACTAGTGCCATAAACATATCAAAAAATCCTGTCATGCACTCTAAAACTAAGCACATTCCAATAAAATATCACTTTCTAAGAGATCAAGTGTCACAAAATTTATCAAAATGGAATATATTGATACAAAGGAACAGATAGATGATATCTTCACTAAGCCACTACCCAAAGAAACTTTTGAGTATCTTAGACAAAAATTGGGATTAATCTCCTTATAGTAGATAAAAAGAAGAAAATACTTTGTCAGGGGGAGCTATCAAAAGGAGGATTTTGTCATTGTTGTCAAAGGGGGAAACTATTTTTGGTGTTTCCATCAATGCCAAAGGGAGAGAATGTTGAATATTGGCATTGATGTCCGCAAGAAGGAAAACATGCCTGCACAAGAAGAGGAAGAGATGTCGATATTAATTAATTAAATACAATTATCAAAGAAAACAAATATCTATTATTTATTAAACTGAAATGTAATTGTTTAGTGAAAGGATACGATGTTGAAAAGGAATGATGCTTGAAGAGGCATGTTCCTATGGATGAATGAGGTATTTAAATGAAGTTTCGAATTAGAATAAATATGTCTCTACAATGCATAATGCAACAACATAAAGAAAGGGAGAGACCAGCAGCATAAAGAAAGGGAGAGACCAACAACATGAAGCATTTCCAGAATTGATGAATCAAGTAGAAAATCAATAAGTTATAAATAACAGAGAAGCTGGGTGGTGCTATTGGTAGGTCGAACCCTGTCAAGTAGGTTGTAGCCTCCTTCCAGTAGCAGCTAGAAAACAAGGTTGTTGCAACATCCTTATCTTTTGGTGCATATAGAAAACTGGGATGTTGAAGCATCCTTTCTATTGCAGCAGAAAAATAATTTTGTAGAAATCATTTTATTAATAAGTTTGATTTTGTGGTTTGCTCGTTGAGGTTTCCACAATAAAATTATATGTCCTTGTTTGTTTGATTCATAGTATACATTGTTTAAATACTAATTTTTTTAATTAAAGGAAAAATAAGGAAATACTGATTCACCCCCCCCCTCTTAGTATTGCTAGATAAACCAACATAAGTCAACCCTGGAATATTGAAGTTAACCTTAGGTTGAATTCACCCTTGGATTGAATCCAACCATGTATTGAAGTCAACCCTTCATTAAAATCAACCTTACTTAAAAGTCAATCTTGGATTTTGGTCAACCTTATATTGAAGTCAACCTTTGATTGAAGAAAAATATGGATTCAACTCAACCATGGATTGATTTCAACCTTATATTGAATTCAACCATGGATTGAAGATAACTATGGATTGAAGTCAACCTTGGATTGAAGTTAACCATGGATTGAAGTCAACCTTGAATTGAAGGAAACCTTTATTTGAAGCGAACCTTTGATTGAATTCAAAATTGCTTAAAATTCTAATATGGATTGAAGTAAACCTTAGATTGAAGTAAACCTTGGATTGAAGTCAACCATGGGATACAGTTAATCATGGATTGAAGTCAATGTTGGATTGAATCCAACCATGGATTAAATTCAACCTTGCATAAAAGTCAACTATGGCTTGAAGTCAAATATGGATTTAAGTTAACCTTGGATTGACGTTAACTATGGATTGAAGTTAACCATGGATTGAATTCAATGTTGGATTAAATTCAACCTTGCTTAAAAGTTAACTATGGTTTAAATTCAACTATGGATTGAATTCAACCTTTGATTATAGTCAACCTTGGATTGAACTAAGTCTTGCTTGAATTTCAACTATTGATTGAAGTCAACCTTACTTAAAATTCAACTATGGATTGAAGTCTACCATGTTTCAATGTCAATTAACCGCTTTTAAAAATGTAGTTCTAGATTGAATTCAACCATGGTTCAAATTCATCCTTGAATATAAGTCAACTATGGATTGAAGTTAACCATGGATTGAAGTCATTAATGTCAATATTATTAACAAATTGAAATCAACCATTGAAGTGAATTCAACCTTGGATTGAATTCAACCATGGATTTAAGTGAACCTTAGACTGAATTCAACATTTAATTCAACCTTGGATTGAAGTCAACCTTGTATAGAAATCAACCTTAGATTGAAAAAACCTTGAAGTCAATTAAATAAGTCTATAAATCAATTATAAATCAATTATATAATTATTTAATCATATTTGTTTAGTTACATTTATTTATATTTTTAAAAAATATAAATATTTATATTTTTAATTATTATTATAATAATAATAGTTCACAAAACCTAACACGCACACTGACCGTCAACTAGCAATCCATATTAATTAATAATATGGCTTATATATGTTGATCAACGTATATCAACCACTTTTGAATGTGTGGCCATGGTTGATATACGTCGATCGACGTATATAAGTCATCCTTAGATTGTAGTCAACATTGGATTGAAGTCAACCATGGATTGATTTCAACCTTTGATTAAATTCAACCATCGATTGAAGTTGATTCTTAATCGAAGTCAACATTGGATTGAAGTCAACCTTGCTTAAAATTAAAATATGGATTGAAGTCAACCTTGGATTGTATTCAACAATTGATTCAAGTCAACCTTGCTTAAAAGTCAACTATGGATTGAATTTAACCATGGTATATCTGTTGGAGGAGAAATTGGAGGACACGAAGACGCTCCACATTTTTTAACTCTCACAAAGACGCTCAAGAGATCTATTCCTTCACAGAGCCGCTGGATGACCATCATCTAGTGGAGATCTCTATTTTGATCATCTCATTATCTCACTCTACATCACTCGGAAAGTGGCGCACATGTGAGGAGGAGGATCAGCTGCTAGGAGGAGTCTATCTCTGTGTACTTGGGTTGTACTTTGGTTGTATTATTGCTATATCTATCTCTGAGGAAGTTGTGGGGTTTTTCACCTTAGGGTTTTCCCCACATAAACTATGTGTGTCTATTGTCTCTTATGTTTGCATCTTGTGATGATTGATATGCTTGCTATGATTGTTATGCATTGACATACTGTACATGTTATTCTCTCAAGAAAGATCCTAGATTATATTGAATTAATGCTCAAAAATTAACATGGTATCAGAGCTAACCTGAGAAGAAGACACTGTGCAGCTGCGGAAGCTAGGGCTTCTTGTTTTTGGGTTTCTCTCCACAGATTTTGGAAACGCAATATGATAGATTGACTCTCCTCAGCAAGGTGAATCTTTCTGTCCAATCAGAATTCAGTTCTGAGCACTTTCAGTTTTGGCCCTAAAAATTAGGGTTTCCACAAAAATAGGAATTTCTGAAATCTAAAAACATAGCTAGAAGATCCTTGGAAAAATCGAAGTTTAGAGCTTTGGATCGAGATTTTTGGTTGGGTAAATCTCTGGGAATATCAAACCCTAATTCAGGGTCCTCCTCAGTGAATCCGGGGAGACTAAAAGGCACTTCTGAAGGGTGAAACTTTATAGAAATCAAATTCTGAGTATACCAGGCTGATCAACTCATCAAGGCGCATCTTTCTATCCTTTCAGAAAGTTGAAATTCACATTTTGAATTTTTAGGGTTTCTCTGACAAACCCTAATCCGGGACCAGATCCAGTTTTCAGCAAATCAAGTGGTAAGACCTAAATATTTTCTATTTTCATTTGAAGTACTCTTTAAAGATGTCTCACCACACCAAGCTTGAGGACAAGCTTGAAGGGGATGATAACTTCCGAGCATGGAAGTATAGGATTGGGTTAATCCTGGAAGAAAATGAATTGGATACTTACATAAGTGAAGAGGTCCATGTCCTAGAGGGAGAAGAGGCTAAGGCCTTGCATAAGAAGAACTTGGTCAAGGCTAAGAGAATCATTGCCGGTTCTATCAAAGACCATCTCATACCACATGTGTCATCTCTGAAGACACCCAAGGAGATTTTTGACTCCCTGACCAAGCTATTTGAAGGGAAGAACATAAATCAAAAGATGACTCTGCAAAATCAATTGAAAGGGGTCAAGCTGTTGAATGGAGAGACCATTCAATATTACTTCTCCAAGGTCTCTCAGATCAAGGAACAACTTGAAGCTATGGATGAAGTAGTGGACAATGGTGAAGTTGTTATGACCACTCTGAATGGCCTACCTTTCTCTACTCTTTGTCTTCAAACATGTTTGCAATATTCCTTTCTGTAGGATTCATTAGTTTGCATTCTCTAGCAATATGTCCATGGTTATTGAATTTGTAACATTCTATATCATATCTTTGTAGAGGTGCAAAGGAGTTATGGTTTCCTTTTATTTCTTTTGGATATTTGCTAGATGCATTCTTCTCATTAAAATGAACCATTCCATATGCTTTGCAATTCAGGGCTTCATGTCCAAATTATTACATGAGTAGTAGTGACCCAAAAAGATCTGCTCATACCTGCTTGTCATTGATCTTCTAGGAACCATATTTGTCTCATGTAAGTGAGGATTACATTTCTGACTATCCCATATTTTGGTTGGAATCATAAGTGCAACAACATAACTCTTTTTGTTATATCCTAACCCAGTTTTTTCACTTGATGGTCTTTGGGAACTTAGGATGTCATCTTCAGTCTTTGAGCTCTTCTCAAATTTTATTTTAATAGATTTATCATAAAGTTTCTTTTTAATTCTTTCAGATTCTTGCATTCTTTCTTTGAGTTGGAATTCTAAGTTCTCTTCAATCTTCTTATCCTCTTGGAGCTGGATCTTCAGATCTACAATGATTTGAATTGATTCCTCATCTCTGGTCTTTTTTTCCTCTTCATGATCAGCTAGTTGTGTTCTTAAACATTTAATCTTCCTTTTACTTTTTCTCAATTCTTCAAGAGTACTTATGAGTTCGTTTCATTAATTTGGGAGTTTATTGTACCCCTGAAGAACGCAGAGCCATTATTGCATTGTGTAAATAGTATAAGGATGTTTTCGCCTGGACGTATGATGAGTTGAAAACGTTTGATACTAGCGTCATGTTTCATAATATACCCATGAAACCAGAGGTTAAGCCATTTCAACAAAAGCTGCGGAAAATGCACCCTAGTTTGGAGACAAAAAGGAGTTGGAGAAAGTGCTCACTGCTCGAATTATCTTTCCGGTCAGGCACACTCAATGGATTGCTAACTTAGTACCTGTCCGTAAGAAAAGCGGGGATATTCGACTGTGTGTCGATTTCAGGAACCTGAATCGGGATTCTGAGAAAGACAATTATCCTGTTCCACCAATGGAGCAGATTCTTCAAAAGGTAGCCGAGTCAGAGATGTTTTCCCTCCTAGATGTTTTTTCGGGGTACAACCAGGTTATGGTTGCCCCAGACGACCAATTGAAAATAGCTTTCAGGACCCCATGGGGTACTTTTGCCTACAGACAGATGCCTTTCGGGTTGATCAATGCAGGAGCTACTTTTCAGAGTGCTATGGATATAGCTTTCCGAGGGTTAATGCATAATTTTGTCGTAGTTTACCTTGACGATATCACTATTTACTCTAAAAACGACATGAACATGTGTTTGCTTTGAAACAAGTTTTTGATCACTGCAAGAAATTCGGTATTTCTCTGAACCCGAAGAAATCTATTTTTGCAGTAATTGAAGGAAAGCTCCTGGGCTTCATTATTTCGAAAGAAGGTATGATTATCGATCTTGAACGTACAGAGGCTATTTCAAAGATTGGTTTACCAAGCTCGCGCAAAGCAATGCAATCCTTCTTAGGTAAGATTAATTTCGTACGTAGATTTGTACCAAATTTTTCCCAGATTGTTAAACCATTACAACTTTTGGTCAAGAAAGATGTGTAGTTTAATTGGTCGCGGGAATAGAGAGATGTGTTTATCCGAATTCGAAAGGCCATTGCAGAAGCTCCTGCTCTCATGTCCCCGGATTTTGATAAGGATTTCATTCTTTATAATTTTTCCACTGACTTTTCTTATGCAACTGTCTTAACTCAAAAGCATGACAATGATACTGAAATCCCGATCTCTTTTATGAGCTCAACATTCAAAGGTGCAGAGCTTAAATACTCGTAGATCGATAAGCAAGCCTATGCGGTCTATAAATCCGTCAAACATTACAGACCCTACTTGCTGAAGTCTCGAACCAATGTCATTGTTCCATATTCTGCTATCAGAAATGTCCTCATCCAGAAAGAATTGGGGGAAAAGAGGGCCCATTGGATGACCACCCTACAAGAATATGATCTTGAGATCAGGACGGCTAAAATTGTAAAAGGGCAGGGCCTTTGTCTTCTTACTGCGCAATCCAATGACCCCGCGCGGCAGCAGTCCGAATGGGAATGGGATCACGAGGAAGAAATTCCCCCAGGTGTTGTTAACGTTATCGATACCCCGACATCGGAATGGTACGATGATATCAATTTTTTTTTTAACCATGGGTTTGCTCCTGAAACTCTTGATTTTAAGAAAAGAAGGGCTTTAAGACTGAAATCTGCTCCTTATCAATTCATTGATCAAGTTCTTTTTAGAAAAAATTATGATGGAGTATTTCTTAGATGCTTGGAAAAACATGAAACTGATGACATTTTGTTTCAATTTCATGCAGGTCCTGCTGGAGGCCATTTTTCAGGAGAGACTACAGCACACAAGATTCTTAGGGATGGATATTATTGGCCCACGTTTTTTAAAGATGCTTATGCTTATGTGAGGAAGTGTGAGCCATGCCAAAAATGCACAGGGAAGTTTAAGAAACTTGCATTTCCTCTACAACCAGTTACAATATAGTTTCCATTTCAACAATGGGGACTGGATTTTGTTGGGCCTATAAACCCTCCTTCGTCCCTCCAACATAAGTATATCCTCACAACCACAGACTATTTCACTAGATGGGTGGAGGTAGCTCCTCTCAAACAATGTAACGCCGCCCAAGTAATCTCTTTCCTTGATAGTCATATCATCACACGCTTTGGCGCTCCAGAGTACTTATTTTTTGATAACGCATCCTACTTCTCTGCAATCGATATAACTGAATATGCCATTGAAAAGGGGATTAAGCTTAAGTTTTCTGCCAATTATTACCCGCAAGGCAATGGTTTGGCTGAGTCGTCAAATAAAAATCTGATAAACATTCTCAAAAAGACTGTAGCTTCTCATCACAGGGATTGGCACACACAGTTATATAATGCTTTATGGGTAGATCGAATTACCTCAAAAGCAGCAGTTGCAAATTCTCCCTACCGTTTGGTTTATGGCAAATAAGCCATCCTTCCCACTAATCTTACCATTCCTTCGCTACAATTGGCCCAGTCCATCCAAGAAGATGATTCTTCTCCCCTCCAGCAAAGAATTGACACCCTCTTGAAGCTAGAGGAGGACAGGGAAATAGCCAAGAACAAGTTGTATCATCATCAACAGATGGTGAAAAGATGGTTTGATGAAAAATATTCATCTGACAGGGAATTTTCTATCGGTGACCTAGTTCTAAGGTGGGACAAGCAACATAAAGATAAGAATCAGTACACCAAATTTCAGTGCCTTTGGCTAGGACCTTTCATTATTACATAAAAGATTGGTCCCAGCACTGTTCGGTTACAGACGCTAGAGGGAGTTGTATACACCTTCCCAGTGAATGTGTCTCTTCTCAAAAAGTATTTTGTTTGAACAATTTGGTGCACTTGTACATAGGTGTGGTGTGTTTTTCAATCATTTGTTTCACTGCATTGACATTTTGATTGGTTTTCTTGTTTTGTTTTGTTTTTCAATAATAAGGCTTCACACTTGTGGTAATGGCTTATAATCACTTTTCTTAGCAACAAATTGCTTGTGAAGTTTCAGCATTGTTATCAATCTTACTTTCTGGGTTTTGATTAGAATTTACTCTGAAGAATAAACAATCAAATAAGTGCAGTGCCTTTGGATACTTTTCACTTTGATCATTATCTTTCACCATGCTTTATTTGTGTAATTGAGGTATGGAGGATGGTCATCATTTCTCTACCTGGTGTTTCATGGTTGAACGACATATCATAATAACCTGACCAGTTCCTATTGCTCATGGATCCTTTTACAATCACTTTGAATATGAATTTTGTTTAAAACTATAAGTTACAAGATGGGTGGTCTTGTTATCAAGCCATCCCATTACGTTCATAGGTGTTTAAAGTGGAATGACATCTTCACATCAAACTACCACACTTGGAAGATGACTTTCAGTTCTGTTGGAAGGAGGAAGATCCTATTACAGGTCGGTCCATTCATGATCCGCAAAGAACTGGTGAGTAACATTACCACTATATGGTCACCAAGCCATGGTAATGCCTTGTAGCCTATGCTAAAATAAATTGTTTTGTCTTTCATTATGGGATTTTGTTGTATACAAGAATAGGGGGGTCTTATCACAAGCCAACCCTGCTATGATCATGGGTTTGATCTTGGACTGGAGTTATCACAATATGGTTACCAAGCCATGATAATTTCTTTTGGTCTTACATCCAGAAGACAAGGAGTCTCGCCATCGATCTAGCTTGACCAGTTTCCGGATCAGGCCTGTGAATGGCACTGTTTCATTTGATCACCAAGTCAGTACAGTGGTCTTGTATCAACAAGGTTTCATGTATAAAAAAATTATAAAAAAAGAGAGAGAAAGAAAAGGCAAAAGAAAAGATAAAGGAGTATATATATAATCCATAGAGGATCACTGAATATACATGCAGTTAATAAACCAAGGTGATCTGTAATTTGGATATCCATGAGCATTTCTACGACTGTGCCCAAGTTCAACACAAGATGGTTTTCAATGATTACATCATGGTAAAGATTTGGTATTACTCTCTGAATCTCCTTATCGGATGAGTGTTATCTTTAAAATGGTCACTGTTGAGATCTATCCATTTTCATGTTCATTGTTTGTTGGTTGTCTTCTTTTGAGTATCTTCTTTGAATTGAGTTTCAAGAAATCGGTTGATTGACGTGTTGTCTTTAGATGGATTTGATTGCAGAGATAACTAGTTCTTCCCATCCAGTCGCCATTTGTTGTGGCCACCACAGATCCCATGCTTAGATAAGTACGGGAGCCCCCCAATTTTAATAAACACAAAGGTGTGTGGGTGAGTCATCTTGAATTTTTTAGATTTTGATTTTACCTCTAAATTTCTTCACCCATGCTTTTGGTCTACTTGTTTGTAAGGGTTTAATTATCTCCTCCAAAGTGTTTCGGTTTGAAAAGAGCCAAAGTTTTGAGTATTTTGTTGACTATTATCATCATCCTGAAACCCAACATTTGGAGAACCCGAAACCCGCAACCCGACACGTGCGGGTTGCAGGACTATTGTTTTTAACTTTGGTTTTGCTAATTCTGAAACCCGCAACCCGACGGTTGCGGGTTGCGGAATCCTTCTTTAATAAGACTGAGAAATAATTACCCCGAAACCCGAATCCCGAATCCCGCAATGGCGGCATTTGGCTTTCAGGATTGTGTTTTTTGTTTATTCGGTGTGTGCTCCCGAAACCCGCAACCCGTAATTTCGAGATGCGGCTTTTGGGATGGTTATGTTGCTTCACGGTTTAATGTTTCCGAAGCCCGCCACCCGCATAGTTGGTTTTTGGCTTTTGGGATCCTTTTTTTACTTCCATTTTTTTTTGCATCCCGCAAATCCGTACTTTCAGGTTTCGACTTGCAAGATCTTTGAATAAGAAATTTATGAAAATTTTTGAACCCGATTCCGAATCCTGCTCCGGTTAAACTCTGTCATTCGTCCATTGTGGTTTCATAGTCATATTGATTGTGGGTAGTCAGTTAAGTCGGGCTTCTCCATTTTCTCCTTTGGAAGCTAGTTCTGCCAAATTATTATTTTTCTGTGTAATTCATGACAACAGATGCTAATACAAGTCTATCAGTTACTTCATGATTGGATGGACACCATCTCTCTGCCTTAAGTTCTCCATGTCTGGACTCGAGCTTCGACATCTTGTTGTTTTTGTTCCACCTCTTAATGATCGGATTTGTTACGTGCGAAGAATTGATAGCCCGTGTACTAAAAATCCTAGTCGAGACCTTTTTGCACATCAACTTTGTCACCATAGCCTTCATCTCCGTTATTAATCACCAGTCATAGTTATTGATGGGAGATTGTTTGTAACGATGTGATCGTAAAGGTAATTCAAAATCATGCGAGTAGTAATTGAACTCGTACTTCACACAAGCTTTGATCCAACTGGCACATACATCAGCTCTTTTCATTACAATTGAAGTAATTATAATGGATTGCCTGGATAATTTTAATCATTGCAAATTGGCCCTCTCAATTGACATCACCCTGCTTGTTGGCCTTAAAATAGCAGACTATCCATTGCCTTCTGAAAGAGGAAATACTCTGTGCGGCATTTCTTTTACATCCTTTTATTTAAGACTTATTCAAAATGAGTAATATCCATGCAGGTGGTAAATCTTTTGATGTCCATGCTGACAATAAAGAGCTCTATCCCATGTTATATCAAGAAATGTTGTCACCTCCATTTTATGCAGATGTTCCCAATCTTAGCAGTGGTAGCAGCGAAGAGGACTTTGAAACGTTGTCTGCCTACATGCAAAACTCTGTGGAGCAAAAGAAGAAAGCTCCAAAAGAACCAGTTGATCTTGATGACGATGCCATACAAGATTTTATAATAAATAAATAATCTGATATCCCGTCGTTTCTTCCTGAAGTAGATCCTCTAATGGATTTCTCTGTTTTTTACAGTGGGTTCCCCGATCCTGAATGTCCTACAACAGATGCTTTGCAAGCCACACCACCTGTCGAAGATAGTGATCCATTTGTGATTGAATTTTTATGGTGCCACGAAACCCTATCTAATTAAAGAACAAGTCTTTCTTTTGTGAAAGGTGGCAGAAAATCTTGTAAGCTTAAAAATAGCAAGGTTTCTTGGATCGATGGTTAGATCCGATTTTGTAATCCCTATTTTGTAGAATTTCTCCTTTTGGAACTCTGATGTAAATTTAGTATATAAGGAGGAATTTTTCCCTTAGTAAGGGGTTGGGAATTTTGAAATTGCAATTCAGCGGGAGATTGGATTGAAGATACTCTGTCTATCAGAGTCGTTGCAATTTTTGTACAAGACTTCTCTATTCAGGAAAGCTATCTTTTAATCCACCTTCCATTGTTCTTCAAATTCCTTTGAGAATTGCTAAGTTAATGTTTCAAATTGTCATCGATTATGTGTTTAATCTTTTGCAGGACTTTCACTAATGCATAAGATCTCTCATATTGATTTCTCTATATGTTTGGATTATGCTCAAAATTGTTCTATTAAATTTCTTTAATTGAACGTTTTCATTTTTATATTTTTGCAAATGATTCGATGCAAACAAACATGTATAATCAAATGTTAATTTTTCAATTAACACAATGATTATAGATCAGATATTTGAATAGGCTTAAACACTTTGAAGAATTATCACTTAATTTTCATTACTGATAATGCTTTAAATTAATAAGTGAAGAACCCGAAGACATTTATGTTCAAGGAACTTACTACTTGTTCATCACACTTCAATTCTGATCTGCACGATATCAACTTTTCCTTTTAGGTTAGATCTGAATTAGAATAGGTTCTTTCCTTAGTTAGGTTAAGTAGGTTTGTTAACCAACTTTCATACTTTGTTTTCCTTCATAGGAAAACTGATATTTTAATATCAAATCTTTTACTCATATAGTGTCAGCGGAGGCCAAATATACGTGGGTGATTACCACACCAAACAGCTCGACGATAGAATTTCCCTTGCGCAGGGTCTTTTGAAGCCTTTGGCTGGGTTTTCATCCCCTGTTGTGTGTCTTGGACCCATTCCAGCACTTTGCACTTACCCTGCACCCCCGAGGCATCAACAGGACTGGACAGGTTTTGTCCAGGAGTTCTTTCAGCTTGCTCCCTCTGTTGTCTTTCAACTAGCCCTGCTAATTCTGCTTGTAATCTGTCTGCCTCCTCCAACAAGATCCTCTCTTCTTCTTCTTCTTGCAATTTAGTAGCCTGTTCCTGGAGGATTCTATCTTCTTCATCTCTTTGGGCCCTTACTTCTTCCTCCTTCTGGATTCTAGCAGCCTCATCTTCCAAAGCTTTGTTCTTCTGCTCCCTCTGTACTCTAGCAGCTTCTTCTTGCTGCTGCAATTGGATAGCCTGCTCTCTCTGGATTCTTGCTACCTCTTCTTGTTGAAACTTGGCAGCTTGTTCATTTTGAATCCTAGCTGCTTCTTGATCTTGCTGATGTTTGATAGTTTGTTCTTATAATATCCTGTCATCTTCCTCTTGTTCTATTCCTGTCGGATCTCCTGATTGGGACACTGATGCTTCCTGCTCCTTTTGGATTACGCCGACAGGCCTGGGGTTAGAGCTCTTTCCACCTTTCTTCTTGTAGCGCTTGCCTAATTCCGTTAAGTTTCGAGCACTACGGAAAAACTCTTCCTCTTGGTCCATAAGATGGGTGTACTCAAAGCTGGTTTTGACATCAATAATATGTTCGACAACATTACCACAAGGGTCATGCCTTCTGAAAAACTTTGTACCAAAATGGAAGATGTCTAAATCTTGAACATAGTTTTCTCCTTCCCTGGCCTTTTGGAGGCTGTATGCGCTAATAGTGAAAGGCATTGGCGGATATATCCCTTTCTTCCTTTCAGTGAGAACTCTGTTGATTCCGCCAACGCTGAAGAGTTGCCTTGTGGCTTTCCTGTGTAACACAAAATCTGTAGCATATCTGGGAAGCAAAAAGGGAGCTACGGATCCTCCACTCATTCAGATATAGGTACCTTCCATACCATGGTAATAATCGCCAAACACTTCGATAATGGGCATGGCGTTCTCTGACATACAATCTGGTTCCTTTACAAAAATAAGCCGGTATAGAGGCATGATGAATTTCTCGCAAACCTGCTTGTAATAGCCCGCATACTTGCTTGTCCATGTGAGTTGATAGGCAATGAAGAGAGGTGTCTCTTTTCTATTCCATGAGCAACCCAAGTCAGGGAAGGTGTGTTTGCTCAGTAGGCAGTATATCAAGTATGAGGACATAAAGAATTGTGCTTTCTTCTTAGTCATTCCTCCTTGGGCAGCAGTTAGCTGTGAGACCAAGCTGTCTGAAATTATATCAGCCCAATTAAAGATGGTACCATGCATAGCTAAATGGAATATTACTGGTACCCATCCGAGCTTAAATATATTGCCATTTGGCATACCAAAGATCCGGCTCAACATCAGAACGATGAGTCTATAAGGAGTCTTTAGGAGGTTGCTCTCATACTCATTATCATTCCTCCTTCTTATCTGTCTGTCAACTATCATCATTTTCCTGGTGGTGTCCAGCGGGTCCATGAGATGCTCTACTATCCATTCATTATCTAAACAAGCCTTAGCTAGGGGCAATCTGTAGGTAGTTGTGATATGCTCAGAAGCAAAAGATGCTAGGTTCATTCCATTCTTATCATTTATAAACCTGGTGTCAGTCTTGACATGAGGGATCAGCCAACCAAGCACTTCAAAACATGGGAATAACTCAGGACGAGTTGCTGCCTTATGGAGACAAGACCTTCTGATATTTGCATATACCATAGCATCCTCTATGGGGTTTTGAGAGTCGTCTTGATCTCTGATGAATCTATATAAGTCGCCCCATTGAAACTTTGGGGCAGAGCTTCCTGGGGGTACATTAGTGGTAGCTTGTGTATCAGTGAACATGGTCTCAAGTGAGGTATCCAGCAAGATTTCTACGACTGAATATGACTCAACCTTTTGCGCGGCCTTCTTCCTTGTTGACTTTCTATGCATGTCAAACCTACGGTGAGCCGGGTAGCACAAATAAGGAGTATGTAGAAATTTAGCAATTATTGAACGCAATACTTCCTACAGATTGTGAAAAACATGACAGAATTGGATTTTAACTAAATGATTTAGCAGAGCATCCATAAAATTTCTGGAATGTGCATTTTCATGCTATGAAAGCTTTTTTGAAAACAATTAACTAGTTTACAATACAAAGATCGTTCTACTGCCGCAAGCTTTTACAAACGAATGTAGGGTTAGTCATGGTGCTACTATTGCGGGCCAAGAGGCTTTCTTAATACGTTTTGTGGCGATTTTGGCTCTAAAACCTGGATTTGGTACAAACAATTTTGTTATTCGGGATGTTAGCTACAGGTTTGGGCATGGAGCGTGATCTATGCGAGCCGGCTACGGCTGTCAAGCTGTAAACGGAAATTTCAGGGAGTGTTTTCCTTATCAATGGGATTGCACGTGAGAAGTCTTACTTAGGGCGTCGAGTAAGCAATAGTGGGAAAAGACCGAGACATGCATGAGAGGATAGGGCCTACTGAGCTCTGGTTTGCATAGAATGGCTTCGTGTTCTCATCGTATCAAATGAAAACTATCCGCTTAACGTGTATGGGTTTCCTTCGGCATATATATAGCAACAAAACTATCAAAAGGGAGTATGATTCAAGCTAAGAACCTCAGATAACATAAAAAAGGGAGGGACAAAGCACCTACTTGTCAATTTGCGGTATCTCCTGGTGGCTAGCGGGCGTTCCGAGACAAACGGTGGTCCAAACAAAAATCCAATGGCGAGCTATGTCTTCCGTCAGCAGTGGTGGTATGAATTTCCCAAACCCGTTCTACATGCTCATATAGGGGAAGCATTAACTTCACATACGTGAAAGGTTGGCGGATTGATGAGCACGGGGCTCAAGGAAAACGGGTAATTAAAACGACAGATGGCCACACTAATGACCCCACCAACTCCGTATTCACACATATGCCCAAATCGACTTTTGGGCCAAAGCGACAATCTTATTGTTAAGTTTTGCGCCCGTAGCGGATGTCTTAGTCTTAAATCGGTGTGACGATGAATTGCGCCAAAAAATTAAACTCATGGGCTACGTCAAAAGATGAAGCGCGGTTATAATGTCGGCCATTTTGGGGATAAATTTGCCCATCGGCGGAGGATTTGGTCACAACCTGTGCGCCAATGAAAGATGCGCCATAGAGTCGTGAAGAAAGATCCAACGGGTTTCCATATCGGCGGTCCCTTTTATGGTTAAATCATGCGCCATAGCGCTCGAGATGTCGTTAGCAATTGCGCCACAAGCGGGCACCATAGGGTTAAGACTTATGCCATAGTGGGTCCAAAAAAATGAGTCCTTAGAGTGCGCCGAAAGTGGGAATCTTATTGTTAAGTTTTTGCGCCCGTAGAGGACAAGTTAAGTTTGAAATCTGCACAAGAAGCCCAGAAATTGGTTGAATTACGGTTGGTATTATCGCCGAAGCGGCAGAGTTAAGGTTAATATTTGCACCGAAGCGGGGAGAGCTATGATTAAAATTCGTGCCAAACGCTAAAAGTGATTTGGCCATAGAAAAATTTGGATGACAAACTTCTTTGAAAAACAAGTGTTGAAGTTTACCAAAATGGAGTAGGATAAGCTTCAAAGAAAAGAGAAACATTTGTTGCAAACAATGTAGAAGGAGGGGCCCCAACATTTTCAAAAATTTGGGGAAGGATGTTGCAGCAACAACAGAAACATAAAGAACAGGAGCCATTTTTTTTACAAGAAATTCATATAGGTAATGTTATCAATAACACCCTAGGGGTTTTGAACTAGGCCCCTATTGGCATGAGACAATACAAATCCCTAGAATTGGCAGTAATTGGATGATATAACCACTTGGGATAAATGCCGATTTCAAACACTTGAATGAATGGCTAGATTGACAACAATAAAGAGAGAAAATAAAACATAGTGAAAGTATTTCATTTTCATTTGGAGATATGCACAAAGCCATGAATTAGCCATGAAACCTTGAACCTATGAAATAGTTGTTTGATTTTGGTATCAAATTTTGGAGTTCTTTGTAGAGAATAAATTCTAGTGTCTATTAAGGCATGTTATGCAGGGATAATTTTAAGGACCCATACTTATTTAAAGTGTATAAACCTTGGTGAATCTTACCAATTCTTAAAATGTCAACTATAAAATATTTGACGACATTTTTCTAAAATTATTTCAATTTATAAGGATTTTAGATTCTTTATATAATAATTTGGCGAATTTTAAAGTGAAAAGAGTTTACCCCATCAAAATTGGGTGAAATGGGGCTTCAAAAAATGCAAATTGGTGAATCTATTTTGAAAAAAAACATGGAAAAAATATTCCATGGGCTAAATTTCACCCCTAAAATTATCCTTGGATCTAATTGCTTATGTCTAATATAGGTTTTGTTGCTTTTGATTGGGTGGCATCTAGGATTGATTTGGGTTCTTTTCTACAACGTTGCTCTTTTGAGGCTACCACCAGTTGTTCGCTTCTCCCATCTCCCTCTCATGTGAATTGTACTTTGTTCTAAGGTTGTCATACCTGGTTTTGATGATGTCGTACCTTGTTTAAGGGTGCTATTGTTTTTGGTTGAGGCTGTCGTACCCTATTTGAGGCAGCCATACCTTGTTTGAAGGTGTCGCTATTGTGTTTGAGGGTGTTGTTTCCTTGTGTAAAGGTATTGTTGCTTGTGTGAGGATATCGCTACCATTAGAGAGATTTTGAGGTCAAAAAAGGGCCTCCTAAGAGATGTACTACAAAAATATGAGATATATTAAAATATTATGAATTGGGGTGTTTTATGGGGTAGGTATATATGACAAGTCACCTCCCACACTATTTTCTATGCACAATATAAATAACCATGGTTGAGTTACTTTTCAAAATTCACTAGAAATAAAATTAATAAAATAAGACTACATTGATGTGACTAAGATTCATTGTAAATTCCCAAAAATGTATTGTCCTTTAACATTTATTTGTCTTGAACTTGCAAATGAAATTAAATATTAAAAAACATTTTTAAGAGTTTTTTTTTAATTTTATGTTGACTTTTTATATTTAGTACTTTTCTCATGAATTTAATAATGTAATTTAATTGAGAATTTATTTACATGTAAAATGTCAATAATATTATTATAATCCACATTGCATTATTATTATTATTATTATTATTATTATTTATTAAATCTATTATTATTCTTTATTAGTTTGACATTATGTTATTAAATAGAATGGAGTGAATATATAATTTAAAATTAAAAACATAAAAATAATAATATATTATTTTATAAAAAAATGTGAAAGGACTTTCTTTATGAATTAAGAGTACTTCACTTGAAAATGACAATAATATTATTTTATGTAAAAGTGTGAAAAGACATTCATTATGAGTACTTTACTTGAAAATGACAAAAATATTATTTTATGAAAAGACTATCATTATGAGTACTTTACTTTATGACTTAAAAGTACTTACACCACTACCTTAGTTAACTATGTGTTTTCATCCACCATAGAAAATTTGACAAATAAGCATTCTTAACTCATGCAATGCCACCTCACCAAGGGGGATGATGTCATCTACTAGAATGTGATTGGTTGTATTTTATAGTACATTTCTTTGTTTTGAGGCCCTTTTTTGACCTCAAAATTTCTCTAATGTATGTTTGAGAGGGTCTTTGCTTATTTTGAGAGTGTTGTTGTTCGTATGTGAGGGTACCGTTGCTGCTAATGATGGTCCGCTGCCTGTTTAAGTCTATCGTTGTTTCCTGTGAGGCTTTCGTTACCCTATTTGAGGTTGTTTCTACCATTTGTGAGGGTTCCAATCCCTGTGTGAGGGTGTTTCCGCCACTTGTGTGAGGTGTTTGTCCACTACTGTGAGGGTTTTGAAGGTTTGCTATGAGGTGTCCATTCCATTGTTGTGAGGATTTTGTGATTGTTGGACACCTATTGATAGTCTTGGTTAAAGTCTTGGGGTTGACCTTGGAGCTAATGTATTGTAACTGTCTAATCGTATTCTTCATCACTCTATCTCTCTCTTTCTCTCAAGTATGTGATTACCCTTAGGTAAGGGTCAGTTACTTTTTTCCATTTATTGACTTGTCTCTAAGAGACAAGATCTGATTTAAAAGTAAATTTTGAGTATAAAAAAGGTCCAACTCATCAAGTAAGTTATCAAACTTGTTATTTTTTTTTGTTAGTTAGATATCTTACTATTACTAATTTATAGTCTAGTTTATTTTTTGTTAATTAGTTTACTTTATTACTACAGTTGCTCGCAGCTCTACTGGTTGTGATTTTGTTTTAGTAGTACTTTTACTATGTATGTCTGCAGTTAGTTAAAATTGTATGTTTCAAACCCTAACTTTAACACAATGATTCTTAATTATTGTTAAAGTTGAAAGAGATGAAAATTATATCTTAAATTTTAACACCTATCACTTGGGAGAATGTTCACTACTTGATCACTTGATGATCATGGTTGTCTTCTTGTTATCTTGATTGTGGAAAATATGGTAATGAATCTCTTGACATAATATGGAGCCCTTCCCTTTGAATTATAAAGAATTCCTAGAACAATGTGCACACTTTGATCCAGTGGTTTCTAAAGCCTCAATCACATCAAAATATCAGTAACTAATATAATCAACAACCTAATCTGAGCACAATCTGGGAATATAACAGCCTTCAAATAGCATTAATTATCCATTTCTGAGGCGCATTTTGGAAAGCATCATTCATGATAGCCCTCAATATCAGACCTGTAGCAACATGTGGGTAAAAAACAGTGGTAAATACCTTATTCATGTACCTTAAAACATCAGCAAACCCAGGACTGGGTGTATTGTGGGTAAGAAACAACCTCCTCTTTCAAATATGGGAATGAACAGTCCAAGTTTAACTGTCAAATACTCATCAACGACAGTATGGGAATCATTCTCAATTAATTTTGTAATATTTGGGCATATTACAACCCTACAAAGGTGACGAACAACAACCTTTTCCGATTCTCAGCATGTCTCAGTCCCCAAACAACACTTAAACAATAGTTATGGGCACATAAACAGTGGTAGATAAGACTATTTCTCAGATAATATGTATATACAGTCTGAATTCCTTTACGTTGTGCATGTTTCCTCTGACAATGAGTGATGTAGGATCACTTATCCTTAGAAAACTTATCCCAATGTGCCTTGGAAAATTTCTCCCAATGTGGTTGATGGTTCCATATTGGCACTGAATCTTCCAGTCCAAATTCATCTTTATTGTAGTCGTTGGTTGACTAATTTCAGGATAGCCCCTATCAATGTAGGATTATATGAAATCTTGATTCAAATCTTGTCATTACTACTCTTTCTATCTAATCATGACTTCCACCTATTATATTTGAGAAAATATTTTTTCAACTAAGTGGAATTCCCAATCCATTATGGGATTATATGAAATCTTGATTCAAATCTTGTCATTACTACTCTTTCTATCTAATCATGACTTCCACCTATTATATTTGAGAAAATATTTTTTCAACTAAGTGGAATTCCCAATCCATTATGAAAGATGAAATAAAAAATTTGATTTTGTAATATGAGATGCAACCACCCCAACAATAGTTGTTTCTATAAGATGCACTATACTGACATTAATGACAACAACTTCTCTTATTTCAATAAAGAATTCATTAATGATTGTATTCCATTTATTATGGGTTTGTATTTTTTGCATATTTCTCCCTTTATTAGAATCAAATGTTTCTAGGGATATGGAAGGAGCTTCTTCAAAGTTCAGGGGCATCTCTCTCATGAACCACTAAAACTAGAATGATTTTTATATTAATGGAGTAGACCTGATGTTATGCCCATCTTGGACCTAGCAACACCTTATGAGTCATCCATGGAAAAAAAAACCTTCTGAGTCATCCATGGAAAAACACATTTTGAGTCATATGGATTGTTCCCTCCAATAGGAACAATCTGAGGATGCTATCTGTTACCTCCCATTTTGCATGGGTGTCCACATGTGATTCTGATCACAATCTTCAACAAGGGTGTCATTGTTGATACCTTGTTGAACATGAGACATGGATGGGGTTTTGTTGTGTCGTAGATGGGCCAATGTCATTCTTATGGAGGCTTGAAGACAAACCTTGATATGTTGATTTGATGAAGTGAAGTCAACAAGAGGTCTGATTTGATTGAGCATTATAAAAGCAATTCAACCCTAGAAGTAATTATAGGACCTTTGTGTGGCACTTATCTACTCATGCTATAACTTTGTACTGATGCAAGTAGAATATAAATTAAATGTATTCTTGTAATATTTATCTACTCATGCTATAACTTTGTACTGATGCAAGTAGAATATAAATTAAATGTATTCTTGTAATATTTGGCAGATCGGGCCCCTTGGTTGTTCTCCCCTTCTATTGGTCCATGTCAAGAGGTTGTTTTCGGAACTAAATCAACCATGGATTCCTTTATGGATTTACCTATTGTATTTATTCCTACATCCTTATCTTTCATGTTGTGGAAGAGTGGTGTTAGAAATCCCTCCTATAGGCTATGATCCAAGGTTCTTTTGGATATTTTTGGTAATACCTTTTGAGAGATAAATCCCAACAATCCAATTATGCATGATTCCTGTTAGGGACATATAGATTGGAAATATGACCTTTGATATTGGTAGTGTATGTTTAAAAGGGTCACAACTCAGATTTTAGCCTTGTTGTCTTCCTTTCAGTCAGCTAAAATCTCCAAAGGACCTTAAACTTTTGGAAATTTGTGGATAGATAAGAAATATCCATGGAATTTCTTTGATGGATCCCACCAAGACTCAAGCCAGGCCTGTGGGGTGTCATTTATCCCATATTAATATATTCAAACTACTTATTTGTCAAGGAAAACTTAGGGGTAGGAAGTTGGAACAAATAATACTAGTGAGTTTAAGGCCCTCTACTTTTAAAATTGGCTATGGATAAGTGAATTTGGACTGTATAAGTCTATGGATACTTAACACTAGTCATAAGATGGATGAAGGATCAAACTCATATTCACAACATGGGATTGCTTACTTTGGATATGCTTTGGATCTAAAACTGAAGGACATCTCAATGCGATTCACTAACATTAACAACAGGAAAGAACAAGAGGAAAATGTAAGTTGTAAATGTGGTCTTCTAAAGCACTTAAAGCCATATTAAATGTACTCAACCTACATTACCAAATTGACAATAAATTGTCTGTAAGTGTTATGAGCAGCTGGGTGTCCAAAAAGGATGCATGAATTGCTATTTTATTAATATTAAATAGATGTTGGATGCATGTAATGTAGAGGTTATGTGATTATGAATGAAAACAAGCAACGATTTGTGCTATGATGGGTGTGGCAGTCTATGGTCATGACATCAAACTAGGTTTCTATGATCATGACATTGAACTAGAGTTTTCGCAGTGGACGTTGATGATGATAGGAGCGTGAGCACATGAGCATATCCATGGATACATATCTAGAGTCAATATATTACAATGCCAAGTATGATCTTAACCCTACTTTGATTTTTTAGATGCATGTCGAATTAATGGAAGTATGAGAAATTTCAAAAGTCAAATGATCCTATGATCTTAACCCTACTTTGATTTTTTAGATGCATGTCGAATTAATGGAAGTATGAGAAATTTCAAAAGTCAAATGATCCACCGATATTTGAGGTGGTGGTTGGAGTTGACATGTTGTATCATGTAGGTGGAATTGTGACGGAGAAGACTCGGTGGAATAAGACTCATACAAACTATTGTCGATGTAGACCCATATCTATTGACATCAAATGTTTCATATCTCAATCAGCTCACAAGTAAGTTGGTGTTATTTCCACCTCTATTTTTCAATAGATCTCAATCTAGGGTTTAAGCCATAGATTGAACATGTTTTGGAAGCTATCATATTGTAACTAGATCATGGAAAAAGTTTGGTTGATCTATTTTTTGTCCTGGAGGAAACTATGTTTGTTGAGGTGAAGGCAATTGTAGTGGTTGAAGACAATGTTGATGTCGTTACAGTTAAGGACCATTTGGTTTCAAAGGTTCAGTCCCCTCATCCTCATAAGCATAAGTGCATTTTATTACAACACATGTGATAAGATTAAAATGGTGGTAGGCTTACATGTCAAGTTAGTAGAGGTAGAGGGTTTGATGGAAACAACCATAGTTCGAAGATTCATGTGGAAAATGGTTAAGAGGGATGTCTTCAAACTATGGATGACTGAGCATTGGAAACCCATTTTGGAATATATTCTGAAGCTTCACTTGTTGGTTGAAGAGTGGATAAAAGATGGATTTGAAATTTGTTTTGGCTAGAATAGAGGTGGGGGTTTTCAGTTTTGTGTTTGAAGCAGTGGAGTTTGGGTTTTTATCCTAGGAAAGAACCAAACTACATTAAAAAATGGGGTTCTAATGCATGGTATCCTCTTAGAATTATGGTAGAGAACATTTCTAGAAATGGTGGGAAACATTATTGGTCATTTTATTGTGTTTGAATAAGGCTAGTTAGAATAAGCGAATAGTATATTGGCACGTATTTTTGTTGAGCTAGATCTCTCATTTTATTGTGTTTGAATAAGGCTAGTTAGAATAAGCGAATAGTATATTGGCACGTATTTTTGTTGAGCTAGATCTCAGGAAAGGTCTCCTAGAAAAATTGGGAATTGAATGGGAAACCAGTTTATTCACAAAAACTTGATTACTAGAGATTACCATTAAGATGTGGTTTTTTTCATGTGGTGGGACACCTAAAAGAGCCTTGTATTGTTACATTGCAAGCCTCATATATATAGAAAAAGAAATGGACTAAAAACATGGATGGAGGAGGTCATTTGGAAAAGGAAGGAGGAAATAGTGACATAGTACTTAAGGATAACTTTTACAGAATGGAAGCTAGCATTAAGAAGTTTGAATTGTCTCTTGGTCAATTCCCATTAAGTACAAGCTCGCTATGTGTGGTTTGATTTCTTCAATAAAAGGTGTGCATTTGAATGACCCTACTATATGTTTTCTAGACTCCATGGAGTTTCTTTGATGGATCCCATCAAGACTCAAGCCAGGCCTGTGGGATGGATTTTTTCATTTATCTCATATTAATATATTCGCATTACTTCTTTGTCAAGGAAAACTTACGGGTAAGAAGTTGGAACAAATAATACTAGTGAGTTTAAGGCCCTCTACTTACTCTTAAAATTGGCTCAAGATAAGTGAATTTGAACTGTATAGGTCTATGGAGACTTAACACTGGTCATAATATGGATGAAGGATCTAACTCATCTTCACAACACGGGATTGCTTACTTTGGCTCTAAAACTGAAGGACATCTCAATGCAGTTCACTAACATTAACAACAGGAAAGAACATGAGGACAATGCAAGCTGTAAATGTGGTCTTCTGATGCACTCAAAGACAGGTTAAATTTTCTCAACCTGCACTTCCAAATTGCCAATAAACTGTCTGCAAGTGTTATGAGAAGTAGGTACGTGTTCTGAGAAGTAGGGTGTCCAAAAGGGTAGCCTGGTTCCTTATGCAGTGTATTGCTTGAGTATATAGTCTCCTACAAGCAACATATGGATGTTCCAATTTTTTTTAAAATAGATGAGAATTTCTGCAAGGAGCTTCATCATTCAATAATAGTGCATTGTTGTCATTTTCGCTGCTCTCATTTCATCATCTGCAACTGTTTCCTGATCTCAGATAAAAAAATTCTTTATTTTTCTTATTTATGTTTCTTGTTCCATCACCTTCTTATTCAGACTGGAACTTGTTCTTTACATTTTGAATCAACTTCCACACTATTCTTTTGTTTCTCCAGGTTATTGAGAGCCCCAGGGGCTAGAGATTATACTGTAAAAATTAGGGATTAAAATGTGGAATGTTTGTGGGATTCTTGATAGTAAGTCATTGTTGAGTTCAGTGAGTGTGGAGAGAGGCCCTGAATTTGGGATTCAAGTGTAACTGTTATTTGAATCCAGTCTGGGAAAGAACATTCATGAGAATCCCATCAATTTTTAGTTCTATGGCCCCATCATTGATTTAGAATCTAGATCATTATTACTCTGCAGTCCCACTGAAAACATAATGTCATAATCCCATTGTCTATTATAGGTTTTTCTTCTGGTCACACGATTCAATGGTTTTTTAGACCATACACTTGTCATGGATACATGTATTTATTATTCAACACAATCTCATTATACAATTTGTAGTATGTACCTTAGGATTCCACAATTGCTAAAGATCCACTCCTTCATAGTATAAGATTCATGACTCTTGAGGATGAGTTATTTATAGTTACACATGCAATCAACATGCAATATATAGTTATGGACTATCATTATGGAATTCATTGGGTTTTATATTTTCACATGGAAGTAGATAAATTAATTATGTTAGATATGGTTTCTTGGCTCCATACACCACCCAGCTTAGGACAAACCGATATAACCTTGGCTTCTAACTCCATATGAGTGCATATCTGGAGGACCACTTACACTTCATAGAGACCTTAGAGGCATTTCCAACCCAAATCCCATACGAGAAGTCAGAGAAATCATCCAGACTCTAGTGGCGAGCGACCCCCCTAGGTAGAGGTACCATACATAGTGCAACTTCTCCTCTAGTTCCTCCTCTACATAGCCTTTTATCTTGAGATTCCTCCATTCAACCTCAGATGTTAGGAGATATAGATCCAGTGGATCATGAAATCCCTATCCTATGACTTGTGTTACCACCCTTATTGCATAAGTGTTCACCTATAATTTTCATGAGGATTCATGAGCTTGCTGAGAAGATTATCTGGGCAGAGGTAGACAAATATCAGCAAGAAGCAAGTTGGTTTAGTGAGTATGGACCTGTTTCAAGTACTTATGCCAGATGGGCATGTTGGAGTAGTTATGGGCTCTTTTCCCACCTCCAAACAACCTCATATAGCATTTTGGGTGGTAAACCAGCAGTAAACAACAACAATCTTAAGTCTGGGAAGATTTTTTATCAAGACAGATGTAAAAAATGGAGTTCTAGGCATTTTCCTCTTGTAGCAGCATGGCTCATGCTGCGTTTTTTGAGGTCTAGCCGATTTTGTGCAGGCTGGGTGTGTAAGAAACCAAATCTAAGCACAATATGGAGATATAATATACTTCAGACACCAGTAACTATCCATTTCTGAGGCACATTTTGGAAAGCAGCAGTCATGAAAACCCTCAATATCAGACATGTAGCAACATGTGGGTAAAAACAGTGGTAAAAACCTTATTCGTGTACCTTAAAGTAGTATCAAACCCATGTCTGGGTGTATTCTGGGTAAGAAACAACCTCCTGTTTCAAATATGGGCAAGAACAATCCAAGTTTGACAGTCAAATATTGAACAACAGTTTGGGCATCATTTTAGCGAATTTTGGAAGTTCTGGGCATATTGCATCCCTAAAAAAGTTACGAACAACAACCTTTTCCAATTCTGGGCATGCCTCAATCCCTAAGCAGCCCTTAAACAATAGTTATGGGAACATAAGTTGTCAACGAAGACCTTTAGAATGTTGGATTTCAAGGGTAAGAACTTGGTGAAGTAACTTTAGCCGTAAGAAAACCCATGATAGTTTCTGCATAATTTATTGAGTTTATATCACTTCAGAAATACAATATTTATCCATGTTAATTGCATTTTATTATGGTTGGGATGGAATATTAGAGGTTCATACAATGATACAACTTGTAGGAGTTTGCCTTTGCAAAATACTTTAGCTTTTGGATTTTGGAGGTGAACTAGTCTAATTATCTTTTAGAGGTAATTTAGTCTCTTTAGGAATATTTCTTCTAAGAATTTAATGGATGTTAACAGTTTGGAACTTTTATCTACTTCATGCATGTTCTCAGCATTGGAAGTTGTCAGGGAAGACCTCTATAATGTTGGATTTCAAGGGTAAGAACTTGGTGAAGTAACTTTAGCCATAAGAAAACCCCAGATAGTTTATGCACAATTTTTAAATTTTATCACACCATCTGCATGTGATATTTATGTTTGTGAAGCTCATCGTCTCACAACAATCTTTGCTTTATGGCATGCTTTTTTAAATAGTTGAATTTCATAGATCTCTATCTCCTAGATTTAATGTGAACGATCCACAATTCAACACCATATTAAGCAATGTTCCTCCAATTTTTCAGGACATCAGAGTGCATGAGTGATGAAACGCACATGGGGGTGTGTGGAGACGCACCCCAAATTTTAGGGAAATTCATGGGGGATAGGGGGACAATAGACTCCATAGCATAGGGGTCCCTGTCTCTAAAATTATAATATATATATATATAAAACAATTCTTCATCCCATGTAAAATCATCATTGTGCAATGTAGAAACCAAATATTAAATTCAAAATGACTAAATGATACAAACATGATTCAGTGTCAACATTGTTATTATGCTTTATGATTTGTGATTTATCATATTTGATTTTCACATTGAATCAATGATACATGCACATCTTGTCAAATTTATGATTTATAACAAAATCATAAATGAAATACATTGGTTCAGATTCATCATTCTAAATAGTACTAAGTAAAATTTAAATACTAAAAATAAATTACTCACATAGTAAAGATTTACGAGTCAAGGACTCGATCTAAGGCCATCAAAATCTAAAGTCAAAATTTAAAGTCAAAACTAACAATGGACAATGAAAACTAAAAATAAAATTTGCTAAAAAAATCTACATCAAATTAGCATCCAAATCTACATCAAATTAGCATCAAGGAGACAGTTCCATGGACTGGTCCTCTACATCCATCTCATGCATGAAGTATGTGTAAAATCAAAATAAAATTAGCATTATTTTTATTTACTTTTTACCTTTTTTATGTTTTTTTTTTTAATTTTTAGGGTTTTCTGGGAAAAATCGAGGGGGACGCCCAGGTATCCCTCTTTTTGGAAGGGGGCACCCAGAAGCCCCTCGTTTTGCAAAAGGCATCTTGCATATTGGTGAAACATTTCACTCTGTGTTTTTCCAAGTTTCATAAAATGGGGGGCGTGGTGAAACATTTCGCATGGATCCCCCCACATCCTGGGGGCGTGGGAAGCATGGGGGCACACTCCAAACCCTGCGGGATGCAGAACAATGATATTAGGTTCATGACCTGCAATTTTCCGATGCATTGTGCTCTACTTTACCTTTTTCAATGCATGCTTAAACATAGTGATCCTACTTCTGTTGAAAGTATTGCATTCTAATTCCACATGTGCCTTATTGAGTATAAATTATTTTTTATCACTATCTTAAATTCTTTCCAATTAGTAATGGGTCGTTTACCTTGTTATAGTTGTCATTCATAAAGCTCCCCGGAGAAACAAGGTCTTGGCATTGCAAGTTCAATTTTGCACGGGCAAATTTTGCGGGTCAATATGTCTTTGTATGGAGTGATAGTCTTCGATTGTCACATCCAATCATCAAGCTTTTGGGCTATGATTCTGTAATGATTCTATGGGCATCTTATTGGGTTCTTGGTATTGTATTCTTGTTTTTACCATAAAACTTGTGTGTCACATCCTAGCCTTTCTTTGCTTGCAAACCTCTTGATCTTAATTTGTTCGTCCAACCTGCTTTGATATCATTTTGATCTGGATTTCTAGGGTATCCTTGTTTACCAGTGCTAGTTTCTCAAGTGCAACAGTTACAAAGATTTGATAGTAACAAGATGGTCCATGCATTTTCTATGATGTATCAGTTACTCTTATTGATTAGTTTTAGGACAATATTAGTCATTGTCCCTGACATCCTTTTCCATGGCATATCCTGTTGTGTGAACCATATCTTCATGAAAAGGTTTAAATGGAACCTTCTCGTCTAGTGCAATTTATGTGCATAGGACATTCACTCTTTGGTGTTGCACATGTAGGTTGTTTTCTTGTGCTGCATGATGTATTTATGTGCCAAGTTGTTGCATGGCTTGTGGAGTTGTCTGTTGTTTGTTGAACTATGCACTACTTGTGCATGGAACTTCTTTGTTTGTACTTTGTGTTTCTTTTTGCACACTACTTATTATGTGTTGCAGTTGCACAGTACGTGCTGCAAAATGTTTCTTTGGCAATGCAATTTGTCCATGGATCATCTTCACTGGGAGAAATTCCTCCTTTCTGTTGATCATCTATTTTTCTCTTACATGCTAGAGAGATAATTGAATTTTTATTTCCTTCATACTTCGAAAGTGTATTTTGTTTCTTTTCCTCGTCTTATTAGAAGCTTTCAATCCTAGAGCACTTAAAATTTTTGTAGAATGTATACTCCCAGTCTTGTGTTGGAGAAAGGGATGAGGAAAGTTAACCCATCTTTACCCATCTTCTTGTATAAATTTTTCTTTCATAGATTTATTTTCGTTGCTTTTTTATGCATGTGATCCATAAGCATTTGTCTGGAAAACTCCTTTTTTGTCTTATTGTTATTTTGTATTTCCCTTTCTTTGTATTAAGGTCACTACCACTGGGGCAGAGTAAAATTGTGTAGTGCCATACACTTGGCATTTTGTTTCCTAATGTTGATAATGGATTTTTTCAAATGATTTTCGTTCATGAGATGTGAATCCTAAGAATCTAGAGTTCAAGAATCTGTAGATCTGTAGAATCTAGAGTTAGATTTAGATTTTTTAATTGTCCCTTATCCTGTCACACTCTCTGATTGATTTTCCCATATTATAGAGAATATATCAATCTTCATGATTCATTATAACTGCTTAGGTAGACCAAGTTATGCTAATTAGTAATATGCCATCCTCAGCCAATAGTACAAACTGTATAATATAAATCAGACGAACAGTTGCAGGGTTCAGTAATGTTCTGACTCTGATTTTGGTGTATTGTTTTTCTTAGTGAAATTGTCTCTATGGTGGGATTAGAATATGTATCAAATGAAAGAGCAACCAAAATTATAGTTGGCACCCCTTTATTAGGATCTGGAATAACACTGGATTCAGTTGAGGCATTCTCATAATTGGTTTCCTTTCAAATGATACATGGAGTGCTAGGGTCAATGGTTACAAATTATATAGGAAAATTCACTACAGTCAAATTTTTCCCAGGGAGATTTTATATATCTTAAAATTCAAGTTGACAATGTGAACATGGTCTGCAAGAATGCAGATGTTTGTTGCCTCATCAACAACATTACCTTGATTCCCATATCATCTGTAGAAATCCGTCTTTAACATGGCCTTATTGATCAATTGGACTAGAGGAATTAATCTTCTACAAAGTCGCCTTATATCATAATTATGATATTCATTACACATATATTCACAATCGGATTGAATATAGCCTTCTTATTTTCTCTATATTTGTAGTAATTTAAATGACAGGAATAAAATGCCAGTTAAGCTGGCACTTGATGGTTAGTCTAGATCAAAGACCAAATTTAGGACAGGTCAACCCATTTGAAGCTTTCCTTCCTGACAGATAACATTGCTCTCCAAAATCACTATATTCAGGTTTAACCAATTGTTGATCCTTATCGTACACTTTGTTATATTGTCTTACAAAAGGACATAAAATTCAGTAGATAACTTATTTTATAATCTATTAAAAACGTTGCAGTCCTTGCTAAAATGTCTTGTATGGCTTCAATGCTAGCTTTGCTAAAATGTCTTGTATGGCTTCAATGCTAGCTTTACAACATATCATTTCTAGATATGGATGCTTTCCTTACATCCTTTGCCAATAAATGTTTTAGGAGTTTGCAAGGATGCTTTATATTCACAATTCTTGTCTCTTTTACGAACCAATTTTTTATGCTCTTTTCTGACCTTTTTCAATTCATATAAGAAATTATCTTAGGCTATCTTCCATTGCTTGTATTAATTCATTGTTTATATTTGGAGCTATTTCATGATCATTTAGACATATTTTGCTAGTATATTTTAGCTGAACTTATTTTCTTGTGGACAGATATGCAAGTATCATGTCAATAAATGTTGTTTGAAAGGGGATGAATGCCCATTTTCACATGATCTTTTAGCTTTTCCGTGCAAGTTATACGACACAAAGGGCTATTGTTTGTAAAAAGACATGTGTCTCTTCTCCCATAAGGAACGTTTTCTAGGAATCTATAAGACAAATTTTCTTTTAGGGGTGGTTAGGCACATAGTACATTTTGTTCAGGTTTTTTATCTCTATGGTTGTCAGTCAGCTAGAAGAAATATTAACTGGAAGATACACATCTAGAAGTACTTTGCACACATCTAGAAGAAAGAGACTATTGCTTTGCACCACAAGATTGTTTTTCTGGTTTTCTACCTGTTAATCTCATTGAAAGCATATATATTCCATACATTCCCTCTCCTCAAAGATAATGATAAAGATTATTATCAATATTTGGATATTCCTTTTGATTCACTCACTCATACTCATAGATGAGGATTGTTGGCGTCTATTTTTGCATCCAATTACAGAAAATGCTTTGCAGGATATTTTAAAGCAGTCCGAGGTAGAAAAACAAGAATTTTATGAGCAAGAATGTACGCAAGGTAGTATTCAACATTTTGTTGCAAATAATCCATAGACGTTGGATGAGCAAAGCAAATTTTCTGCTGTCTTTGTTGCAAATAATCCAAAGACGTTGGATGAGAAGGTACTTGGAAATGCTTTGTGTCTTTATCCAAGTACTGACACAGTGTAAAATAAATCGATACAATAGGTAACAGAAAATTGGAGGTTTATTACAATATATTTGTTTGTACTCTTGAATCTCTTGTAGGTTTTTTGGATGAGTATCGGAATGTGAAGGCTTCAGCGTATTGTGCCATAATCAATTCATTACTAATAATCATCTGCAAAGAAATATCTCTGTATCTTTTGAGATGTTTCAAGAGCCTTCATCTTTACTGACTTCCTGGATTCTCTATACAAGGAATATGTTGGAGGATTTCACAATGTCAAATTATATGCACAAGGACTATTGATTCATTACAACTGAAAGCCTGGCAAATAGCATCGAGCATTTCTTATCAGTGAAATCGGTATTTATTTTGTTCTTCAGAAATGAGTTATAGTAATCATGTGATCCAGGATGGATTACGGAGATATTTTTTTCAAGGCCTCTGCAAAGTTAGCCCCAGAATCCATAGTAAAGGTAGTTGCTTCCTTGCATGAATGAAAATAGTGTTGTTGGTCCTTAAGTTCAATCCTTCTTCACATAGTGAGCATTTCTCAAACGTTTCTTTACCAAACACATTGGCTAAGGGATTTGTGTGATAGCACTTACCAGTTCTATTCCTTTAAAACAAAAAATCTATTAATTTTTTAGGATACTTTATGATGAAGATAAATGTTTTAATCCCTTGAAGAAATCCAACTTGTGGGCCCACTCATTCTCCATTCATCTCTGAGAAAATAAAACCACATGTCCAACCCATTAATTAGGATCAATTATCATCAAAGTTACATGAGTTGTGGGTGCAATTAGAATTGGAAGAAGACCCCATTGTGGGTGTGGCAATCATACCAAAATTAGGAATCAGGGAATAGGCACCAATCCTATTTTTTTTAATAAATATATATTTAACTTGTATGCTAAAAAAAGAGAATAAAGTTTTGGAAAAAACATAAAAATTAGAGATTACAATGTTTTTGTCTTTGTCATTCATATTTGAGATTCAGATTCATTATTCACAGAATTGTAGATAAATAAAACTTGTAATTAAAATTTCTGATTTCTAAATAACTAAGTTGCACTGAAGCGGCTATAGATATGGGGGGGCCGGGTTGGACGGATATGACAAGTTTCAAAAAATCCAGATACGATACAGCGGGGAAACGACACACATACACACACACACACACACACATATATATATATATTATCATTGCCATCATAACCAGCCTAGATCCAAATCCTAGGCTCTATCAAGCACCGAGAGGGATCAAATCTCTCGAGGTGCAAACCTCTCCTCGAAAAGCTCCTTGAGTGCAATACCTAAAAAGAGGTTTGCACCTCGGGAGATTTGATCCCTCTCGACGCTTGATAGAACCTAGGATTTGGATCTAGGCTGGTTTCAGTCGTGGGCGATGACACAAAACTGGAGTTTGATCAGCATTGTAAGGAATAGGTTAAGTTGAAAACACAGATACATTTACGAGGATTATCATAATGTAAGTAATAAGTATTTAGGATTGAGTAAATTGTTAAACTGTAAAATAGAGAAAATTCGCCCAATTTTTTTTCGATTTTCTTTTTGTTGATCTGCTTTTTGTTTTGTTTGTTCTTCTCCTTCTTCTGCCGTCATTTCGCCATTTCGTACATTTTGACTTATTTGTTGTTCTGCAAACTGTTTTTTTTTCTTCTTCCAATTGCTTCAACTTTCTCTCTCGATACGCTCTTTGTCGATCAACGTTTCGTTTTCTTTGTTCTTCTCCTTTTTTTGCTGTCAATTCGCTTAACTTTTTTTTTTCTTTTTCTTTTTGTTGAACTGCGTTTTGTTTTGTTCGTTCTTCTGCTATCAATTCGTCTAACTTTCTTTTTCGATATTGTTTTTGTCAATCTGCATTTCATTTTCTTCGTTCTTCTCGTTCTTCTGCTGTCATTTCGTCCAACTTCCTTTTTTGAAATTCTTTTTGTTCTTCTGTTTTTCATTTCAAGTATTCTTCTCGTTCTTTTGTTGTCATTTCGTAAGATTTTCTTCCTTGATATGTTTTACGACGTTCAACGTTCTGTATTTTTGGTTCTTCGCCAGTTTGTCTCATAGCATCTTCCGCATGCAGATCTTCTATTTCTAGTTTAGACTCAAAAAAGTCAAACGTTAACATATACACTGAAATTTATGCATCGATGAAATCCACACTAAGATTTATGCATCTAAGAAATCTACGCTGAAATCAATGCGTCCATGGTATACACTGAAATCTATGCATCCACAGAATAACATCTACACTGAAAAATATGCAATAAAAAGCTCCATACACTGAAATCAATGCGTCCATAGAATAACATCTACACTGAAAAATATGCAATAAAAAAACATCATACACTAAAATCTATGCAAGTATAAAACTCACTTTACATGATAATGAAATTCAATATATTTACGAAATTCTATATTTTTAAAGAAAAAAGTAGATGATCTAGGAGGATTGAACCTTGGACCTCACGCCCATTATCACAACACCCTTACCACTATACTACATGTAGTTCTTATTATACATAGTAAAGAACTTATTTACTTATATGTAAATATTAAAATATTTTTTAATTTAAATTTAAATTTAAATTAAATGTTAATTTAATTTTAAATATAATTTCATGTAGTTAAAAATAGAACAATTTAAACATTGTTTTTTAAATATAATTTCATATAGTTCAAAATAGAACAATTTAAACATTGTTTTTTATTTTTTTTAACATAGTTACTTTTACTTAAGAGTTAAATGTTAACATTTTAACTCTAAGTATGATCCCTAATCGTACTTATGCAATATATGTGTATCCCTAATTTGATTTAGCCTAACTAATTTTAATTTAATAAATTAAATTTAAAAAATTTAAATTGGTAATTCTTATTATACATAGTCAAGAACTTATTTACTTATATTTAAATATTAATATATATTTAAATTTAAATTTAAATTTAAATTAAATGTTAATTTAATTTTAAATATAATTTCATGTAGTTCAAAATAGAACAATTTAAACATTGTTTTTTTATTTTTTTAACATAGTAAAATAAGAGTTAAACAGTTTATTTTTTTTATTTTTTTTAACATAGTTATTTTTACTTAAGAGTTAAATGTTAACATTTTAACTCTAAGTATGATCCATAATCTTACCGGTACAATATATGTGTATCTGTGATTTGATTTCGTCTTACTAATTTTAATTTAATAAGTTAAAATTAAAAAATATAAATTAGTAGTTTTTATTATACATAGTAAAGAACTTATTTACTTATATGTAAATATTAATATATATTTAAATTTTAATTAAATGTTAATTTAATTTTAAATATAATTTCATGTAGTTAAAAATAGAACAATTTAAACATTGTTTTTTAAATATAATTTCATGTATTTCAAAATAGAACAATTTAAACATTGTTTTTTATTCTTTTTAACATAATAAAATAAGAGTTAAATAGTTAATTTTTAATTTTTTTAATTTTTTTTAACATAGTTATTTTTACTTCAGAGTTAAATGTTAACATTTTAACTCTTAAGTATGATCCATAATCCTACCAGTACATAATATTTTATTATTATTATTATTATGTGTTAAGACAAACGGTATTTATGGCTGACAATATCGACAAACACTCCACTCACAAGATCTTCCTCATACAAATGTTATTTTTGGCCGACAATATCGACAAACACTCTACTCACAAGATATCCCTCATATAAATGTTATTTATGGCCGACAATATCGACAAACACTCGACTCACAAGATCTCCCTCATACTGGGTTGTAGAGCGCCTCTCGACGCAATCATCATAATATTATCATTGTACATCATCATCATCACCTGACACTACTATCAAATATCATTAATCATACATGTAACATGATTCTTAATCTACAGGCCTTGCAAGGTAGTCATCACCACAATACTACTTTGAAAAATGGATTCACCACAATCATTTATTGGTATTTATTAAGAGATTATTCTCTCATTTTAAACTACAAGCCTTGTTTAGAGACAATAAAATTGAGAAAGCTTGAACTTCAAAGATGATTTATTTGTGATAAATGGCATATGACTAACATTAGAATTAGGGATGGGAACTTAAAATAGAGGACCATTGAGTCTTTGTGTAACTTCTTTGATTTAATCTGTTGAATCAAAGGTCGAGTCTTCCTGACAAAAGATTCAACAAGACGTTACAAGGTTTTATAATTCAATGAAAGATTCATCAAGTTTATACAATATTTTTTAATTCAACGAAATATTCGCGAAGATTTTACAATACCTTATAATTTAGTGAAATATTCGTCAAGATTTTATAGTATTATATAATAAAATGAAAGATTCGCCAACAAATTTATATATACATACTATATTATTGATAAAATTGCCTTCAAAATTTCCTATATATCGAGGAGATTCACCCAATTTTTATACATATAAATTTGGGGGGGTTCTTAAAATCATCCACTTATGAGACTTGCATCCATATTTTGATATACTTCTTCAAAGTGGAAAAATACTATCATATCCAACCACCTCTTTGACATCAACTTTGAAGTACCACGACTAGCTAGATAGGATTAGGGACTTGCGCACATAATTTTATGTACTTATTCAAACTGGCATATGGATACTAAGTCCTCTTTGACATCAATGAAAACCAAAGTTCAACACATTTATTATTATCAAAAAATTGGAATACTTCCTAGATCATATCAACTCCCCCAGGTTAAGTTGAAAGCATCCTCGCTTACTCACACAAATGAGAGACTGAATGAAAGTTATCAATGATGAACCACTTGTCTTGACATGGGAGACGACCACGTTGTCCCGCGAAATAATAAATATTAGATCATACCTCAATGAATACGTGTGCACTTCCAACAATGTATCTTCTTGTAATGGATTCCAAAAATCATGAATATTGTGAGCCAGATGTGCATAAGAACTTCATATTCCAATTTCTTGGGGTCTTAATACTGATTAAAATAGGTTTGTAAATTGATTCATATAATTAAAAATATTAAAAATTATACAATGGAACACAACACATTACATAGAAATTACCCTAGAAACCCTTCACTTGGGGAAAACCAACAAACTAGTGAGTCTACAACTCATCTATTTAATCAAGACACTCAAAAATAGGTTTTTACAACCATGACTTGCTAGACCACAAATCACACTTCATTACATGCTCATGCTATACTACAATACAATTTCATATATCATGCACAACAATTACATCTTATTTTTAGATGTAATACAACAAACTGCTCATTAATGACAATCCATAACTTCTTAACCACTTTCAATTATTATGTTACAGTCAACTTGACTAAGTCAATTTTGATCGAATGTCCCATTGAGATTTCGGTTGTTCCATCGACTTTTCGTTGACCAAGTCGTTTTCCTTTAGCCAAACAACTTATCCTGGTTAGTCGGTTGACTAAAATTCCCCATTTGTCACCACCGAATCCAATCAACTTAAAAGACAACTATCAAATTTTCTAATAAATCCACATGCAAAGAATATAATATTCCCAACATTATCCCACTTGTTGTCTTCTTTGCATAAACAAGAGATTCAAAACTTCAATTCACTTAAGCAAGACTTATAAGCCCATTGTTTCCCTACATCAAGGAAACTTCGTTGTGCTCACCAACTTGGTCAATGAGTTTGCAACATTCTTCACCATGTCTACCTTTTCCAATAACACCTTTTGGTTCTCCACCATATCTCTCACCAAATGGTATTGAACATCAATGTGTTTTGTCTTCGAATGATATGTTGGATTATTTTCCACGAAATTCTACTTTGACTATCACAATCCAAGCTAACATCCTGTTGACCAAACCCAACATCTGAACACAATCTCTACAACCAAAAAAATTCTTTGCACACATGAGTAGCTACCATGTATTCATCCTCGGTAGTTGATAATGCAACGATTAAGTTCCTTCTACTCATCCAACTAACTGCTCTACCAAATATCTTGAACACATATCCCCTACTTGATTGTATGTGGTCGTTCTCTCCATCCCAGTCGGGGTCGACAAAACAATGTACATTGATTTTTGTGGTGTCCTTGGGCTCTCTTACATAACAAATTGCATAATACATCATGTTGCATAGATACTTGAATATTCCCTTGACTTTGGTCCAGTGCTCTTTTCTAGGTGTCGACATGTACCTGCTCAATATCGTGTCGAGTGCATACCATAGCATATATTAGAATATCCATAGAACTTCAATAGGGCACATACAACATGTACTCTATTTCTTCATGTGTATTAGATAATTGTTCACTAGATAATTTGACTCCCATAGGAATAGGCACCTTAACCGGTCAACTCTCCTGCATGTTGAAACATTTCAAAATTGTCTCAACGTATTTTCATTGACGTAACCAGAGTCTTCTACCTACTCGATCTCTCTGTATTTCCATTCCAAGAATGAAATTTGCTATCGTACTTGGAGGACAAATGCAATTTCACCTCCTTTATCAAATCCATGTTATTCCCAACCAACAACATGTCATCGACATACAAAACCACATATACAAAGTGATCACTGATTTTCTTCGTGTACACACAATGATTGGCCTAACTTCTCACAAATCCCAATTGGTGGATATACATGTCAAACTTCGGATACCACATCCTAGCTGATTGTTTTACACCGTAGAGAGACTTCTTGAGCTTACAGACCAGTTCCTTTTCTCCATCTACTATAAAACCTTTAGGCTGCTTCATATAGATTTCTTCTTCAAAATCACCATGAAGAAATGTTGTCTTTACATCCATCTGTTCTATCTCAAGATCAAATCCCACGGATAAAGACATTAGTACCCTTATGGAAGTTAGTTTATCAACAAGAGAGAAAATTTCAACTCAACTTGAGAATATACTTTCACTACTAGTCGAGCATTGTACTTCTCCACTTGACCTATTGCATTAAACTTCTACTTGAACACCCACTTATTATCAATGAGTTTCCTTCCATTTGGTAACTTGACTAGATCCCATGTTTCATTTTTTCTTTAAGGGATCCATTTCTTCTTCCATATCCCTTTTCCATAGTTCTCCCTCTATCGAGTCAATCACTTCCTTTATTAACATGGGATCGTCTACTATGGTAGATAAAGCAAAAGCATAGGTAAATTTGGTGGACTATACCTTTATGATTGTTTCCTTGCTCGACCAGACCTCTTGACATCTAGAGTATGTTGTTCCACCTCTTCATCAGACTTAGTCGACTCACTTGAATCCATACTTTCATCATTGATTTCAAACTCTTGATTTTCTAGTTTTTCTCTTTTAACCACTTCATTCTCGAAAATGCCTTTGACTTCCCTGAAGATCACATCTCGACTATAAACATTCTTCCTTGTCATTGGGTTCCATATCTTATATCCTTTTATCTAATCCCTGTACCCAATTAATATGCACTTCTTCGACTTCCTGTCGAGTTTAGTTCTTTTCTCCTTTGGGATATGCACGAATGCATCACAACCAAACACTCTTAGATGTGTAAGAGAGGGATTCTTACAAACCCATGCCTCATATGGATTCTTGTCGACTAGAGCCATCGATGGTGACCTACTCATTAGGTAACATGTTGTATCAGGTGCTTCTACCTAGACTTCTTGTGTGACTCCTGCACCACTGAGTATTATCCTTGCGTTCTCCATCAATGTTCTATTCATTCTTTCATTAGCTCCATTATGTTGAGGTGTGTATGGATTTGTTTTTTTTTCGAGGTATATCATGCTTTTTGCAAAACTGGTCAAACGATTTTCCACATAACTCTCCTCTGTTACCAATTGTTAGCACCTTAATTGTTTTACCATTCTGATTCTCCACAAGATCTTTGAACTCTTGAAACTTCTCAAATACCTCGGATTTATTCCTCAGAAAATACAAACATGGAATTCTGGATAAATCATATATAAAAGAAATCTAATAATGAGATCCACCTAGTGAAGGGACCGACATAGGTCCAAATAAATCACTATGTATTAACTCCAGTATTTCTTTAGATCTAGTAGAGCCAGATAAGAACCTTACACGACTATGTTTACCATAAATACAATGTTCACAGAAGTCAACTTCATCAGAGCAGTTAGGGAGGCCTTCAACCGTTCCTTTACTATGCATAGCACAAATACCTTTCTCACCCATATGTCTCATATGTTGATGCCACAACATGGTCAAGTCAACTAGACAAGAATATGTTCCCTTGGACTCAAGACAGACCACATTAGCACTTTTGTCGGTTTCTATTCTTCCCAATAGTTTATACATGGTTCCAGTCCAAAATCCTCTCATGAATACCATCAATCCTCAAACCATCTTGAACATCTCTTTCTCAAATAAAAATTGTACTCTTGCATTCCCCATCTTATTTACTGAGATCAAGTTTTGAGCCAAACATGGGATACGCAGCACTCCTCGAAGTGTTCCTATTCTTCCATCTTTTAGCTTTGGTTGAACTTTTCCTCATTTGACTATCTTGCTCAAACAGTCATCACCCAGTAGGCTATCACCACTGTCGACCTTCTCATACTCATAAAACCACTCTCTGCGAGGTGGCATATGATATGATGCACCAAAGTCGATTATCCAAGGGTCACGATCTGACTGTGCACTTGAGGAGGCCAAAGACACATTTCCTTTCTCTTCTTGCGAAGAATTTCCATTAGTCGAATGACTTTCCTTAGACCATTTTCCTTTATTGAATTCCATCAACTTGTAGTTATGTCTATAGTGACCGACTTTACCACATCGCCAGCATGTTTTCATTGTTGGACCAGGGGATATGGTCTTTGATCTACCCCTTGACTTCGATCTTCTACTGGAGATTTTTCCTTTTCCTCAATCTACCGGTCCCATATCCTTAGACAACAAATACTTCACCACATCGTTGATATTTAATGTGGTATTATTGCTTCCAATAGCCACAACCAAGCTATCCCAGGAATCTGACAAAGAACACAACAGACTGATGCACTTTTCCTCCTCAATGATTTTAAAATCCACTGACAACAACTAACTGATGACAATGTTGAACACATTCAGGTGCTCTATGATCGATTCACCTTCACTCATCCTCAGAAGGTACAACGTCTACCGAAGAAACAACTTGTTAACTAAATATTTCAACTGGCACAAGTTTCCCAACTTTTCCCATAGCTTCTTGGCAGTGTCTTCTTCTGAGGCAGTCAACAATCCAGAATTTGGTAGAAAAAATTGGATATTAATCCTTTCCTTTATATCAATATTTTTCTAGTCTACCTTCGACGGACCCATTGGATTCATTCCTCGGTTGACTTCAATCCATTGTTCTCGATCTACAAGGATATCATCCATCTTAAGCTTCCAAAACTCAAAATTTTCCCATGGAAATTTTCAATTTGTATTCTCGATGTGTTATCCATTCTAACAATGAATTGACACTTCTAGAAGACTCCCACTATAACATGTATTCCCCAGAACTAGGATCAATCCAAAAAAATCTCAACAAAAAAGACGCCCCCCTACATCCAAATATAGCTCTGATACCAGTTGTTGGGGTCTTAATACTACAACAGGTTTGCAAATTGATTCGTATAGTTAAAAATATTAAACATTATACAATGACACACAACGCATTAACACATTACACAAAAATTACCTTGGAAACCCCTCACTTGGGTAAAACCAGTAAACCAGTGAGTCTACATCTCATATATTTAATCAAAACACTCAAAAACAAGTATTTACAACTGTGACTTGCTAGACCACAAATCACACTTCATTACATGATCATGCTATACTACAGTATAATTTCATACATCATGCATAGCCATTACATCTTATTTATAGATGTAATACAACTAGCTACTCATTAATAGCAATCCATAACTTTCTAACCACTTTCAATCTTTTAAAGTTGACTTGACTGATTCAACTTTGGTTGATTTCCTCATTGAGCTTCTGGTCATTCAGTCGACTTCCCATTGACCAAGTCATTTTCCTTCGGCTAAACAACTTATCCAAATCGGTCGATCGACCAAACTTCCTCGTTTGTCGCCTCCGACTCCAGTTGACTTAAATGGATTCCTAATTGAGCTAGGAGGCCCATATTGAATGCATTCTACCCCAATTGTTGAAGAATGGTATACAACCCATAGTGAAGAGGATAGAGATTTTCATGTTGCTAGACTTTCAAATGTTGTTTTGGAAAATGAAGCCAAATTTAGCAGCCCACTTGGAACAAGAGGGAACCCTATATCAAGCTTACTAGAGTTTATACTTATGTTGTGTCTCAACAAGATCAAATTGCACATGAGTGTGTATATTAGCTTATGTGTCATGCAACATGGTAACACTTTATTACTCCTTTCTCTACTTAGGCGAACTAGCAAGAGATAGAAGAATTGGGATCTCATAGGGTGAAGAAAGTTGAAAATCATAGAAAACCTCAAAAGGTGAATAGCCTATGGATATATGAACTATTAGATTATAATTGTGTTCAACCATGTGCAAATAAGTATCCCATTATTTATGCATACAATAGAACATGCAAAGAGCATGAATGAGGGTGCAATTGACCACCTATGCCCGGGCATCCATCTGAGGATGAAAGGCAGCTAAAAATTATATTTTGCATCCCAGCATATGCCATAGTTTTTTCCAAAAATGGGTAAGGAACCTAGAGTCTTGATTAGATATAACAAAGAGAGTGAGGCAAAAATGTGCATATACATGGGTAAAAAATATATGAGTATCTTGTTTCATAGTGAGTTCCTTAGTGCAAGTAATGAAAAAAAAACATTTTAGAAAAACATAACACAATAAAAAACCTAGCATTATGATGATGGATTGTCATGGGAAGGTGACTAAAAAAAACAAGAGAGATGTATTCCCTTGGGAATGTAGGAATGGGAAATGGTTGTGGAATTCCCATCTTGCAGTTGGTAGGTTTTCAAGTTTTGCAAAGAGTGAAACTCCAAATAAAGGTATTGACATGCTTCTTCATGGAAGGCCAAAATAAATGATATTGTATGTGATTCATAGTTTTATTTAGATGAAAAAATCCCCCTAGAAGAAGATGCATGTGCCTCAATGAGAAAAAATCTATCATCATTAGCTGGCACACATAGTTATTGCAATTTATATAACCATCCACCTTTGATGTGGAAATCTAAAAATGGTGTTTGATTTACCTATGCTGCGTACTATAGGGCATGTAGTATGACCCACTATGAGATTAGAATATAGTTCTAAAGAGTATTGTTGCTTCTAGTGATGATATGCAAGAACCTTGGTGTTGAGGATTGAAAGCGTGCAAATTGGAGGGAGATTGTGCAAATCGACTATTTGGTTGGTGCTACCCTTGTATTTTATTACCAAATGAAATTGTTAAATGTAATATGTCCATTTGATGTGTAATTTTCCTGTAGTTTTTTTGTGTATTCAACAAAATAAAATGATGATGATCAATATGTAAGATTGTCTCCTTGCCTAGAATATAATGATGCCACTGTTTCATAGCTTGGACAATGTCATATAATGATTTTTCATAGGAATTATAGAGGATCTTGGCAACAAATATAATTTTATAATGATAAGAAATAGGATTCCCATCTTGTTTGAGGATGGCTACAATAGCATAGTGGGAGGCATCTGACTCTACCTCAAAATATTATTGCAGGTTTGGAAAATGAAGAAAGGGAGTATAATAGAATATATATTTTAGATGATAAAATGTTTGATCAACCTTTGTAGTCCAAGAAAACTATGGCCGATTGGAAATATTATGCAAAGGGCATACTTTATTTGAGAAATGAGGTATAAAGTTGCTATAGAAATTGAGTCCTCCTAAGAGACTTTTGATTTCTTTGTTAGAGCGAGGAACGATCCAATTCAAAATAACTTTGGCATTGGATGGATTATCCTGAATACCTACATGGGATATAATAAATAACAAATAATGAACAATAGTTTGTCAAAACGAATAAGTTTTCCTTTTCACCTATATTTTGTGCGTATGTAACAAATCTCGAACATGGTGGAGATGATCATCCCAAGCCTTGTTGAAGATCAAGATGTAATCAATGTAGATGATAAAATAAATCCAAAATATGGCCTAGATATATCATTGATGAGGTTCATAAATGTTTATGGGGAATTGGAGAGCCTAAATGACAAAATGATCCATTCAAAAAGACCCAATTTTGTTTTAAAAGTGGTATTCCAAGTGTCACTAGTATTCATACATACCTAATGATACCCTGCTTGGAGGTACAACTTAGTGAAATAGTGAGCCCCTGCTAAATCAACCAATGGATCCTTAATTCTTGGAAAAGGATACCTATTCTTAATCTTTATTTTATCCAAAGCCTCGTAATTCATCACCAAGTACCATTCATTCTACTCATTTTGAGGAATAATAAAGGTAATAGAGACACATGGGGAATATATTGATTGAATGTACCCTACCTCAATAAGTTGCCTCAACTGTTTCTCCAGTTATTTACTTTGGGAATGTGATAACATGTAAGTGCATTCATTGGGAGACAAACCCTCAGGAAGCAATGTTTGACTAAAATAGGGCATTTCCACACAAGTTGAACACCTTAAGAAACCACTCACACAAATATATCACAAATCGGCACACCAATGTATTACATGGTTAAAACACGTAGGGAGGGAAACTTTGGGGCATCTCCAACCAACACAACCACTTGAGGCAATATATTAATGAAAAAGGAAAACATTTTACATATGAACTTTTCATAATCAATCATCAACAAATAACCCTATGTTCTCTTGAAATAGATATCATGGACCAATCAAGTGTTAATCCATAGATTATTATAGTCGTTAATATTAAGGAAAAGATGAAATATCATACCACAATATGTCTAGAATATATTGTGACTATTGGATTGCATAAGTACACATGAATACTAAATCAACACACTTTACATAAAGACACATTAGACCAAGTTGATCTCAACTAAATCCTAAGTTTCTAAATATCCTAGCATCCCCCCCTTAAGAAAAACCTGGGATAAGATTGAAGGATTTACAAAGGTGGCACAATAGGAGAAGGAAGTGGGCATTAGATCCTATTCCCCCTTAATAGTAACTTCCTAAACTCCTAACATAGATCAAAGTTTGGAAAACTTTGCTTCTATAAGAGACTTTGAGAAAAATTTAGAAACTTAATCATATGTAGATAAAAATAGAACTTCAAAAATGTGTTTGTTTTGTTGATGTTGAACTGGATCTTTCATGAGATTGATGGAACTCTGATTGTCACACCAGAGGGTAGTCAGATTTTGTTGTTGGAATTAAAACTCTAAAAGGATCCATCGAAGCAACAAGGATTCTGGATTTGCATTAACAATGGCTCGATAATATACTTTGTTTTAAGAAAGAGAAAGATCTTGTTGTTTCTTACAAGACCAAGTGGAAATTTGGAACTAGGATGGAAAGTTTAACCTGCAATAGACTTCCAACCATCAGGGTCACCAATCTAATCAGAATCAGTAAAACCAACCAACAAAGGAGTCCCCCCTGAACTGTAATGAATCCCAAACTAAAGTGTACCTTGGATATACTAAAGTATCATTTTTGCTACTTTCCAACATATTTTATGGGGCATTTGAATATACCAAGAAACAATCCAACAATGGACAAATATGGGTCAAGTACAAAACACTACTAACTAACTAAGAGTACAAGGTGGAATCTGCTTCGGGTTTAGTGTAGGTGGAAAAAAAATTGACTCTAGATTGGAAGGGAGATGGGGTTGGTTTACAATATTCCATGTGAAACAAATGAAGAAGGTTGCATGGATACTTAAACTGAGAAAGGAAAATTCTTTCCTTTTGCAATAATTTAAGGCCAAGAAAATAATGCAAATGACCTAAGTCTATCATTTCAAATTTTTTCTTAAGGCTAAATTCCACATAGGTCAAAGTGTGCGGTCACTACCAATAAAAAGGTCTTCGACATAAAGAACAAGTATTACGAGATAGTTTCCTACTTTCCTAGTATAGACATTGGGGTCAGAATGACATATAGAAAAATTGGTGTCAAGAAGAAGCTATCAATTTTAGCATAGCAATCCCAAGGAGCTTAATTAAAGCCATAGAGACATTTCTGAAGGAAACAAACAAGGCTAGAGTCATTATGAACATAGCCAAGAGGTTTTTCCATATAAATTTATTATTACAAGTACCCATGCAAGAAGGGAAATATTACATCCATTTAATAAACCTCCCATTCATATGAAGTGTCAAGGGTTAGAACAAGGAAGATGGAATTCATTTTTTTCTATGGGGGAAAAGGTTCCATTATATTCAATCCCTTAAACTTGATAAAATCCTTTAGTAAATAATTGGGCCTAATATCTTTAACAGTTTCATCTTATGCATAATTAATTATATACACCGATTTGCATCTAACAAGTTTTCTTCATTTTGGAAGAGGTGCAAGATCCCAAATATCGTTTTCCACTAAGGAACGATATACTTCATTCATTGTTGTGTTTCAATCTAAATGAGCAAAGGCTTATACAAATGTGTCTAGACCATGCATCTTTAAAACTTGACCCAAAAGAGAAGAGGGTTGCTTGAACTATGAATGTGTACGATGTTGATCTAAAGGATCACTGGCAAGATCACCAACTAATTTTTGTGTTGTATAGACCCATATCATGTCCAAGATACCCAACTACATGAAGTTAAGAAATCAACAATGGAATTTTTATTCATTGTCGTCATCTGAAGAAGAAACCAAAATATGAGCACTAGGAGAAACGTTGGGAATAGAAGATGTCCCACGTGCTAAAGATGGCATAAATGTTGATTTAGGCTTGCAAGCTAAGAGATTTCATCAAATTTAATATCTCTCTTAATAATAATTTTATCGGAATGAGGTTGAAAGTAGATACAAAAAAATCAATCTTAGCAAGAATAGCATATATGAGTTGGCCATCTGTCTTGATTGTTTTATCTTCTGCAAGTAAAATTCTAAGTGTTTTGAACTTAAATAGAAAATCTTCAATGCAAGAGAAATCATTTGTATTTAAAGAAATCAATTGCTTTTAGAAGTAGTGGGATTGAATCTCATTGTGTTTACCAAACATTTTTCCAACTTTTGTTATGTTGCATCTAGGGTTTCAACTCCTTGAATGTAAAATTAAATATCATTGTAGATGGACATTCTGATTAATCCACAAGCTTCATCATCTTTACTATCACATTTGGATTTCTTTAATGCATTAAGAGGGGGATTTATATTCCCAAGGTAACCCAGTAAAATCCCTTACTTCGTAGTAAATCCTCCATATGTGATTTCCATGATTAGTAGTTGGTATAGGCAAAAGATCACTTAGACTAGACATATTATAATATGCAAATAAGATTACTTTAAAAACAAAAATTTATGGTCTATATGCCTAGATGTCAAAGTTATGCTCTTTTGAAGAAAAGCGTAAAAATGAATGAAGGTGCCATGTGGTGGGAAGAGATTGGTCCACGAGGTGATGAGTGCACAATGAGGCACCGAGTAAAAGAAATCCCCCTTCTTTCTCTAACTTTGCCTATAAACTCAATTTTACAAATAAGATACTTTTTTAATTTAAATAAGTGACCCACTTTTATAAAATAAGTGGGAAGCACTTTACAATGAAGTTACTTTATAAATTAAAGTTGCATGCAAAAAGTAACTTAAAAAAATAATATTAAAGTTATTTTATAGTAATTCACTTTTATAAAATAAGTGGAATGCACTTTATAATAAAGTAACTTAAAAAAATACTTGAACTCAATACATCTTACTTAATAAAGTAATTTTCAACCAAGTGAGTTAATGCAATATACATAGTGGATAGAAGATCGCTTAGACTAGACTTATTATAATATGCAAATAAGACAACTTTAAAAACAAAAATTGATGGTCTATATGTAAAGCTCTAGAAAAAATAGTTAAATTTTAAAAATGACACTGAAAATGAACTTTAGATGTCAAAGCTATGCTCTTTTGAAGAAAAACATAAAAATGAATGAAGGTGCCATGTGGCATGTAGAGGTTGGTCCACATGGTGATGGGTGCACAATGAGGCACCAAGTAAAAGAAATTTATATTCTTTCACTAAATTTGTCTATAATGTCACTTTTACAAATAAGGTACTTTTTAAATTTAAATAAGTGACCCACTTTTATAAAACAAGAGCCACAAGGTGCAATGTTCTGGCATTGCCACCTATCGTTGGAAGGTGAGGGTAGAATATGCCTAGCAATTGAGGAGAGGCAGCGTAGCTTTCAAGTTAATGGGAAGAATGTGTATTTGTAGTTGGTTGCTACAACAAGCTTTACACAACGGAGGTAAGCAATAGATTGAAGCATAGGTCTTTTTGAACCAATTACATGATGCTTCAAAACCAAGAGATGCATTGAGAGTCTCTGTACATTAGCTATCGAGAACATATGGAGTTGCCTACATATTTTCTTGCTATTTCTGAGGAGATGTTATTTGAGAATTCTGCAAATTTAAAGTTATGTGCAGTTACACTAGCTGTAAGACAATGGAAAATATTGAATGTAAGACAATGTCGATAACCTGCAATTAATTGTTGTTGGAGGAGATTAGGCTATGTATTACAATGAGATTATTAGCAATTTGACATAACATAGTGAATATACATAAATCAACTTTGCAAATGTGTTGTGCAACAAAGTATGATAGCATAAAATTCCAAGAGCAGAGGCCTTCTAGCCACAGTAATTGCCAGTTCAATTTTGACATGTTCAGAAAACAATCAGGAAGTCATTTCCCTTGGAAATTGCCACAACTATTGGTGAAGAAATGAAATTGTGTTCAATATCTATTTGTGGCTTGGAGATATTTCCACCTATCATTGGAAGGTGAGGGTGCAAATTTCCTAGCAATTGAGGAGAGGTAGAGCACCTTTCAAGTTTACGAGCAAATTAGTTTGAGAACAATGGTAAAGCTTTTACCAATTGTTTAACTAAGGAAAATGGGATGAATGCATATTTTTTATTTCTACCGGGGAATACCTCCAGGACTGATTTCTTTGTAGCTGAGTCTGGAAACAAGCCCTACACAAAGGAGGTAAACCACAGTAATTAATTGTTTTACACAAAGGATGTAAACAATAGTAATTAATTGTTGTTGGAGGAGATTGGGCTATCTATTACAATGAGAATATTAGAGATCTTAGTTATAGCAATGTGAAAACCAAAATTTTGAAAACTCAACATTATTAAGCATGTAATCAACAATTTGACATAACATAGTGAATATACATAAATCAACTTTGAAAATGTGTTGTGCAACAAAGTATGATAGCATAAAATGTCAAGAGTAGAGGCCTTCCAACAATGGTAATTGCTAGTTTAATTTTCCCATGTTAAAAAATAATCAGGTAGTCATTGTCCTTAGCAATTTCCACAACTATTGGCGAAGAAATGACATCTTGATGAAGATCTATTTACAGCATGAGCTTTCAGCAATGGTGGCACAAAAATAAATGACTTTAACTAGAAATCAAGTATACTATTAAATAGAAAAGAAAAAAATATTTCGTTGTAAGCATTACACAAGAGCAATAATATCAAGGAAAAAATCTATTTTCTTTGTAAATGTCATTAGATATGCATATATATGTTATGGAAACACCAGCTACGGAGTTTCAAAATTGCCAAGAAAGGCATCCAAGAGATGCAATGAACATATATTTGAACATCATATAGTGTGTAAATCTATTTGTGTCTGTTTTCTCTGTCAACAAACCAACAAAAAACAACAAAACTATAGTTGGAAGAGCACATCCAACTTAGGATAGTTTTGAAGTACCTATGGCTTTATAGACATTCTTTAAAACTCACATAATATGTCTTCTATTTTCTCTGCAAAAATGCATTTTTTTTAGTTGCTTGTTTTTATTTTTGCATTTATGCACAAACTATAATTGGTCATTCTCAAAGTAGGAAGAATTCTATATATAACAACAAGAACACTTGACGTTAAACTGATTTCTATTGTAGGATTTTTTGTAGCCACTTGTTCCATCACGTTGTGTGCAGACTATAGTCAAAGCAATCAATAAAATGACAAGAATAAAAGTATCTACAAATTTGTAAACAATAGATTTGATCATATGGAGTACTTAGCAACAACAACATAATAAAAGTAAATACAAAAGCACATGGTCCAGATTGCTATACTGTATGTACAAGACAAAGAGTCGGGTGTGAAGTTTGCATTGTTGCAGAAGACATATTGTCTAAAAAGGCATTGAAAATTGGTTACTGTTGAAATGCACAAAAGTAATTTGCAAAGGGAATTGTTACCCTGTCTTTAGAAAATAGAACATTAAGTGAAAATGTAAATTTTGCAAAACTCAAACTGAAATTGTAAATTTTGCAAAACTCAAACTGAAATTGGAAATGTGCAAAATCAAAGATGCCTTATGGTACAATTACAAAACTATCAATAAATCATAATAGAATGGAAAAAGACATATCCTTAATGACTAATTGCTTTGGACATATGCGAGGGCATTAATCGTTTTTAAATCCTACCAAATTGAAATTATTCTTTTATTAATGTGATTGCCATTTTCTGAGAAACGTGGTGCTAAAATGCAATTTGATTTTTTTAGAATAATTGCACAAGAACAATTGCATGCTCGCATTTGTTGGTGGCATTGATTGTTGTTTACTATAGGCATCTTAGTAATAATGGTAGCATATCTCAAGTTTGGAAATTTGATATGATGTTTTAAAACTATATAAGAAACAGTAAACTCTTGAACACCTGGATTTCAACTTATTTTCAATGGTTAAATTATCTCTTTTGTCATATTCAAAAAACACAACAGACAAGGAAGCTACAAATAATCATAGCATATTCAAAAACAAAGCATTATATTCTAAATTGGAATAGATTCATTTTACCTAAATGCATAATATTTACCAAGAAAATGAGCTCTTATTTAAAGATGGTTGTTTGATTAAAATAATCATTACCTGGATATGGATGTAGAATACACAGCAATAAGGCTTGATTTGGAAAAAATCTACCCATTACTATTTTTTACAACATTTCTATTGAAATCTCCAAAATACATAGTCTGTTCCTTTTTTTAATAAAAAAATATTCAGTGTGCTCCTTGTTTTAATAAAAATATTTATCAATATCTAGATTTTAAGAAGCAAAGGCCTGCCATCTATTTTTATATCACTTTTTGATATACACAATGGCCATTCAAATGTTCATCATATTCAGTGTTGAAGATGTGTCTTTGGTCAAGTATGAGGATAAGACCTTTTGTGTGCTATACACTTCGTCCTAAAAAACATTAAATTTACTAATTTTTTTATTTATTTTGTTAAACTAAATTATTTGGATACTAATCTTCTACTATACCTTTGTCCAATATCCAAAACAAATTCTACTATATAGCATTCTAATGATGCACCTTTGTATTATCAAGATCAGTCATTAGTCTATCTTGTATCCATAGAACCATGGTGTTGTATACTAGGTAGTCATGTCATCCTAATGAAAACAAAATGCCCTAGAATCAGAGGAATTAAATCACCAATATCGCCTTGTGTGAGCAAAAGAATATTTGTTATTTTCTCTTTTTGTACACGAAGAACTTATCAGACCCCATTTTTGGCGACGAACACAAAATCGAACAAACTAAAATTCACTGAAATCAATTAATTTATCTTTGAAATCGTGGTTTCACCCATGTGAATGGATTCAAAGATCTATGAAAGTCTAAGATTACATTTTCGTGCTGGTTTTTTTTCAAGTTCATGCTATATGAAAATGGCAATCGACCCCAAAGCCTCTTGTGGACTCGACAAAGATAAGGTATGTGAAAGAATTGCGGTGTTTATCTTTTTTAATTTACTCCATCAAAAAAAATTTATTCTGGTGAATGTAGTTAGAAAATTGAAAATACTGCAAGAATGGAGCATTGAATTCTCATTGTTTATGTACAAGTATGACTCGTTTTTTGGGGGGTAGTTTATTGGTACAATAGAGTAGGAAATGGAGCACAAAGTTGAGCTTTTCAACAAGTATGTCATTATTCTTTACATTTTTTCTTAAATGTCGGTAAAAGAATAGGTTTAAATTGGATTTTGTTGTGATTCTCGATTCATGAGCCAAGTGAATCGGACAAACTAGAAATCATTGAAATTAATTAATTTACCTTTGAAATCATGGTTTTGTCCATGTGAAATTGTGGTTTTTGTCTAGAAAAGGGGAAAAAGGTAGTCAAAGTTAAAATTTTCAATGGTCCCAAGATCAAGAGAAAAACCTTCAAAATATGACCCCTAAGCAGAGTGGAGCCAATGACAACAGCCAATCAAACTGTGAATTGGATCAGTGCCATGATCAAATGAGCCCATCTAGGTCCTCTGCCAAAGAAGAAACACACCATCTATTTAATAGATGAAAATTCTGTCGAGGATTCTAGCAAATTAAAAAGGGCTATGATCAATGATCAATAAATAATATACCCAAAATGTCTCTTGCCATGTCTCTGAAATGGAGGCGGTGATTTCCTTTCAATTCCAGGCACTCCAACACTAAGGATATGAGAATGTATGAACAAAATGTGACGACAGCTCCTACTAGGAGACACAGAATCCCTGCAAACCATCCCAACACTGCAAATGCAAATGCAAATGGCAAACTCAACAAGGTCGGTGCTGCTATGGATGTAGTGAAATGGTATTCGACATGATACCAATTCCCTGCACAAAAAACATAAATATTAACTGTTATTTAATGTTTTCATCAATGGAGCTGAAAGATATACCCGAAAGAATTAGAAACAATACTTTTAGATTCCAACACAAATATAGCTTCTCCAGATGATCCTTGGATCCCATATCATTATTGGCATTTCTCAATCCAGTACCTGATTCTGCATCGCTTCCCATCGTCATTGTTTTATGTGAATCCACCCATAATCAATCCTTGATCCCTTCCCACTCTAGAGTCTCAACACATTATCGTAGATGATATGACTAAATCGAGTTGAATTGATTTTTATATTGACTTTTACAGCATGCAAACCCTCTAGCTACCACATTAAATGGTCGTAGCTCTGTCACTCATCCCTTAAAAAACTAAGAATCCATCTCCCATCCCTGACACACACACGCCCGCATTGAAGTTTAGCTGACGACAGCGTGTCGCCGGCTCCTAGGGCACATTGCCCTAGGAAAACATCAGTTGCATGGGAAAATCAAACTATAGAAAAAACTTTATAGAACTTACAACATTTGCATGCCCACCACTATACTAATCAACCTACACGAAAACTAAATGTCAGAAACATAATAAGTGAGAAGCACTTTACAAGGAGTTACTTTATAAATTAAAGTTGCATGCAAAGAGTAACTTAAAAAATAATATTAAAGTTATTTTATAGTGATTCATTTTAATAAAGTAAGTGAAATGCACTTTGTAATAAAGTAACTTGAAGAAATGCTTGAACTTGTGACCTATTACTTAATGAAGTAACTTTCAACCAAGTGAGCTAATGCAAAATATATAACAAATGTAATGAAGGAAGGTTGTTTTTTACTATTTTCCTCAAAGTGCATGCTTACCCACCAAAACTCTTATTTTTGCATGCAAAACACTACAACACAACCGCACAAAAATTAGTGAAATTTCAAAACCAAAAATCTCATGTTTGGAATGAGCTCTCAGTTAGATTACTTGGAAAATACAAGTTTTCTCTCTATTTACTAATTTACTAAAATTGCACAAAGCACATGACAAAGAGAATCTACAAAAATTAAAACACTTTATGATATGTTTCTAATTTGTCGAGTTTGCGCATAACTCACAACAAAAGAGCATACACGTACCAGAAAGGTAGTAAACCAGGAATATAAGTAGAAAAAACCAAAATTGAGATAAACCAATATGAGAAAGATTTAAAAATTATATGAATGTAAATGGTATACTTCTTGATCTGATAAAATGGTTGTATCCTAGGCAAACAAAAACCTTGTTGGGTGAAACAAAAGATGTTTATGATTGAAAGTAATGGATTAAAAAAAATGTGAATGTAAATGGTATAACTCTTGATTTGATAAAATGGTTCTATCTTGGGAAACAAAGAACCTTATTGGGTGAAACAAAAATTGTTTCCAACTAAAAGCAAGACTCCAAATGTAATGGAACAACTCTCTCATCTCATAAATGCACAAAAATAGGAAAAATCCAAAAATCACTTTATGCATGCGGGTTCAATATCTTGATCAACAATGAGATGGGTCTTCATAAGTGATATGATACCATGCTTGACTAAAACATGGCATTTCCACATAGGTTGAACACCTTAAGAAAATACTCACACAAACATATCACAAACCGGCACACCAATGTATTACATGGTTAAAACCAACGATACCACTTAAGGAAATATATTAATGAAAAATAAAAAAAATAATTCATATGAGCTTCTCACAATCGATCATCAAGAAATGACCCTACATGCTCTTTAAATAAAGATAATGGGCCAATCAAGTGCTATCAAGGAGAAGATAAATCATTGGATTACTTTATGTATAGAACATATTGTAAATGTTAGATTAAATAAGTACAAATGCATACTAAAGAAACACAATAAAGAAACAGTGTTTACCTAAAGACACATTAGACTAAGTTGATCTTAACTAAATCCTAAGTGTAAATATATTGACAAACAAATCAATAGTATGTTCAATCGTGCGTTGTGGGGCCAAACCTTAAAACCTTAAGGATCCTAAAACACATTTTGATAAGCATCTAATAGAGTCTGAAGAGATGAGGAACCTATTGTGGTGATCAAGCAAAAAGGGATGTTATAGAAGGTGAAGATGTAAGAGAGGAATATGTATGTTGAGCATTAGGAAAAGCCAACGAAGAGATCAAGCTACATATTTACCACCAAAGGAGCACTTAGCAAGGTAATGAGAGAGAGGATTTGGATCACCAAAATTGATCATTCAACTTGGTGTTATCAGGTTTGGTCAAACACACCACACAAAAATGGAGGCATTGTTTATGTTGTATCTACTTGACCGTTGCATGACTAGTAAGGATCCATGGGGCTATGTCAATGACATATGTAGAGTTGAATCCGCTTTTACCCTAGGATAAAGTATATTGATTCATACTTGCATTATAGATGATTTTGCACTTTGATTGGTAATAATGACCCAATATGAGAACAACACAATCCAATGGGTAACATTGCATTCTACCATATGTTGGAAAGGAGAAATAGAAAGTGTCACAAATTAAAAATGATTAACCAAGGAATGATTGCCATTATTGGTGACCTACACCAAATGGTATAGCTGAGGATGGGGAGTGGTGGGTGTTAGGTTAATATTGACTTTGTTACAGAGTGATTAAAGATAAACTTGATTCGATCAATAATGGGTTTACCATTGGTTGTTTACAGGCCCATGGTATTGGGTAACCCATAGTATTTTCCCATGGTATTAGCATGTGATGAAACATGTTTAAAGGCTTGAGTAAATATATTGTAAGATGCCTAAGAATTCCTAGTATTGGTAGGATTGGCCATGCCTTGGCCAAATTGACCAAGGGTAATGAAAGTTATCTTTTGAAGGTTGGATTTCCTGGTAAAGGGTTTCGAGGGTGAATATTGGTCATTATTATGTGCATGTGCATGCGTATGATTGTATACTTTTATATCTCCAATTCTTGGTTAATTTTTATTTATCTATCCGTGATAAAATTTTAATATGGTATCATAGCCATGTTTCGGTGGATAAATCTCTCTCATGAGAGAATCCCTAGAAAATTGACTTATATGAAAAAGTATTGGGTTAAAGAATGCTTGAGTTGGATCACTAGGAAGAGATGGATGTGGGTAAAGAAACAAGTAAATGCTTCAAGCATCACATGTTTGGGTATACAATTGTAATTATTTTTATGGAGTTGGATTTAATCACATATGTAAATGGGCATATGGATGTAAGACCTATTTAGGCATGTGTATCACATTCACTGGTGTAAAGTCTAGATGTATAATTAGGTGATAGGGGTCCATGTTGTATTCCCAGATACCTAGTTAAAGACTTTTAGGAGGGTAGGTGTTTACCCCAAGTCAAGTTTAAAGGGGGGGAATGTGAGGTTAATCTTGAATTGGTTATAGAGTAATTAAGATAAATTTGATTTGGTCATTAATTGGTTTACCATTACTAGTTTATAGGCCCATGGTTTTGGGTAACCAATGGTGTTTTCCCATGGTATCGGTATGTGATGAAGCCTATTAAAGGCTTGAGTAACTTCATTGTAAAATGCCTAATGTGGCTAGTGTTGGAAAAATTGGCCATGGCTTAGTCAGATTGATCGAGGGTAATGGAAGGTGCATGCTTATTATTTTACATTTGTATTTCTCCCCAATGCTGAATTAATCTTAATTTATCTAGCCATATTAAATTTTTAATAGTGGGGTGGTTTAGTTCTAAGACTACAAAGGCTGCAATAAAATTATTTTGACTGTAATTATTGAGGTTAAAATGATAAATATGGTCCTTGATTTTGGAATTATGGGTAAACAAGTCTTCTCATCCAATTAGGATATAATGGTGGGTGATAGGGACTAGTTTTACATTTGGGGTAGTAGGGTTCAAGACATCAATGATATACGAGTGTTGGGAAGAGATCAATCATGTAGGAGATGTGTCTCTTTGTTAAAAAAATAGGGCCTTGGTAGTAGCTTGATGTTGTAGCACATGACAGTCTTCAAATGAATTGGTATTAGGATTATGAAAAAATAAATAGGAAGGTTCGTGCGATGTAGGATAAATTGTGTTAGGAAATGGAGGAGAGGCCATTGTAGGCATGGGAGATTAAAAAAAAGGGTTAGGAAAATGAAGAGAAGAAGAAAAAGAACAAGGAAAGAATGTAGGGCACTTCCCCAATTTGTTCTCTATTATAAGAACTCTTTCAAAGTATTGATTGAGATTATCACAATCAAACATTTCAACCTCAATGTGTAATACAAGAAACAAACCAATAATACACTTTATATAGAGAACATTTTTTGGATTTGTGATAGATAATTTCCCTTGGAGCTTAGTGAATTGAGATAAGATTTAAAAAAAACTAATAAATAGTGAAGATGCATCCAACGTGCCCATAAAGAATTATAATACCTTGGTGGATAAAACCATTGTCATAATGCCTCACAAAAAATTTCCAATAGGTCATAGGTTTCTAATTCAAAGGTTTCTCCCTAACTCTAGGAGATCATAGGGTTATAGATGCAACACTTCACAATGTTTTAATTTCTTGGCATCTATCATCCTAAGCTAAGAGTCAAAATACAAATATAGATTATGAATTCAAGCATTAATATGTTGACCAATATCATATCACTGAAATACTTGGGAAAGGTAATCTTTGGCTTTAAGTGGAGATATTCTAGAGCATTCATGAAGGCCTCTTCAGCTAAGTTCGGGTCTACATTATTGTCTACAAAGTGCTAGTAGTGATATAGAGGAGTTTCTATGAAGAAATTTTTTATTTGGAGTTATAGGTCGATTTATCATTGTTGAGTGCCATGTAGTAGATATGTTGAGAATTAGGTTGCTAAAGTACCCAACACAATAAATTTGGAATCTGGAAGAAAAAAAAACCTTTGAATTTGAGAGAGATTAAACCAAACTTTTGGAAGTTGAGGAGAAATCCTCCAACGACTTAGAGTTTACAAGAGCAACAATCTACTAAGGAACAAACCTTGTGATAGGTGTAGATCAAGCTTTAGGAACTACAAATATTTGGGCTACCAAGGAGCAAGCCTTGTGATAGGTATAGATCAATCTACAAGAACTTTATTCCATGATACCACTTGATATGGCCAACATAGTAACACACATAGTGTCATTGACACTCTTTAAGCATCGAAGAGAGAAATCCATTGGACCAAAACATCAATGCTCTCAAGCTCTTAGTTTCTCATTATATTTATATTAAACTACCTTCCATCAAAATTGATTGAAACAAACACATTAAGAGCCTTCATTTACTTGTTGGGATCTCCACTGCTTTCCAAATATGGCAATACTAAATGATATAAATAATAATAATAATAAAGAAAATAAAACTACATTTATATCAAACATCTACACTACTTCCTAGATCACATCAAAGTGAGCAGAGTGTGGAAAATTTATTTTGGCCATTTGAAGTTGAAGGTCATGTTTCAACTTTGTGGAAAAGTGATGTGCCCACTTGAAGATGTAATTATGAAGCACCAGTAATTGATAGGAAAATGTTCAAGGACCTAATTAAGTCACAATTTTATCCCATTGGATATGTTCAAGGAAAAAAAGTGCAAGATTACACCACATAATTTCACAAGAAATAAATTCAACTAGGTATCTCTCAAGAGTCCAGAAGTGTTCATGAAATATTTGGAAGGGTTGTGTAGACATATTAAAAAAAACACTCATGCCGATATAAGGTGAGATGGGTTATAATGTTAGTTATGGGATTAGCTATGTGATATGGTGATTTCATCTTTATGTGAAGGAACACTCTATTAGATACCTCCCTATTTTCATTTTCATCCTTGCATTTTCCTAATGTTGCTACCTTGTTTTCTCTTTACTCCCACTACTTCCTTATGTTTTAATGCACTGACCATACACATATCCATTTGGATATCATTACATGGAGTCTTTTGTTGTTTGTTGGATATACCAAACCCACCTTATGATGACATCAATGTCCTCTAACTCATCCTAATAATGATTTCAATGTTCTAGATTTCTCCCTTTGAGTTAGAAAGAATGTCCTCTAACTCATCCTAACAATGACTTGCATGTTCTAAATTTATCCCATTGAGTTCCCTTACTATGTTCTAGACGTATGATTATGGTCTTCCATTTGATATTTAGTACCATTGTAGGGTGTGTTTCTCTAGGACTTCACATTTAATCCTATGGTTACACATTATGCTTTAGTAGACTCTTTGGTCATCCTATTTAGGTCACTCTCTTGTTGATGGGACCAATCTTGGGCCCCATGCTTTGGCTTGCCTCCAATTAGTTAAGGAGCCTTTGTTGGGTCCCCAAATGTACCTAATACGAGGGCATGCTCTTTGAAGAGTTTCCTTAGTCAACATTTCCTTTGCCTTAAGTGGTCCTAGTGCATAGTCTAAATTACGACATTTCATGTACATATATTGCTTATGGTCCACAATTCATAGTTAAATGTCAAATAGAGGAATATTTTCTCTAAATTTACCTACAATATGGCTTCATTCCTCATGGTACAAACATTAATCAAAACACATATGTCAACTATTATAGAGAGATACTCTTCCACTGATGAGTGCAATATATAGCTATGTCACTAAAGCATTCCCTTATCCATTTATGCCACTCTTATTCTTATTGTTATGTGCCTTTAATCGATATCTCTTACAAATTAAATGTCGGGGAAATTTCTAGATCTCTTACATTCTATCTTTCTACTTCCACCTTCCATGCCCTCACGATTGGTTTGATATGTTGTGCTCATCAACCCTCCACATGTTGGAGGTTTCTATAAATGGTAATTTTTTATTGTTAGTTTGGATCTTTCCTTGACAGACTCTGATTAGTTGCATATGTGCATTGTGGTGTTTTTGGATCCATCCATACTCGCATTTCAATCAACCTCTGATCCCAATCTAAAAGGGAGCTTCAACACATGCTAGTGAGTGAGAAGGTAGCCTCCTTCATTGAGGGAACAAGGGTGATACATACCTACACTTCATTTATTTATCTTTGTTTGTGTGTGTGATATGTGTGTTTCCTAATGTAATATTAGAGTTAGTATATTCTTATTGTTTCCATGGGGGAAGAGGTGGGGAAGAGTGATGTCACGAGTACATAATCTAGGTTTCTAACCCTTATTACTTGGATACCAATTGTTCATTTTCTCTTAATTCCAAGTAACTTGTTGTAGATTGGATCAAGTTAGGTTAGATAAATCAAAACCTAGGTAAGGGTTTTCACCCACCTATGGGGATAATAAACCCTATTATCACTTATCGGTTTCTTTGTTCACCAATGTAAAGTGGGTAATCATGTGAATATAATGCTTGTTGTTTGTTGTTTTCATTGTGTTGCAAAGAGTGCTAGTTAAGCTACAATTGTTCTATTTTCATTTCTGTACCTTTTTTCGTAGGTTAATTGCCACACATAAAAGCAAATTTTATGTTAATAAACCAACATTGTCTCTTTTCATTATATATATTTTCTAGTTAATCTTTCATTATTGCTAATAAACAAACATAAGACCTTATTATCAATAATAGATACATTAAACAATCAACTTAAGTGGCATACATCTAAAGTTTCCTTCCTTACCTTCCCCCTCTCCTAATTTTCCCATATTTTCCCCAAAATTGGGTGGTCAATCCAAGTGTCTTCCAAGCACATTAGTTAGAACCTTCCTCCTTATTATTGCTGTATGCCACTCTAAATATAACACTACATTTTATATGCTTCTTTCTTCTTCGTCCTTGTGTAAATGTTTGATCGCTTGCATTTTGCACTAATCTCTTTTCATGTTACTCTTTGTGCAACGGCATACTTCCCAAGTCATCTAAAATAAAGGTAATAATTTATTGTTAGCCACATTGAATGAGTGACAGATTGATATGCATTCATTACTACAATAACATCTTTTATGTATACCTTGCCTCACTACAACCAATTGATATCTCACATCTTGTATCTATGTCATGTATGTGACACTCTCTCCTTTTTTCCATTTCCATGTATAACGGTGGGATTGAAACATTTATAATATATTATGGAGTCATTTAATGTCGCATACATGTTTTACAATGTAGAGAAAATTCAATAAAAAATTGTAGAAACTTAGTTCAACTTAGAATTGAGACCTCCATAAACACACCCAAGGAGGTGTCTAGCCTTCATCCTTGAACTACACTCTAACAAATTCCAAACATAGTTACTCCATACTCCCTAGGATTTTCAAAACCTCTTAAAATTCCCAAAACACACCAAAATGCCCCTTAATTTAAGGACTTTGAATAGATTCAAAACCTAAAAAAATCCCAAAACACACCATAACCATGCCCTCTTAGATTTTTTGTTTCTTGAATTCAAATAAAATAGAATATTCAAAACCGTTTTAAATAATTCTTTAATGTGCTCATCATTTTGGAGTGCAACTTTCCTTGCTCCCATACTCGTACCTTTTATACATTTGCGGCAACTCTGGCTTGTTGACCAGCTTACGAATCTTATGTGTATAAATCTCATTTATGGATGCACAGAGTGACGCCCAGCCGATCTTGACAGAGTGACATCTTTGCCCTCGGTTAAATTTACAGAAGTGGCTGTAGTTTAGTGGTGAGAATTCCACGTTGTGGCCGTGGAGACCTGGGCTCGAGTCCCAGCAGCCACATTTCACATTTTAGAAGTTGGTGATTGTTTACATTTGAAAACTGCATAGAGTTGGCAAGCATTGTGAGATTTTTTCTAGAAGTTGGTGACTGTTTCTTTTTATTGTAAATCCACACATTTGAAAATTGCATCAGAATTTCAGATAAGAAGAGCAAGAACCTACCTGTTTTGGATTATTGACCGTGGGTTGTGGCTTGATATAAGGGTGGGAGTTTATTATAACTAATTTAGGTTTGATTTTCTGATTTCTTTAGTTTAGTTTATTTTCCAATGATTGCTCGACGCAGTAATTTTCTCGTTGTAGTTCAAAATTTGAACATGACTCAGTATAATGAGCATAGTAACTCCTGAGCCAGTATAATTGGCATAGTAACTCCTGAACACAGCTACATTGGAATCGAATAATGTAATCTGGCACTTATAACAACATTAAATTAGAAAACAAATTTGGGAAATGTAATAAAAGAGACCGGAATTCTGCAGAGGAGGAATTCATGAAAGTGTAATTTTGAGTTCTGTAATTGTAATTTGGATGATTTGGGTAGTTTTAAAATGTTGTATTTGATTTAGGACAAATAATTTTGATTGATGAAATTACATGATAGTCCAATATTTTGCAAGCACAATTTTGACCAGATTCAATCAGAAATCCAGGAAAAAAGGGTGTTTTGGTTGTTTTTTATCCCACGCTCTGTTCACTTATGGAAACCAAATTACAATATTAACAAGATGATAATGTAAACATGATATGGCCATTTGTGCTTCAAGTGTTTCTTCTTGTAAACAGAGCATTCAAAAGTTGGATTTGCTCATTTGTTTTGTAGTCCTCCCAGAGTGTTTTTGGAGCAGTCTATCTCTCTCTCTTGCAGCGATAGAGCAAGTCGGTTTTTTCCCATTTTCTGGATTGGAATGGGAGCTATTTATAATAATACTTCACAAGATATTGCAAATAGTAAAAGAATGTGCCTGATTTATCTACTAAAATTCGATAAAAAAAGCATGATAAACACCACCTGGTTATTGCTTTTGTAGAACCCGCCATCTGATAAAATACCTTGATTTTATTGATGACCTCCTACCAAACTATGGTTGTAGGATTTCCAAGGGAGAATGGCATTCCTAGATATTTAAACCTCTTCCAATATGCACTGGGTTGGAATTGGAGGATTCTATTGATGTTTTAAAGGAGGAATGGAATTGTGTTCCATCGAAAGACTTGACTTTTCCCTTTGTTGATATTTCCCCCTATGCATTAAGAAAGTGATGAAGGACAATTTTAAATATGTTAACTCTTATGGTGGATGCTCCCCTAAGGAGAAGGGTATCGTCAGCCAAATGTCCTAGAAAGTAATGAAAGGAACAGCAAGGAAGTTATTTAATTTCTCAATATTGTTTGAGACACTCTTCAATGGAACCATCATTCCACACATTGTTAATTCCAACCCATTCACTTATGTCTTTTTAGACCTCTAATGAGATAAGGCATAATGAGATCAAATGTAGAACATTTTCATTCTCAATTTTGCATAAATAGAAAATGCGTGGTCCATGTTTATTCTTCCTTTATAGAATATCCCAAGTAGGTACCTTCTTCTTCAAAGATAGCCACAAGAACATTTTTTTTCTACTTCAGTGCTCTCACCTACCATATCTTGTCCACCACCAATAACCTTCCTGCAAAGACTTCATAACCTAAATTAGCAAAGTCCTACCTATCTTATTCATATTCTAGATTATTTCATTTGGTTCCTCTTTTAGTCTTATGTGCCCATACCTCAACTCTAAGATGTAGTTATTCCAAACTTTATCAAGTGCACCTTCAAACCGAAGTTGGACTACATACATCCAAATTTGTTGCCAAATATTCATTTGACCTTCATCAGCTATATGATTTAATGTGATAATGCCAAGGAGTCCCTATAAATATTGAACCAAGACATCAGAAAGATAGAATTACCACAGCCCATGATGGTTTGTGTGTGATGCATAAGTGACTTTCTCCCCCATTTAACATGAAGACATCTTTTTGATCTCTTGTTGGGCTCTAAGGGTTTCTTTACAGTGGTTATCCTTAATGTGGAGGATAAGGATCGTATTTTTTAGGGAGGACCCTATTTCTACTACTCTGCTGGTTTATTCTTAAGAATGTGGAAGGATCATTTCAATCCGGACAAGGAGGACCTCTCAATTGTCCCGGTATGGATTAGACTCTATTCGTTACCAACGGAATACTGGGATCCAGATATTCTGAAAGCTCTTGGGGGAGCTCTGGGTCATTTTGTTAAAATCTCTGACCAAACAAAGCAAGGACGGTATGTCTCGTATTCTCGCATCTGTGTTTATATGAATATTTCCAAAACCCTACCAGAGGGAATCACTTTAAACTAGGAAGAATCTGAATGGTTCCAAACCCTTGATTATGAACATATCCCTTTTCGATGTCGGCGGTGTCACACCCATGGACATCTGGCCCGAGACTGTCATCTTAACCTTCCCGTGGCAATCCCTGGCAGCAATACTCAGGAACAACAAGATCTAGATGGGTTTGTTAAAGTTCCAAATAGGAGAAGAACGAGGAGGAGACATAATGGCCCAGATTTGGGGGAAAAGGAAGTCACTCCTAATAGTTTTGTGGCTCTGGATCCTGATTTTTTAGGAACCCTAACTCCCCTGATGACACAGGAATCCTCACAACAAGAAGTTGTACCTTCAGAGGTGGTAACAGAGATTAGCAATAAAAACAAAGCTGATAGAAAAAACCTTCTTGAAGCAAATCGTATGGAAGAGGATCTAGAGGAGATGGAACTTGGAGACCTGAATCTTGATAGCATTGAAGAGGATTGCAAAAACATCAAGGTTCACTCTATTTCTGATAATCAACTTCAACTATTGAAGGAAGCTATACTGAAAACTAAACCTACTCCTAGCCTGGGGATTGGACCGTTGAAACTGAAGGAGAATAAAAGGAAGTTCAAAGAAGGAGACTCGAAGAGGGGGAGGAGGTCAAATAGGGACCGAATCGGGGAGATTGGAGCAAGACTTGTAGACTCTGGCCAATATCCTACCATCCAGGAAGTTCTTCTCTAAGAAAGATATAGTGCTTGATGAAATTTTTATCATGGAATATTCAAGGGACCAATGGTCCTCATAAAATTATCACTCTAAAGGATAAGACTATGAAGGAACAACCTACTGTAGTATTGTTACAAGAAATGAAATGTTCTGGAGCACGACTGGAAGTGAATGTTAGAAATCTTTGGAAACAGTGTAAAAGTATGGCGATTGATGCTACTGGTCATTCTGGAGGTCTGGCGGTTCTGTGGGATCCAAGGAAAGTGTCCCTTTCAAACTTTATTTCTACAACTTTCAGCCTTTCTGCAGAATTTCATGTTTTAGGCTCTAATGTGAGAGGTATTCTTACCAATGTGTATGGGCCTAGTAGTTACCCTGAAAAAAGAAACTTCATCAAGAGTATGACTAATTTGAGGAGGATGTTTGAAGGAGCCCACTAGATCTTAGGAGGGGACTTCAATATGATAAATTCTCTGTCTAAGAAAAAAAGGTGGTAGAAGAATCCTTACCCCTGAAAATACTATGTTTGATGAGTTTATTGAGGCAAGTAATCTGATTGATGTGGATCTGGGGAGCAATGTGTTTACCTGGAACAATAGACGAGGAGGGGAGCATTTGGTGGCTGCTAGGCTTGATAGATTTCTTCTATCGGAAAGTATTATGCTACTTGGTGGGACTCTAACTTCTCTCCTGATTTCCTCTTCTGGTTCCGACCATTGGCTTGTGTCCCTTATGTGGATCAATATAGGGATGAGAATGACCAAGCCCTTCAGGTTCGAGAAATTTTGGTTAACCCATGAAGACTTTCCAACCCGTATGGAAGATTGGTGGCATACTATTATTCCCTTATAGGCACTAAGATGTATTGTTTTCAAGAAAAACTGAAAGTTCTTAAACAAAAGATCAAAAAATGGAATAAAGATGTCTTCAGGAACATTCTGGTAGAAAAAGCTAAGCTTGAATTAAAGATGGAATGTGTCCAGGAAAGCATCATGCAGATAGGTGTGACCCCTGAGCTAGCCTTGGAGGAAAAGAATCTTGCTGACCAACTTCATCAAAGGAAGACACAAGAAGAACTCTTGTGGTAGCAGAAATCCCATAATATTTGGCTGAAGGATGGGGATCAGAATACGAAGTTTTTCCACAGAGCTACCATTCAACAAAGGCAACACAACTAGATCTGTAACCTACACAATTCTAATGGGGTGTTAGTGGAATCCCATGAGGGAATTGAACAGGAACTGGTCAATCATTTTAAGGAGGTGGTTACAGAGCCACATTTGGATCGAACCGGGGCTTGTAGGGAAATCAAAGCTGTTATTCCTCGGCTTATTACTGATGAGCAGAATGAGATGCTTATTCGACCTATTGAATTCTAGGAAATTGAGACTGCCATAAGCCAAATGGAGGATGGGAAATCCGCTAGGCCTGATGGGTTTACTTCTAACTTCTTTCATCATTTCTGGGATTTGATTAAAAATGAAGTTTGGCAAGTGGTGGAAGAATCCCGAAGAATGAGAGGTGTTCTTGAAGGGAGAAAAGTGGGTGAAAGCAGAAAGAAAACGTAATGTATAATGTAAAATGTATATTTGATAAATGTAGAAGATGGTAAAATGAATACAATCAGTTGGCTTAAATAAGTTTGTCTTGCACCTTTTCACGAAAGGGCATGACTATAATAATAAATTAATATTAATTATATTTAATATTAATTTATTATTATTTTATTGTTACATTACCTTCCCCTTAAGGGAAGCTTTGTCCTCAAAGCTTATTTGACGACAATGGTTATGTGAACAGCCGCATCGTCTTTGATGTGGACACCTGTATGGTTTGCTACTGGTGGGTTTTGTCCCTGGTTCCATTTTGATTATGTGTTTGATTTTTCTGTTTGATGGGAGCTCCATAGGTAGCCCTTGAAACACCTTGCAATGTTTTTGAATCAACTTTTGTATCTTTGGTTGTTTGTCCCTATCTCCTTTACTTGTTAGAAGCTTCATTTCTTGACATTGAAGTATGTACGTTGGTGCGTCCTTCCGAAGTAACTTTTCCATCTGATGCGATGTAACCAACTGTGTCAGAGGTGGTTGGAACCCGTATAATTTGTGTGCTTTCCCGAACGCATGGAATTCAATAAAATGTTCTTGGTGATTTGCGAAGTATGTACCCAAGGTTTGTAACCATTGTATTCCTAATACAACGTCGACTCCTCCTAGCGGTACTGCAAAAAAATATGATTCTAAGTTGTACTCTTGTATTTGTAACTTGACTTGGTGATGTATAATGTAAAATGTATATTTGATAAATGTAGAAGATGGTAAAATGAATACAATCAGTTGGCTTAAATAAGCTTGTCTTGCACCTTTTCACGAAAGGGCATGACTATAATAATAAATTTATATTAATTATATTTAATATTAATTTATTATTATTTTATTGTTACAATTCTTCCTGCTTTGAACTCTACCTTACTCACCTTGATCCCCAAAACTCCAATGGTTGAGAAAGCTGATTTGTTTAGACCGATTTCCCTTTGTAACATCATTTATAAACTCATCACTAAAGTCCTTGCTAATCGGCTCAAACCCCTTCTTTCCTCCTTGATCTCTTTGGAACAATCAGGATTTGTGGAATGCAGACAAATTATGGATGGCATTATCTTAGCTCAAGAGGTTCTTCACTCCTTGTGGAGTACTAAGAAAGCCGGGATGTTGTTGAAATTGGATTTATCCAAAGCCTATGATAAACTAAACTGGACATATATGAAAGAAATTATGAGCTCCTTTGGTTTTAGTGATGATTGGATTAAATGGATAGCCAACCTTACCTCTACTGCTTTCTTCTCCATACTGATTAACAAACATCCGTCTACTATCTGTAAACCCTCTCAGGGTATTCGAGAGGGTGACCCTCTCTCACCCTTCCTCTTTGTGATTATGACAAAACGACTTGAAAGGCTCATCTCTCATTTAGTTGAACATGGAAGCATTAAAGGTATTCAGTTCCCTCCCTACGAGAAATCTATAACTCACCAGCAGTTTGTGGATGACACTCTTCAGTCCAGGAAGCCAGACAAATCAAGAAAGCGTTGAATATCTTTTTAAGAGCCTCTAGGCTTACTATTAATATTGATAAGTCCCAGGTTTTTTTCTTTAATACTCCTCCTATAAGTCAGAGAAATATTATCATAATTTTAGGTTTCAAGAAGAGCTCCCTTCCAACCAAATACCTCGGTGCTCCTTTGTTGGATGGTGTTTTAAAAAAGGCTTCCTGGGAAGACCTCTTAAATAGAATGAAGGAGAGACTCTCTAACTGGACGCTAAGATCCTTGAACTTCCTGAGAAGAGTGGTTCTTGTGAAATCTGTGCTGCAAGCGATGCCTTTGTATTTATTTTATGTTCTGGCTACTCCTAAATTAGTTATGAAGGACATCAAGAATATTCAACGCTCCTTTTTGTGGGCAGGCATGGTGGACCACCGGAAATGTCCTTTGGTTGATTGGGACACTCTATGTAAATCTAAGCCCGAGGGGGGTTTAGGTCTAAGAGACCCAGAGAAACTCAGTATTGTGTGTGGAGCTAAAATCTGGTGGCATTGGCTTACAAATGAGCAATGGGCTAGTTTTGGGGGAAGGAAGTATGCTCCGTTGACTTCTCAACATGACTGGGTTCAAGATGATGGACCGGAGCAAGGCTCACACATCTGGAATATGGCATGGGTTGGAAGCAAGTTAATCAAGAAACACAATTTTTGGGAGATACGACAAGGGTCTTCAGCCAATCTATGGTCTGATGCCTAGCAACAAGAGCCTACTCTTCTTTCTCTGATGAATGATATCCCCGTGGACTCCCCAGTTTTGAACCATAATTGGCTAACGGTTAATTATTATTGGCAGGAGGGTCATACTGATAGGGTTTTCGTGTCTGGAAACTGCTTAACTGGTGGACGGACAACTATGGGGATGAGATAGGAAGGCAAATCTATGACCTATTGATACATCGACAGATAAACACTCAGAGGGGTATGGATATTCTAAGGTGGGGTTACCTCCCTAAAGGCATGTCTACGATTAAGGAAGCATACTCTTTGCAGACCATCCCGGTGGATCAAACTGTGGATCATATTTGGAAGAGTCTATGGGGAGCCAAACTATGGCCTAAAATTACTTTCTTCCTATGGATGGTTTTGAAAGGCAAAATTCTCACACTGGATAATATCTTAAAGAGAGGTTTTGAGGGACCTTCATTTTGTGTCCTATGTGGAACGCATGGCGAAACGATAACTCATCTCTTGGATGGTTGCAGTTTCTCTTCAACATTATGGGATGAAGGAGCTATGATATTCCACCTGTCTGATAGAGTTGGGAATGACCCTGGAGAAACTATTAAACGGTGGAGGGGAGACCCCTTACAAGGGAGAATTTTGAATCGATTTTGGCAAGTTTTTCCTAGTTTTCTCCTATGGGAAGTTTGGAAAGAACAAAATAAACGTATATTCACAGACAAACAACATACCTGCAAGGCAGTCTGGGGGCATATCCTGGAATCACTAAGACTCTTCAATTAATGGTTTGGAATGAACAAGATATGAAATTTCGGACAGTGAGTTGAACATTCTACATACCTGGGGCATTAGAGCTCTCCCTCGCTATGTCGGAAGCCCTCATCCTCGTCGTAATTCTCCTGATAGTCTGGTGGTATGGTCTTCGCCATTACCGGGATGGCTTAAGTTAAATTTCGATGGGGCGTCGAAAGGTAACCCGAGTAATGCTGGGTATGGTGGTGTTCTGCACGATGACCAGGGAAAGGTTCTGTATAGCTACTATGGGTATCTAGGCCGTGAGACTAACAACGTGGCCGAATGTGAAGCTATGTTGCAGGGTTTGTGCATGGCGGTTCGACGTGGCTTAACTTGTTTAATCGTGGAGGGGGACTCTAAACTGCTTATCCAGATCGCAATAAATCTATGCAATGGGACTCATGCGGCTAAGCTGGCACCTTCATGGAGGCTGGCGTGGCGTCTGACCTATCTTGGAGATATCATTACGTCACTTAACTCTGTCACCTTCCATCATGTTCGGAGAAGTGCCAACAGTTTGGCGGATGTACTGGCAAACCAAGGCGCCAGTCAACAAGGTGAAGGATGGGAAGGTGTGGCCTTTGAAATGCCTTTGGGCAGGTGCCACGATAAGTGCATGAAGATTGCTGATAGTGACAGAGGTGCTAAGGAAACTACAGCTGGCTGCATTACTACGCAGAGTGTCGATGGTATGTAACAGCTGGCACACTATTCGTGGTAGAATTGATAGGCGGCATTCCGGTAGTCTTAGAAATAGCGTCACTGTCCGTTCTTCCATATATTTTTCGTTGTTTGTGTTAATTATGTTAGGAGATCTAGGGCGTGAGATGTTAATGGAAGATCGGCCTCTCATGATTAAACTGGGTGGTGCTGTTAAGGGTTCTGATGATATGACGATGGATAAGGATGTAGAGAATTATTACAGAGTTCGGCTCATTATGGCGAACTTAATGGCTGCTTGGGGTGGCAATCCTTTAAATTATGTTTTCAGGAACGACATCAGTCATCGCGGTTGTAGCCCTGAAATCGCATGTGCCCTTTTGAGTTTGATTGCATCTACTTTCTGGGTGGAGTGTGGTAGTAAGGAAGCTGTGACCATGCCTCCAAGAGGAGGACCTGCTAGGCGAGGTGGGCGGGTGCAAGGTGAGCCTAGCAATGTAGGAAGGGGCAATTTGGCTCAGGCGGGTCCTAGTAGGGACCAATGGAGCGCTGATTCCACTGCCATTTTCTTTCTACGATTATTTCCTCAAGAGTGCAGCATGATGTAGAGGAATTGGAGGAGAACCTGTGGCGGATGGTGGGGGAGCAGAAGCTGCCTATAGCTATGGCGGACTGGATTCAGGACCTTGATAATACCAGGGGTCAGATGGCATTGTATAATCGTGCCGTGGTAATGTTGTGGGTTACCAAGACACTTAACTCCCAAACATTGGGGGTGAGGGTGGATATCTTATCAGACTCTCAGAGGATGACGAAGCTGTAGGAACGTTGTAGTGCCCATGCGGAAGAGACGAACTGGATGCTATGGCGGTGGATATGGGGATCTCTTTCCTAACTCGACCTAAAAAGGTTGAGAATCCGAAAGAGATTAATCCTTGTGGCAAGGTATCGGCGAAAGATGTGCCACCGGTGGTGGAAATCAAGGATGAGGCCGGTCTGGCAGGATAATTTCTTTGTCCTTCCTTTCTTATTGTGATATGTTTCTAGTTCTGCGTTGTTGTTTCGGCATGGTTATGTTTAGGCTGGTTATAGATTCGGCTTGTTTTTGTTTCGGCATGTCCCTTTTTCGTCTTAGTGGATTAATTCTGGTTCTCTGTTGTTGGGTTTTCTCGGTGGGTGATGTATGTTCTTTCGGCATCCTTTTTGTAATGGGGGTTCGTCCTATTGTCGGTCTGGGTGTTTGGGGTAGCACTGGTAGTATTTTGATATATGACAGTAAGTGGTTAAGCCTTACTAGTTATGCTCAGGATAGTTCTGTTGCTGATCTCTGGTACATGTTGAGGGATCATGCTGATTTTAGAAAGGGGGGTATTGATCTCAGAGGTTATTGCTTAAGCGCCCAACAAATTGTAAAGACTTTTAATGTATTTTTAATCCTGATGAAATAGAATGATGGTTCATTTTGCTTATATATATATATATATATAGAGAGATACAAGAAAGAGTCCCAGGCGATCAATGTAGTAACCTAACAAAGGAACCACATGACAATTCATCTTGAAGTTTCATTGGTTTATAAAGCAATTATTGGTTTCTTTTTTAAATTGTTTAAAAAATGAAGTTTCATTGGTTTATATAGCACATATTGGTTTCTTTCTAAAATGGTTTACAAAGATAATGAAATAACAAGTTTTGTTAGGTTTGGTATCTTATAATTGAGAACCGTTTTAATTGTATTAAATATTTAAATATTTAATAGCACATGAAGAAAGAATTTGTTTTTTATTTTTTATTTTATAATAAAACAAAAAATGATAAATTAATGCTAATTATTTAAAAAGAAAAAAATCAATTATATAATATTTGTATTTTACTATTGGTAATGTCAATTTTAATAATTTAAAACAAGTATTTTAAAATTGAAAAATTAATTAACTATTTAATAGAATATGAAAAAAATGGATTTTTTTCTTTTTTTTTTGATAAAATGGAAAGAGTATTAAATTAATGTTAATTATTTGTAAAATACAATTATATAATCTTTCTATTTTACTAATTATAAGTTAATAGATTTTGGTAATCATATCATGTTAATTTTAATAATTTAAAACACACTTATAAATTATAGTAGTACCTAATATAAATATAGATATCGATAGATATGGAAAAAATGTGTAATGAAAAAATTTAATGTGGCTAAAATAAAAAGGGAAATATCTCTAATATACAAACATGTATTTTTCAAATTCTATAAAATTTAAAGTATACATGAATTCCTTACAATTTTGAAACAACAATCATTTTATAATAGTAAAGCAATTTGAAATTCACAATATATAAGAGTGTGATGCTATATGAGTATGCATATGTTTAACCCAAATGAAACAACACAAAGATCAATAAATTGTAAATAATAAGTTAAAATTCCATGCTCATGTAGTAAGTGTAACATGTTGTTTCAAAGAAAAGTAGAGTAGTAGGAAGCACTTATTAATCAAACTTAATTACAAATATAAAAAGGGGCAAACAACCTTTATTCTTATCGACTAGAGTTAATGTAATTTCTACAAGTTGAATCAACCCAATCTCGAATGAAATCAACTAATAAATATGTAAATGATGGATTCGGGATGATAACAACTAATAACTATGTAAATGATGGATGTTAGGGATAAAACATGTTTTTCTTAGAGACAAGATAGCATAGGTAGAACCCTAAGCAATGTTTTACATGGTACAACACTGGGCATAATTTATTGGATGGCGGAGACAAGAGAACATAGGTGTACATCAAGTACTATCCCTGGTTAGTCATACACAATCTACATATGCAACAAACACTGCTCATGTGAAAGGAAATTCTTAGGTGACAAACACTAGTACTAGCAAACGATATATAAGATTGAGTTCACGAGATGGAAAACAAGCTTCCACATAAATCTACAAAATCTTCTTCTCTTGTTGAAGTGGGGTTGTTGAATTCCTTAAGCCAAACTCCCTTGGTACAATACAAATCAGAGATGACTCCATATTTTTAGAAGAAGTATGAACATCCAAATCACCAAATAAAAATAGATAATGATTATTAATTTGGCACAAAGACTTCATGAACAACATAAAGATTTATATACAAAGCTAGATCCATTATCATATCAAATTGTAAGAGTATAATTCTCATTAGGTTTCCTCCTTTATTAAAGAACCTCCTCCTCTCAAGAGCTCTAATTCTTAGAGTCTACTTATAGAATGACAAATTCAACATGCATGGGGTGTGTGCTTCTGGGGTGCTAGTAGGTAGCCTTGGCCCAATATTAGAACTTGTGGCTACCCTCTCCTTGGATCCTACAACACCACACCAATATTGAGATGCTATATGCTACAACACCACGCCCATATTGATAAACCATAGATGAAACATTATGTTGTAAATGGTTCTCAACAGGCCATATTGAGAAGCCATGGATGAAAATTTATGTTGTAAATGGTTCTCAAAAGTGTATTGGAAGGCAATTGTCAATACTATATGACATTCCTAGGGTTTCTACGATAATCAGTATATGTTCAACTCCCTTTAGGTGCACAATAATCAATAGATGTTCATGTCCCTTTTTAGCAAATTTCAAAGGGAGATGCAGGTCCATTGTATAGTTTGAATTGGATCCATATTGTGATTCCATTATGCTACCCATAGTAGAAACATTTCCCTAATTAGTAAATATTTCTCTTACGTTAGGCTATTATTCTCAAACTTGACAACTCCAAAAACCGTGTGTATATTAAAACATCTACAAAGATTGCAAAAGCTAGGTCTAGAAAAGGAAAAAATCAAACAACAGTCAATAAATCTAAATCGAACCAAATCCAGGTGAGTTTGATTCTCTATAAATCATAGGTCGTCAAGCATGGCGAAGACTATGGGGATGGCGAGCATTGAACGACCGATTGACGTTGGAATAAGGCATGTCATTTACATGTTGTAGACAATCATATTTGAAGCACCATTGCTCCTTGATGATGGAGAATGAACTGCATGATGCCTAACATACGAGTTTGCAAAGGAAACCATTCAAAAATAGAGTTGGGTTAGCTAAGATATTTTTGCTAAGCAATAATATAGGTAGAGATCCTCAAGTAATACCTCTTGTTTACTTGTAAAAGTATTGAGGATCTTGATTCAATGATTGTCTTAATTATGTTTTATTGAAAATAAAATCAATTAGATATGTCTAGTAGTTTGTAATTCAAACCAGAGCTTTTACACATAAGGCGGCGTGAAGAGAGAACATGAGCATCCATTTTCAAAAAAAAATATCGTTCTAAAAGAACCATATCATTCTAAGAGAATTTTAAGAGAATTATGTTGAATAAGACTTTTAAAAGAACCATGACCTCATAATGAGCGAATTCTAAGGAAAGAGCCATGACCTAATAGTGAGAGAATTATAAGGGAATATGTTGAATAAGACTTTTGAGTTCAAAGTGCACCCATGATGAACAATTGTCATAACGCAAATTTGAAAGATGATCCCTTGATGTTTCCTCATTATAATCAAATCTTTCTTGTTCACATACATATTTTACATTTCTTCCCCTCATAATTACATAATGGTTCAAAAATAATAGGAGGATGATGAAGGCCATGTTTTGACTAAGGTGAGAGTTAGGGTTTTTGTAGGGAGGAATAGGTGGGGTTGTGTGAGGTTCTGCAATTATGTGTGAATTTCTATCGAAATTTATTAACCTCTTTTTGTAAAGAAGAATATTGTTTTTCGTTTTAATAAAGAGATTTCTTCGAATTTATTATATTTTCTAAACATTATTGTTAAGATATTTTAAAAAATTAAGAATTTTATATAACTATTATTTTTAATTGGATGAAAAAAATTGATGTGATGTATTTTGTTTTACTAAATTATAAAAGATATAAATATTTTAAAAAAGAAAAATATAATATTCATTTTTGCATTATTTTTGTAAATATAATTTGTTTTTACATATATTTTATAAATTGAAAAGGAAATACACAACATTTATTTATTTTGAATTGCTTGGTGGGTGTTCATAGAGTATAGGGTCAATGGTAACTCTTAAAGAATAGAAAAGCATTTGTATTAAGCCAACTTATTATTGTATAATATTCAATTCAATTTAACAATAATATAAGTAAATACAAACATATCAAAGGACTAAAGATTACAAAGACTTGCAATAGACCGTAACTCAAATGCACCAGCTCAAGTCATATGTCTTTTATTTTATGCCTCTCATACCTATCCACCAAACGCCTTTTGTTGTGCTTTACAACCATTTCAACATCATAACACACTACTCTTTAATCACACACAAACCATGGAGTTTCAAGTGAAGCCATACATGACTTTTAAATAATTGCATCTCATATCTTTAATGTATTTCCACGAGCTTGTATGGTCTCAATGAATCTAGAAATGGCTAAAGGAAGATAAGCAATGATCCTTGACTACAAGGACATGCAAATATTTTCCTTGATAGTTGTATCAATTGTTGCATGCTATTGTCCATCATAACCCTATGGACCTTTCTTCAATCCTCATTTCTAATTCAGCCACTGCCTTTAGTGCTTTGTTGTAGTACTTGAGTCCTTTGATCCCAAATTTGTTGATAATGGTGGTATTATAGACCACTACAAAGTATAATCAACATGGAAGATTGAAATATTTATAAATGACCGGATAGCCAGTTTTGAAATGTAATGACTTCAAAGTTAAAGATAGTTGATCCCACTAGATGCAATGGTCGAAACAATATATGATGAAATGATAGTCTCCCATTTCATCAATGTATCTTTGTCCAAGCATTATGCTTACCTTCTAATATCACTACCTTTTAAACTCATACTATGAGTACATTTCAAAATGGTTACTTTTTTCTATTCAATATTTCCTCTACTACAATTTGATTGTTCACACTATTTAATTGTTGTTAGCAAGGACTCTACCCAATCTATGCTCGAGGTGCAATGATGACCTCCTAGAGATAGAAAACTCCATAAATAATGGAAGCTCTCCTAGAGGCAATGAACCACCTTTCAGAACAAGGGGAGGTATACTACGCCAGTTCTGCTACCTTTTTGGAATTCTCTCTAAGGATAATTGATCACTGGAAAACCAATGCTCTAATAAGGCCCATATCAAAAGGATAATTTACAAGGTAGTGTTTTCTATGAAGAAATCCAAGGAAATTAGCATGTGAACAAATTCCCTCAAGACTTGTGTCATAATGGGATCTACCAAAAGCATTAGAGGAATCAAGAATATTATGTAACATTTAAAATCCATGTACTCAGTTAAGGAGTAATTTTATCTTTTGAAATACATCTAAGATGAAATGTGCATATACTTATTGCAACTTTAGGTTCATTATAGCTTAGATTCATTCAATGTACAAATACATTTTCAACTAAGTATGTCAATATCCATAAATTTAAATCAAATTGTAAAGATCATGCAATGCACGTAACTATGAGTTGTCTTTCTTTTTAACCAACATACTATCCATACTTTTCTGCTATTTTCATTTAAAAGGCAATGGACATACTTGCTAAAATGGAAACATAGTTCATAAAATTCCAACAACTCTAGGGCTCGAGGAAATTGAACGATGTGTAGTACATAACCTCATTGATGGAAAACAAGGGATGAAGGTAGATCATTTGAGTGTCCACAAGTACCAGCAAAGTTCAAAATTGAGTGGGACATCTACCAAAGCACCCATATGTTTAAACCATCTAAAAAACACTACACATACATAATTGAGAGTCCATGATACAACAAACATGGTGGCTCTAAAATCATAAACAAAATAGTTGTTGAGTTGTGCGACATTGGGTGGAAGATCATCATGGAGTTGGATTCCAATCTGTACCAGTGATTATTCATAAGAAAAACACTATTATCTTTTTTCACTTCATCACATCTACTTTACTTCCCATTTTTTTTCCTTTCGGCATTCCTTTGTACCTCATGGAGCAATTGCTAGTTTAATATCTCAAAACACATGGGAACCTCTTAAATTAAGAGTCCTTGAATAGAGATTCAAAACGTCAAAAGCAAATCCCAAAACACATAAGAACTATGCCCACTTAAATAGTTTTTTTTGTTTGGTTGATTTCAAAAGAAATAAAATATTCAAAACCATTTTAGATAACTCTCTAATGTGTTCATATTTTCGCATATGGAAAATCAAGGTATGGATCCACTCAATCATTACATAGGACTCAACAACAGCATCCTCTCTCATTTACCAGAATTGAACGGAATATAAAGAATAACAATCATTCCTCCAATGGAACAGTTTTGGCAACTCTTACTTGTTAGGGATAACGAAACTTATATTTTCCAAATCCCATGGTTCTTCCCATTCAGCGTAACTCTTGCTTGTTCAGCAGATTACAAATCTTATGTGTATAAATATCAGTTCTTCCCATCTGAGTGTCACGAAGGGAATACTTAGTCGATGGGATGCCATCTGAACAATTCCTCTCACAATCAAATTTTGTATTCTTTTCTTATTGATCAATACAAAATTATGGAATACTCTCCTGAGGGTTCTCAAATTCCAGGGCTTTAGTTGTTGTGCTGCAATTGAGATTGAATACATGTTATTAATGGTGTTCAGGCTCTTTAAACCTACGTTGACACAAAAAAAAGTTGCAGAATTTGAAGGCTTTGCCAAGATCAATGCATTGTTTGGTTGCTGCCGATCATAACCTGCGATTGTCTATACGGCTCCTTCACACACGACAGCTGTAGGGCTATCGTGAAATATCAAACCCCTGCTGCTTCAGTTCTAAATGCCAAACATGCTCCTCCTCAAAATTTATTGATGCACAGAGTGACGGCGTAACGCCCACCATAGGTCTCCAGAGTTTCTGCTTGATTTAATGGTGGGAAGTGGCTTTAGTTTAGTGGTGAGAATTCCACGTTGTGGCCGTGGAGATCTGGGCTCGAATCCCAGCAGCCACACTACACTCTGTGCATGTAATTGTTTCTTTTTATTGAAAATCCACACATGTCAATAATTCTTGCTCTTCCTTATCTGAAAATCTGATGCACTACACTCTGTGCATGTAATTGTTTCTTTTTATTGAAAATCCACACATTTGAAAATTGCATCAGATTTTCAGATAAGGAAGAGCAAGAATTATTGACATGTGGAATTGTGTTTTGATGCAAGGGTGGGAGTTTATTATAACTAATTTAGGTTTGATTTTCTGATTTCTTTAGTTTAGTTTATTTTCCAGTGATTGTTGGAAGCAGTAATTTTCTCGTTGTAGTTCAAAATTTGAACATGATTCAGTATAATGGGCATAGTAACTATAGTAAACACAGCTACATTGGAATCAAATCAGAAAATTAGGGAAATGTAATACGGCACTTATAACAACATTAAATTAGATAACAAAATTGGGGAAATGTAATAAAGGAGAAGCTTCTCTGTTCACTAATGGAAATCAAATTACACTATAAACAACAAGATAATGTAAACATCATATGACCATTTGTGCTTCAAGTGTTTCTTCTTGTCAAGAGAGCATTCAAAAGTAGGCTTTGGTCATTTACTTTTTCAGTCCTCCCAAAGTGTTTTTGGAGTGGTATGTTTATCTCTCATTTGTAGTGATTGAGCAAGTTGGTTTTTCCCCTTTTCTGGATTGAAATGGGGCTATTTATAACAAGAGTTACGAGGTGACAATGTCTCTGACTTGGAAGAAAAACATCTATGCAAAGGAATTTAGCATTTTATCAACACTTGGTTTAGAGTTGAAAACAACTTCGACATTTAATTTTGGTAAAGAATAAGTAAAGAATGTGATTTAGATTCTTGACTCACATAACTGAAAATGTTGGACAAGCCATAGAAATAAAAAACCATCGCAAATTTTCTCTTTGAATCTTTCGCAAATCTAATTTAATTGTATGTAACTAAATAATAAACTTAAAAGGAATAGTTTTTAATTTGATTTGAATGTCCGTTGTTACGTTCTATCATTAAATTAAAGGCTGCTGTCAAATACGTTTTGAAGGTGCAAAAATCTTCGAATGGGACGTCAAAATTGAGGCGTTATTGGCAGACTAATAATCAAATGAAATCATTTTTCTCGGAAAAAGGTGGGACTCGGGAGAACAAATATTCTCGTAGAAATCCTCAGAGTGAGCAGGTTGTCACACCAAAATGAAAAGAGAAATGCCGCAATAAGACATTGTGAGCTAAAACTTAGCAAAACACCGCAGTATATCCTGAAAAACTATAACATAAAAAACAGTGAACAGTGCTGCACAATTACTTAAAACCATTTTATTACAATATATTCGGAAAAATTAGGGCAGTCTGTCGTGATTGTCATTTGCATAGGACGTGGCGTCATTCTACCACCACACTTTGGAAGAGAAAAACGAGGACAACATTAGTCTCTTACAGTCAATTACAATTTAAAAAAAACATTTTTAATAATTTGACTTAATATAATATATTTCAAATTATAGTCAAACCATAGCCACAACAAATTTTTTTATAATATATATCCCATAGTAAAACAATGTGTCTGATTTATCTAACAATGTGCCTAATTTTAACAAATGGCCACTAATGCATGGAGTCAAAAGCTGAGCTAATATTTTTTTTCTTTTTTTTCGGTGATGGACTCTGCTAGAACCCTCTCCTAGGGTTTGTAGCGCCGCTGCCCTTAGGGCTCGCATGGCTTCAATGCTTACTGATCCCTCCCCGGAGGAGACCCGCCTCTGTCTTAACCTCGCCTTTCAAGCTCTGGTCGCTGCCTCCCCCCCCTGCTTCTAATACCCCTTGCTCTTCCTTCATTAAACGCATCGAGGCTCCAAGGATCCAGATCACGTCTGCAGCTTCAAGAATGAAATCCATTGCTTTGAGTGAGCGTGGCCTCATAGGTCAATTCATTAGCCTTTGGCCCTCGCCGAAAACTATGGAAACCTGGGTCTCTAAAAACTGGATGCCACTCATCTCTGGAGGTCTTCAACATTGCTTCTGCAACAAAGGTTTTTTCACATTCTTGTTTGAATTCAAAGAAGACCGCGATCTCATCTTTCGTAGTGGACCTTATTTTCTGGGTCCAAGAGGACTGTATCTCAATCACTAGAGTCTCTCCTTTGATCCAGAGAAAGACGTCCCCTCAGTTGTATCGGTTTGGGTCCGCCTTCCCCATTTACCTCTTCACTGCTGGAATGATGAAACCCTACAGGTAATCGAAAATTCTTTAGGTAAATTTATTGACAAAGCAGAACCAAAAGGCCCTCTTTTCTCTTGTGCCAGGATCTGTGTAGAAGTAGATCTGGAAAAAGGGTTACCTGAAGGAGTCAATCTGATTATGGATGGTTGGGAATTCTATCAAAAGTTGATTACGAACAACTCCCTTTCAAATGCAGGAAGTATCATGAGTATGGCCATTTTGTCAAAAATTGCTCTAAAGCTGCTCAAGAGGCCTCTGAAAAAAATCAAGAAGATAACTAGCAGCAAACAAAGAAGGTAGGGAGAAAAAACCCTCCCTCGACCATCAACAACATTGGAGCACAAACAAGGAAAAACAAGGAACAAATTATAGATAATATGGGACCCTCTACCAGCAATCAATTCGACCCTCTGATCCCGGAAGAAGGGGAAATCCCTGACCTAGAAACTCCGGACCCAAATCCAGAAACAGAAGAGCAAAGGAATCCAAATAGTCCGCCGCCCCAAGATACAATCAAGGAAACTACTGTGGATAAAGCAACCGAAGATGCAACAACCCCAAAAGGCACTTGGGCAGAAATGGTAAAACAAAGCAGAATTAACCCAGCATTCTCAACGCCAGGTAATACTTCCTCACAAGGAACTCAAGATCTCTTTGATTTAGGCCCATCTATGACTACCCATGGAAGAAGATCCAATAGACAGCACATACAACAAGAAACTGAAAGAGAAATGGATCTCGATAGACAACTGAGCATTGAAGACAACAAACTACTCTAGAACAACAAGAGTACGGGAGGCTCCAAAGACACCAGATCCCAAGCAGGATCTCATGCATCTAAAAAAATAATGCAGCTTGTCTCTTGGAATTGCAGAGGTCTGGGGGGCACAAACAAAATCAACGCCCTTAAAAACATTATTATTTCTGAGAAACCAAACTTTCTACTTCTTCAAGAGACAAAAATGACAAAAGAAGAGGTCCTGAATCTATCTCACCTCTTCTGGAAGAACATCATAGGTAAAGCAATTAACTCCAGAGGAGCCTCCATAGGCCTTGCTTTTTTTTGCAAAATAGATATGTACAGTATTATTTCAGTCACCGAAAATAATCAATGGATGCTGGTAGAAATCCAAAATAATAGCACTCAAGACCTTCTCTAGTCTGTAACGTATACGGGCCTACACATTACAGAGACAAAGCCATCTTCTAGGACTCTCTTCTCTCCCTCAAGGACGATCTGCATGGGAAAGATGTTATCATAGTAGGGAACTTCAATGTCACAAATTCAAGAATGGAAAAAAGAGGAGGATCAATTGTTAGAGACCCTTTTGGTGAAAAGCTTGAAGATGTCATGGCACACATGGACCTGCTAGATCCTAAACTGAAAAACGGAACCTGCACTTGGAGCAACAAGCGAGTTGGACGTGAACACATAGCTGCAAGACTCGATCGTTTCCTGGTAAGCTCCTCCTTCCTACAAAAAAACTGTTTATTTTGAATTCCTCCATCATTCCCTATGCCACTTCGGACCACAAACCCATCATTCTCTCCATCTCCCCCCTGCTAATCTCGGGCATATCCCCTTCAGATTCAATCCCCTTTGGCTTAATAACACCCAAGTCTACGAGATTATCATTTCGGCCTGGTCCACCCCCTTCTTTGGATCCCCCAGCTATGTTTGGGAATCAAAATTAAGGGCAACCCGCTCTGCTCTCAAACAATGGGTTTCCTCTTCCTTTCTTGAACCCACCTCTCAAAAATCGAAGCTCCAATCTGAACTAGCCTCTCTCCACTCCAAAATGGAGATTGATGAAATCACCATCTCATCCATCTCCCATGAGAAAACCTTAAACCTTGAGATATTGAAGGCAGCCAGACATGAAGAAGAGACTTGGAGACTAAAATCCAAACAACTCTGGTTAAAAGGGGGTGACAAAAACACCACCTACTTCCACAAGCAAACAAAGGCCAAGCTGAGTTACAACTTCGTCAAAGAACTTAAAGATAGCAACAATAAAAAATTTACTGAGCAGAATGAAATAAAACAGCTCATCTTCCAACATTTTAACCACCTTTTCTCTGATTCTGGGGACACTGACCCAGCCAGTCAAGATGAACTTCTCGCAGATATTCAATCGTCTGTCACTATTCTGGAAAATAATGATCTTGAAAAGCCTATCTCTGAGCAAGAAATCATTGAAGCAATCTGGTCTCTAAAACCAGATAAAGCCCCAGGGCCAAATGGTTTTACCATCAATTTCTACAGAGCTGCCTAGGAAATTATAAAAGATGATCTCAAAAGGATGCTTAACTAGACAAGGAAAAAAGATAAAATTGGAGGAGCAACAAACTCCACCTTTCTTGCTCCTATCCCCAAAGATCGAAACTCTCTCTCAGTGGACTGCTTCTGGCCTATTTCCCTCTTCAATACTTCTTACAAGATCCTCACCAAAATCCTTGCAACAAGAATGAAGAAGATAATGGCACACACTATTTCGGACACCCAAGGAGGCTTCATTGCTGGAAGGAAAATCATGGACAACATCATCATTTTTCAGGAATCCATACACTCAAGCATTGAACGAAAACAACAAGGTATGGCAATCAAATTGGATATGGATAATGCTTTTGATAGAGTAAATCACTTTTTTCTTTTTGAGGTCATGCAAAGATTAAGATTCTCCCCAAGGTTCATTAGATGGGTCAAGGCTTGCATCAGCAGCCCCTGGATCACCCCTCTTGTTAATGGCAGACCTTCAGGCTTCTTCCAAGCATCTCGGGGACTTCGTCAAGGCTTCCCTTTATCCCCTTTTTTATACCACATTGTCGCTGAATCATTGAGCAAAAAATTACAATCCCTACAAGCCAATGGAAAACTAAAAGGTTTAAAAATTGCCAGAGGAGTAAAAGCAGCCAACCATGCTCAATTCGTAGATGATACCATTCTACTTGGGGGATCCTCGACCATCATCGCCAGCCACTTCAAAGAAACCCTCAATACCTTCCTTCAAGCCTTTGATGGAAAAGTCAACACCCTAAAAACTATAATCTATGGTTGGAACTGCACTGAAAGAACGATGGCAATGATCTCTAGAACCCTGGGGTATGAAGGAAAGCTAAAATGGAATTCCTTTAGCTATCTTGGGATCCCTATTCATTATGGGAAAAAAAAGTCTTTTGATTGGCAGGGGCTAGTTCAAAAAATCAAAAAGAAAATTCAATCCTGGGGAGCAAGGTGGCTAAACCTAGCTAGGAAAATAGTCCTCATCAACTCTATTCTAGTTGCCTTCCCTATATACTCCTTCTCTAGCTTGCTTTCCCCCAAAGCAATTCTTCATGACATCTCCAAGGAACTCAGAAGCTTTCTCTGGCAAGGTGGTAAAAATAATGGCACAAAGAAATTCCATCTACTCGACTGGGACATCATATGCAATCCAAAATGCTGTGGGGGAGCAAGGATCTGAGATATTGGAAAGATGAACATCGCCCTAGGCGCCAAAATTATTTGGAGAGTCATCACTGGAGAAAATGCTTGGTGGAAGGACATTCTATGGAAAAAATACATGCAAGGCTCCAAAAAACGATGCACTGACAATCTACCTCTGGTTGAAAACAGCTCTCCAATACGGAACCTCTGCAAAAAAGCTGTCTATGTTATCCAAGATAAACTTCATTGGTCCCCAGGGAATGGAAAACAAATTAAAATCTGGACTGATAGTCTCAGAACTTCCTCTCCTTCCAATCATACTGAAAGCTTAGCAAATCTCAAGCATTGGATAGAACAAAAGAACATCCACACTCTCTACAATCTCTCTACTTGGCATAAGAACGGCAGATGGGCAGGATGGAAATATCTGACAATCCCCGACCACCTGCTACCCGATTTCTCTGCATTCCAATCCCTTCTTTATGGCTAGGCCCCAATCCACTACAATCTTCCTGACTCCAGGGTGTGGGGAAATCAGGGAATCTATTCAGTCAAAGCCGGCTATAGGAGCATTGCTGAGAACAAAAAAAAATAAACCATGTAGACAAACGTCTGGGGGAAAAATGACATGCCCAAAGTCAACTCCTTATGTTGGCTTCTCGCTCACCACAAAATCCTAACAATGGAAAATTTAAAAAAACGTGGCATTGTTGGTCCCTCTCGATGCATTCTTAAAATTTTGAAGAAACCTTGGAACATCTCTTTTTGGAGTGTGATTTTACTCAAGAGGTTTGGCACAACACTCTACGATATTTTTGCATGAATCTTACCCTTCCTACAAACTGGAGAGACTTCTTTGCATGTTGGAAAGACTATTATCAAGGATCTCTCCAAAAAAAACCATATTTCACAAAAATATGGGTTGCTCTACCAAAGTATATTTGCTGAAAGCTTTGGACAACTCGAAATAAAGGCATTTTTGACAACATCCTGCTCTCCCCCTCCAAAGTCTGCTCCTCTGCAAAATCCCTGTGGGTTGAAACTATTCTCTCTAAAGGCCTAAATCACCTTCACCATGAACCTCTCACTACTAAAGAAAGAATTTGGGCCTCCGACTTCAACCACTATTCTTCCATTCTCACTGGAGCTACTATTCCTAGCAAACCAAATGCTCTAGATTGGCAAATTAGGTAGAGTATGGAAGACTTCAAACAATGGTGGAAACATCTTGGATGCTATTCATTGCTCTTTGACGGTGCCTCAAAAGGAAACCCTAGGTTGGCAGGTGCGGGAGGGGTCATTTTTGACCCTGGTGGAAACAGACAGGCAGAGTTTGCATGGGGACTTGGAAAAGCTACAAATAACAGCGTGGAATGGCTCGCATTACTCAAAGGAATGGATTTAGCTATTAGTCTGGGACTAAAGGAATTGGTAATCTTCGGCGACTCTCTACTTATAATCAGGGAGGCTAGAAAGATAACCTTAAGCTACAAACAACCTATCTCCAAACATCATCACATTTTCAAACTTCTCCTCAACGAATTTACCGCTATCAAGTTCCTACATATCCTCCGACCAAATATTGCAGCAATGGACAACATTTAAAATAAGGGGGTTCTCATTGATTATGGGTTTATTGCCCTCAATGACAAACACTTAGAAAAATGTTGGATTCCCTAATTCCTATCTCCCCTCCTTCTCGACCTTCCCTTCTTATGACTCCCTCACTTGGCATTAACTACTTCCCTACGCGTGGCGATCCACTCCAGCCACCTACCTAGTGCACTGACCTCGCATTAACTGTGCCTCGGGCTCTCCCACCTCCATCCCGGGCTGGCACGCTTAAACACTCTCATCCCTTCCCTCATTCTTCATTCCCTTTGTCCTGCATCTTATCACTCCCGCTCAGGTTTTCTCTCCATCCCCGATCTCCCTGTGTAATGGGCGACTTCCCCTCTACGTTTCACATTGCATCCCCATCGGGTGCTATCCTAGACTCCAGGCATATCCCCTCCCACTACCTCCTCTGCCATACGTCCCTGCCTTCAAAGCTTTCTCCTAGTATCCAGAACCTCAGTCTCTCTGCTTTGGAAATCTCTAGGAAAGCCCTGCTATCCCACTCTCTCAACCTGGCTACGGTTGAAGATACTCTCGAAATGACTGAAACCGAGGAACAACTTCGTCACCTTAGGGCAGAAAATGCAAAAATGAAGAAATCCTTGGGGAGGATTTACACCCTACTCTCCTCCACCATCACTGAAGTTCTCAATGGGAATACTTTGATGAATGGGAGAATTGGCACTATTTCTGAAACATTGGATTACGCGGTCCTCAACATCTCGAATATAGACTCCAAGACTGATGACAACAACAGAAACATCATAGATGTTGAAGGGAAACTCGACAAGATTAGGGAAGAGGTCAACCGCTGCTTCCCAGCAATGCAGGACAACGTTGAGTCAGGGTATGGCAAGCAGAAAGACCCTTTTGACAACAGCACTCGTGGACCCCCAAAACAGCACCATGGAATTCACTGAGATCTCTCAAGACTCTTTTTTTTTTGGCTTTTCTACCCCTCCCTTCAGTTATTTGGATATGGCTCCTTCTCTTTATAGTTTAGGCTCTAGAGCAGAATCTATTTCAGTATTTTTCCTCTATTATGAAGTAGAAAAAACACCCCTGCACTTTCTTTATGCTTTGTTTTGTAATATTTTTACTTGGACAATATGTAAGGAGTTACAGTCTCCATAGAATAGGACTACTCAGAAACAGTTTCAATTTTGTTAAGGAGAAGCAAGATGAAGTAGACATTAGCTCTATCAGAGAGCAGTCACTCTCATATTTTTTGTAATTCCTATCTTTTTTTAATATAAATGACTCTTAACCATTCTTGTTAAAAAAAAACAATGTGCCTGATTTTACCACCACCTGGTTATGGCTTGTGTAACACCTACTATATGATAAAATAGCTTGATTTTGTTGATGACCTCCTACCAAACTATGGTTGTAGGATTTTCGAGGGATATTGACATTACTAGATATTTAAACCTCTTCCAATCTGCACTGGGTTGGAATTGGAGGATTCTATAAATGTTTTGAAGGAGGAATGGACTTGTGTTCCATCTAAATACTTGAATTTTCCATCTAAAGAAAGTTGTCAAGGACAACCTTAAATCTGTCAACTATTTAGGTGGATGCTCCCCTAAGGAGAAGGGTATCGTCAGCCAAATGCCCTAGAAAGTAAGGAAAGGAACAACAAGGAAGTTATTTAATTATGGTTTTTCTCAATATTGTTTGAGACACTCTTCAATGGAACCCTCATTCCACACATTATTAACTCCAACCCATTGACTTATGCCTTTTTAGACCTCTAATGAGATAGGGCACAATGAGATCAAATGTAGAAGATTTTCATCCTCATTTTTGCATAAATAAAAAATATAAGGTCCATGTTTATTCATCCTTTATAGAATATCCCAAGTAGGTACCTTCTTCTTTAGAGATAGCCACAATAACATTTTTTCTTCTTCAGTGCTCTCACCTTCCATATCTTGTCCACCACCAATAACCTTCCTTATTTGTAGGAAACATTATGACTTCATAACCTAAATTAGTAGAGTAATTCCCACCTATCTTATTCATATTCTAGATTAGTTCATCTAGTTTCTCTTTTAGTCTTATGTGCCCATAGCTCAACTCTAAGATGTAGGTATTCCAAACTTTATCAAGTGCACCTTCAAATCGAAGTTGGACTACATACATCCAACTTTGTTGCCAAATATTCATTAATATATTTGTGATTTAAAAGATGAATTTGCAGGTAAATTTACACTAGAAGCACTACAAAATCGAAGGCAACTTAGATGTCAGGGATAGTCTTTTAAAGTTATGTGCAACTAGGGAATTAAGGCATTTTCTATCTTAAATATAGCCATATGATGAGATAACAGGTAACTAAATCATATATAAAGAGAACGGGCACTGGTATAAAACTCACGGTCTAATGGTCTCTTCATCGGCTATTTGATTTAGTGTGATAATGCCAAGTCCTTATAAATATTGAATCAAAACATCAGAAAGATAGAATTACCATAGCCCATGATGGTTTGTGTGGGATGCATATAAGTGACTTTCTCCACATTTAACATGAAGACATCTCTTTTGTTTATCCAAACCTAAACCCTCAGACAATCAATCCAATATCACATGCAAACTCCAATTTTTGGACCTCAAGTGATGGTGTCCCCTCCTTCCAATAATAGAATCGACAAATCTACTCAAAGCCTTCCCCTTATCTTCCTTCACCAATCCGCCATCTCTCCCAATGTTAGAACTGGAATAAGTTATAAATCAAGTTCCCTCATTCACTATGGGATTAATGGAAGGGTCTAATGGCTTGGAAGCTTGGCCTACCACCCTTAGTTTTTGACATTCCGGTAACCACCTCAGCAAGTGTAGCCAACTTTCTTTGATATCCAAAATAACTATTGTATTACTATTAAAATTAATAGTAGGATCCTTACCAATATTGTTGTCCACAAAACCTTCATCGGGGTACTCCTCCAATATCACAATGTCCATGGGTTCCTTTTCAATAGGAATTGAATGAGCCTACCACCCTTAGTCTTTGACATTCTGATAACCACCTCAACAAGTGTAGCCAACTTTCTCTGATATCCAAATTAACTATTGTATTACTATTAAAATTAATAGTAGGAGTCTTACCGATATTGTTTTCTGAACTCCTCCAATATCACAATGTCCATGGATTCCTTTTCAATAGGAACTGAATGAGCCTCTAGTGGCTTGCTATCTTTGTTCGACTGATCTAGAAAAATTGAAGATGTATTTTCCCCAAATTTCCTCAAAACTCTATCTAAATCCACCAAAGAGCCCAAAGATTCAATGTTTTGGATTAGGTCAGCCTCAAGCTATTTACCCTTTTGTGCACCAACTATAAAAGTATTGTCTCTAGCTATGTAATCACTTTAAATTTCTCAAAGGAAATGGGAGAGACTTTCTTCTTCCATATTTTTCTAATAAAAGGTTAGGAGCATTCTACAATAATGTGACCATGCATGTGGCACCTATGAAAAATGAAAATGAACATTCTAATAATCAAGAATCTATGAGTGAATCCCCCCCTAAACCACAATATCCACATTCTCTACTAGTCCATCCCTAGTATCAATATCCACTAAAACCCTTGTGATAGTACAAATGAGACTTGTATTGAATGAGTCATCAACCCTGGTAGTATTTTCCTAAATGATTATCATTTTTTGTTAAAAAATACACCATCCAGAAGTATAATGGAAAACCCGAGACTTTTACCCAAATGGATACCCTATTAGCCATTCTAGTATGTGGATCAAATATTGGGTGCCAAGGTTCAAGTGAGTGGTGGGCTAACCCCTAAAACCAAATACCCTCCAGTATTGTCTCACAATCCTCCGATATGCAAAATGAAAATCTAATCCATACTTTTCAACAAATTAAAGAATGGGTTGTATCCAATAAGCAGTCTTCAATATGTCTACAACCAGATATTTAATGACTCTATCGAGATCCATTTACCAAAGAAGAGACCTATAAGGGTTTTTTAATAGATTGAAAGTATGTTCTACATTAATGTCCTCCCTCGGTACCATTTTCAATCTTATATCCTTCTTTTTTATAATCTTTGGGTGCCTTCTCCATTAGTTCTAAAGCCTTACCACTAGAAATATAGTCAAGGTTCAAATCCTAACCAACAAATCCTAAACCTTTCATAGGATCATTTCCACAAACACAAGATCTCTATTCAAAATCTTCTTAGTGCCCACATTCTTCATCTATGTAAGGGGCAAAGAAGATGAAGGAAAGATTGAATCTGAGGCAACGAAAGAATGTAACCCACTAGTAATAACAACAATTGAAACCCCTTCAAATGAGAATGTAGTAATTTTTTAGATTACACAATAAACTGCTAGCCTAATGACCTCATCCTTCTCCATCGAATGTACCAAGGAAGGAGATAGTTTACCAACTTCAGACACACTTGTGGAATGAATACCCAAATAATTTTTTTGGAGATAGTACATAAAAGAGATCAATAATGGATATGTGCCTCTATAAATGGCCTCCACCTGGCTATCTCCAATGTCAATGTTGTCTTCACGAAGGTACTAACAACATCCATGATGTGATGGCTAGACGCAATTTGGAAAAATTACCCAAAGTTTCATTATGATGAAAAAAAACAAGGTATACATGTATTGAACCCCAGGATTGTTTAATCCCCCTCCCTTCTAATGAAATGAAGTCTCATATGTAAAAACATGGAGGCCTTAGTTGGGTCTTCTCTGTAATCCACTAGTTCTATGTGCCATTTGGAAGGTTCATTACAAAAGCGTGAGGAATTTTGATAGTATTTCTACATGGTTTTCCCTTTCAACATTTGGTTTTACTATCCTACCCATGGTTTTTTCATCTCTCACGAGTGTGCGTGGTTTGGCACATGGTTTGGCAAATTAGTTGGTATTTTTTATGCACACCAATAAAATTGGCCCAATATATGATTTTCAATTTTTAATTTTAAAACTATTAAAAAGTACCTTGATTGAATTAAAATGGTATTTGTGTGTGTGTGTGTGTGTGTGTGTGTTTGTGTAAATAATATGATTCTAAGGATAGATCAAGCTATACGTTGGATCAAGCTATAAGTTTGATGACCTATAGGGTTGAGCTTTAATCTCGATTGAGCCATAGGATCAATTAAATAGATGTAGGGTTCAATAGAGTATTTTCTTAACCTATCCTAACCCTTGATTGATCAAGCACTTTGCCACCAAAAAGTATTAATCAATATCTTATGCAAACTATCAGTTTCTCTCTTTATAACTCGATTGAGCATGTCGAAAACTCCACTCCCTCCACCACCTTGCTAACAATTGTTACCTATCTCCATGGATTCACTCATGGGTATTAGATTTATGAAAAATGAAATAAGAAGGTTTGTGGGATGTAGGAGAGATTGTCATAGGAATTGGACGAGAGGCCATTGTAGGCATGGAGGATGAACGGAGAAGAGAAGTAGAAGAAGAATGAGGGGAAAATGTAGAGTGATTACCCAACTTGTGTTCTATTGTAAGCACTCTTTCAAAGTCTTGATTGAGATGATCATAATAAAACATTTCAACCTAGATGCATAAAGTAGGAAACAAATCAATAATAAGCTTTATACATAGAAGAGATTTTGGATTTTTGATAGATAACTATACCTGGAGCTTAGTGAATTGAGCTAAGGACTAGTGAAGATGAAGCCAATGTGATCATAAAGAATCATAATACCTTGGTGGGTGAAACCAATGTCATAATGCCTCAAAATATTTTCCAATAGGTCATAGGGTTTTGATTCAAAGGTGTCTCCCCAACTCTAGGTCATATTGTTTTGATTCAGAGGGTTATCCCCAACTCTAGGAGGTCATATGGTTCTAAAAGCAACATTTCCCATTTTAGTTTCTTAACATTTGTCATCTTGGGATGAGAGTCAATATACATAGATAGAATATGAATTCAAGCATCAATATGTCGAACATACATATCATTGAAATACATGGGCAATGTAATATTCAACTCTAAGTGGAGATATTATAGAGCATTTGTGAGGGACCTTTTAGCTAGGATATGGCCTACATTATTGTCTACAAAGTGTCGGTAATGATCTAGAGGATTTGTTGTGAATACACCTCTGAGTTGGAGTCATATGTTGGTTTATCCATGTTGGGCACCATGTAGTAGATATGTTGATAATCAAGTTGTTGAAGTATGTCACAAAATGAAGTACCCAACACAATGCATTTATAATCTAAAACAAATATTTGAATTTCACTCCAGATATTAAATTGAACTTCTGAAAGTGGAGGAGAAAGCCTCCAACAACTTAGAGTTTATAAGATCAACAACCTACTAAGCAGCAAAACTTGTGATAGGTTTATATCAAGATTTGGGAAATGCAAAGATTTGAGTAGCCGAGGAGTATGCATCATGATAGGTGTATGCCAATCTCCAAGAACTTTATGCCCTAATACCACTTGATATGGCCAACATAGAAAACAAACATAGATACTCTTCAAAGATCAAAGAGAGAAAACCTTTGGACCAAAACAAAAACTCTCTCAAGATCTTAGTTTCTCATTATATTTATATTAAAGTCCCTTCAACTGAATTTGACTAAATCAAACACATTAAGAGCCCTTATTTAATTGTTGGAATCTCCACTACTTGCCAATGAATACAATACTAAATGCTAGAAATAATAAGAATAAAGAAAAGAAAACTACACTTATATCAAACATTTGCACTGCTTCCTAGATCATATCAAAGTGAGTAGAGCATAGAAAATTTATTTTTCCCATTTGAAGTTGAAGGTCATGTTTCAATTTGGTGACAAAGTGAAGTGCTCACGTGAAGACTTAATTAAGAAGCTAGTAACTCATTGGAAAATGTTCAAGGACATAATTAAGTCACAATTTTATCCCATCAAATATGAGGAGGATCAGAAGATAAGTTGGCTCTTAAGCAAAGACAAGGACAAAAGTGCAAGATTATATCACATAATTTCACAAGAAAGAAATTTAGTTTAGCATTTTGTCTCAAGAGTTTGGACGTTTTCGTGAAATATTTGGAAGGCTTGTGTAGACATTCAAAAAAAAAAATCCACTTATGTCAGTATAGGGTGAGATAGATTGTGATGTTAGTTATGGGATTAGCTATTTCATATGATTATTTCACCCTTATGTAAATGTGCTTTCTTGTGCAACCCTTGCTATTGGGAACCTCCCTATTTTCATTTGCTTCCTTGCATTTGCCTAATGTTGCTACCTTGTTTTCTCTTTACTCCGTCGCTTCCTTACCTTTTGATCTTCTTCAAGGCAACTCATTGCTTTTATACTCCATGAACCACAACTCCTACGATGGGGGGAAAATGTAGTGTATGGTTTTTGTGCTTCACACTAACCATACATATCCCTTTGGATATTATACATGGAGTTTTTTATTGTTTGTTATCTATAACAAACCCACCCTATGATGACATCAATGTCCTTTAACTCATCCTAATAATGACTTGCATGTTCTAAATTTATCCCTTTGGGTTGGTAAGAATGTCTTCTAACTCCTCCTAATAATTATTCGTGATGTTCTAAATTTCTCCCATTGAGCTCCCTTACTATGGTCTAGACATATCATTATGGTCCCCCATTTGATATTTAGTATCGTTGTAGTGTTTGTTGCTCTAGGACTTGGCATTTAATTCTATGGTTACATATCATGCTTCGGTAGATTCTTAGGTCATCCTATTTAGGCCACTCTCTTGCTTATGGGACTGATATCGGGCCTTATGAATTAGCTTGCCTCCAATTAGTTAAGAAGCCTCCATTGGGTCCCCAAATGTACCTAATATGAGGGCATGCTCTTTGAAGAGTTTCCTTAGTCAACATTTCCCTTTCCTTAAGTGGTCTTAGTGCACACTCTAAATTACTACATTTAACGTTCATATATTGCTCGTGGCCCAAAATCTGCACTTAAATGTCAAATAGAGGAATGATTTATCTAAATTTACCTACAATATGGCTTTGTTCCTCATGGTACAAAAAATCAAAACACATAGGTTGATTTTTATCATCCTTTCGTCAATATCTCTTACAAATTGAAAGTCGACAAGATTTGTAGATCTATTACATTCTAGTTATGTCCTTCCACATTCCATGCCCACGAGATTTTTTTTATATGTTGTTCTCATCAACCCTCCACATGTTGGAGTTTGCTATAGATGGTACTTCTATATCATTAGTTTGGATCTTTCCTTAATGGATTGGTTAGTTACATATGTGCATAGTTGTGTTTTTGGCTCCATCCCTATTCAAACTTCAACCAACCTCTAGATCCCCACCTAAAAGGGAGCTTCAACATATGCTAGTGAATTAGAAGGTAGCCTCCTTCATTAAGGGCATAAGGGAAATACATACCTACACTTTTATATTTATTTGTGTGGGTGACATCTCTCTTTCCTTTTGTTCTATTGGAGTTAGTATATTCTTATTGTTTCCATGGGGGGAGAGTGATGTCATAGGTATGCAATCAAGGTGTCTAGAACCCTTATTTCTTGGATATCATTTGTTCATTTTCTCTTAATTCCAAGTAACTTGTTGTAGATTGGATTAAGTGAGGCTAGATAGGTAAAAACCTAGTTAAGGGTTTTCACCCACTTAAGGGGATAATAAATCCTATGATCACTTATTGGTTTTCTTGTTCACCAAAGTAAAGTGGGTAATCATGTGAAGCTAATACTTGTTGTTTGTTGTTTTCATTGGGTTGTAAAGAATACTAGTTAACTTAAAAAATTTCTATTTCCAATTTATGCCTTTAAAGGGAAATTATTATGTTAATAAGCCAACATTGTCTCTTTCAATTATCTATTTTATAGTTAATATTTCATTGTTGTTAATAAACACACATAAAACATTTATTTATCAATAATAGATACACTAAAGAACCAACTTAAGTGGCATAGCTTTAAATTTTGGTTGTTTAATTTATCTATTATTGATAAATGAACCTTCCTATTAGACACTTAGGAAGGTTGATTGATGTATCTATTAGACACTTGGATACATTAAATTGGTTGTTTAATGTATCCAAGTGTCTTCCAAGCACATTATCTTGAACCGTCCCCCTTAGTAGTGTGGTATACCACTCTAACTATCACCCTACATTTTCTATGTTTCTTTCTTCTTTGTCCTTGTGTAAAATATTTGATCACTTGAATTTTGCACTAATCTCTTTGTGCAATCATATACTTCCCAAGTTATCTAAAATCAGGGTAATAATTTATTGTTAGTCACATTGAATGTTTGACCAAGATTGATATGCATCAATTAATACAATAAGGTCTCTCTCTTCTACTTTTATGAATACAACGAATTAATCGCTCACATCTTGTAATCACAATTTCTTATTTTAAAATGAAAATCACATTCTTCATGTGCCCGGAGCACAATACACATAAAAGCAAGTACATGTCATATTGCACTTACAAGAGTACAAGTGCAACCTACACTTACAACATTAATATTACATCAATAGTATAAATGTCATTTATTTCCCTTCATAAATAATCCTTGATCTTTCCCCTTTTCCCCTTCTTGTTTTTAAATTCTTGACACCCTTTTAAAGAAGGAGACACAATAACAAACTATGAGTATGAAGGAAAGATAACATAATCCTTAGTAGGAACTAGTTCCATATCTGCATTATAGGTATTAGTTTCATGATGTCATTTTGTTCCACCTAGAGACACATCAACTACCATTACCTCCCTTGAGGAGGAATGTCCCGTATCCATTTATTCTACTTGATCCCTCAAGGAAGGACTAGATTACCAAAATGACACTTGCGGATCTTGAATTATCTCATTCTAATCAAGTTTAATATCTAAACTTATTTCCCCTGGAAAATTCCATCATTTTGGTTTGAACTTGGTTCCTTTGTTATTGGAAGGATGAGCTCATGCATAGGGACAAGTAGCTTGAAAATGTTGTAGAAGATGACATAACCTACACTAGAAAGTTGTATTCTCATAATATGAAGCCCGTGTGTATTTCAAGTTCTTTCATGTGAGAATCGTTTTGTTTAGAAGACCCTTACTAAGTTATATCTTAACACAAATGTGTACATATGTGCATAAAAGTCCTAACGCTCTCTCAAGGTTTGATTTTATATTAGTGCCCAAAGCATTCCCAATATCCTCAAAAAATGATAAATACCAAAAATGTAATGGCAAATTGGGTAGACGAACCCAAACTAGCATCTTAGTAATTGGCATAGCGTTAAGATCAAATCCGGGGAACCGAGGAGTTATAAAAAGTCCAGCACTTCCAAAAAAACAATGACCCTCCTCAAACACTTGCTCATATTAAACATAATAAGGATTATAAAAAATCTCTTGGAGTAGAGAGAGATCTCATATTTTATTGTCGAAGTTGTATGAATGCAGTGAAATAATGTCGATGTAGGGAGCAATTCCCATTAAATCTACAAATAATTGAATTTTGTTTCATATAGAGAATGCAGTTGTTGGTTACCTCCATTGTTGTGATCTCCACCAATGGGACCTCTTCATCATGCTCCACTATATAAGCACTAAGAATTGAAGAAGGGTTAGATGCATTGAGATTGGTAGAGTTTTTTTTACCACATTCTTAAATGGCATAGGCTTGGAAGTTGAAGGCATTCTCGAACCCACCACTCCTCCCTATAATCACAAGACCAAGTGAATGGAGCATTCTTTGCATATGCACTAGCCAGGCACCAAAGATTGATCTTCCAATTGTTTATCGTAAAAAATGAGACACTGATGGTCCATAGGAACTCCCTGTAAAAAATTCAATTGTTTCTTTAAAATTGCCACATAACCATTTGAATTCACTCGCAAAAGCATGGTATTATAGAGAAACTTTACCATAATATGAAATCTATCCTTTATAACAACGGTTTCAACATATACTTGGTGAGTAGGAAATTCTTTAAACACTTGGCTTGCAATGGTTTTGTCAAACCATTGGCATGCAAGGATTTTGCCATATACTTGTTAGATGGACATTTCATCAAACACTTTGAATACAAGTGTTTCATCAAACAATTGGCATGCCTTTTGAAATTCCAAATTGCAATACCACCACTCTAAAGATGGTATGATCATTTGCTCCTCAAAATTATTTCCTAGCTTTAGCAATTGCTCCTTCACTCCACTTTTAAGTAACATAACCATCGCCAAAAAGCATTCTCTCTATGATGTATAGCAGAAGCATGACTACTATGAAATCCATTCCCTACATATACCCTACATCTCTATCATACATTGAATATGCTTCAAAATATTCACTGCTATGAACTATTAAGGGACTATCCACACAAAACACTCCTTGACAACCATCGATTGCATAATCAAAGCTCCTATCATTGAGCAAATTCACCTGGAAAATCTTGAGTCTTTCTTTTCTTCCTAGGAGTGAAAGTAAAACAAAAACCTTTTCAATTTTATCAAGGTCTCAGAGGGGCATGTATTGTGTAATCTTTGAGAGTAAAGTCTCGATGAGCCATCATCTGATGAACCCCCTTCCTCTTGTTACACAAACTACCCCACTATTGCTTCTCTATAGTTGAGAACCACCATCGATTTGCATATCCATGTGATCTATATCTGCACTCACTCGAGCCATTGTTAGTCTTTTTTGTTGCAAACCTTGAGTCATCATGTATCTATGTAATGTAGTTTGACACTTTCTCATTTGTTCCATTTTTAATGTATGTAGAGGCACTTATATTATAAAGTGATTTGATGTCTTGTAGATGTTTTGAAATGCAGTATAGATCTTATGTGTTGTGCCAACACTTTGGATACATGGTACGATATGGTCTATTATACATTATCCCAAAATGTAAAATGCATTTTCTATCTTTTTCTAATGGGATAAAGATTATTCAAAATCCTCACCTTTCTTGTTAATAATGTTAAGACAAAATTGAACAAAATTTTGAATATTAATTATAATTTCAATAAATCAAAATTCCAAGACTTCTGGCACAACACCTCGAGTTCTTATTGGTTGACAGCTTCATATTTGGGGTTGGGGAGCTGCTGGGAAGTTGAATGGAATACTTATATTTCTCTCCTTAATTCTACAGCTCTTAGACTCAATATTGTTAATGACTCTCTTATTTGGTATCCAAATGCTTCATCTGGTCATATCTCAGCAAAATCTGCATATTGGGAAATTGCACAAGAACATAATGTTTATGTGCCAAAATGGGGGTTCAAAAGTTATGGAGGTGGCATATGCCATTAAAGATAAAATGTTTTTTTATGGCTCTCTTTTGAAAACTATTTGAAGACTGTGGATAATCTTATTTACATAGGTTTAATTTGTCTGAATGTTTGTGCTCTATGTATGAAAAATGGGGAATCTGTTGAGCACTTATTGGTTTACTACCATTACACCAAATAAATTTGGGCTTTAATCTGCAAATCTCTCAATATCTCTCAGAGTTGGGGATCTTATCCATTTGAACATAATTTTTACAGTTGGTATAATGATGTCCCGGATCATAAAACTCTTCCTACGTTTATCTCATGGAGTATCTAAAAGGCTAGAAATGCCGTTTATATTTGAAGATAAGAAGCTAAATCTAAATGATCATCGGGCTCTATAAAGAATATCATGTAAAGAAGAACACGCATAATAAACTGCATTAGATGTCTGATATCTTTGTGGATTTGGATGCAATTGGATTTTTTGATGGAGCCACTCACAATGGGAGGTGTGTTGCAGGTGTTATTCTCAAATTGAACAATACACATTTCTTCAAGATTTAACTGAATTGTGGGGTGGGCTCAAATACTAAAGCATAAGTGATGGCTTTATGGTGTTTATGTAAGGTGGCTTCAATTTTTGGCATTGACTCCATAAAAATCTATGTGGATTCTCAATTCACTGTGCAGTGGGCTCGAGGCAAAAATAAATTGCAGGTGTTGTCCCTATTCAATTGGTGCAGGCGAACTAAATTACTCCTCTCCTCCTTTACTTTCGTGGACATATCACATATATACATGGATATGTATGTGGAAGTTGATTCTCTCTCCAAAGAAGCCATGTCAGAAAAGGAAGGTATCATTTGCTGGAAAGAACATGAGGAGTCTTCTATGACAAACATTGGCTCCTTTAATATTTTCATGATGTAGTTCTTTCCTTTAATCTCTTAGTTATGTGAATAGATTTTTGGAGTTTTGTGATCTCTTATAAGATGAGGTTCAGTGTTTTTTATGAATTTTGGACATTTATTTGTAGTACTCGGTCTTTCCTATGATGTTGATTTGTTATGCATTATGGTGAGAGTAGACTCATCAAGTTTTATGACGAGTAGTTTTGGATATATACTTTTTAATTCAGTTTTTGAATATAAAAAATATGATTTTTTTTGTTGATGAAAAAAATTCTAAACTTCAAAGAAATCTCAAAACACATCACAACTTTGCCCCTCTTAAATTAATATCTCATGCCCACTTCACTTAACGGTCCTTTAATAGAGATTCAAAACCTCAAAAGAAAATCCCAAACACACATAAAAACTATGCCCCCTTAATTTCTTTTGTTTTGTTGAATTCAAATGAAATATTTTGGAGTTCAACTTTCTTTGTTGATCGCTTTGCTTTATTTGGCAACTCTTGACCAAACATTCGTCAAATATCAAACCCTGCTACTTCAGTTCTAAAGGCCAAACATGCTCCTCCTCCAAATTTATGGATGCACAGAGTGACGGAGTAACGCCCACAGTGGGGCTCGAGAGCTTTGCGCTCGATTTAATGGTTGGAAGTGGCTGTAGTTTAGTGGTGAGAATTCCACGTTGTGGCCGTGGAGACCTGGGCTCGAATCCCAGCAGCCACATTTCATATTTCAGAAGTTGGTGATTGTTTCCTTTTACGAAAATCCACACATTTGAAAATTACATCAGAATTTCAGATAAGGAAGAGCGAGAACCTGCATAGAGTTGCAAGCATTGTGGGATTTTCTATAGAAGTTGGTGACCGTTTCCTTTTATTGAAAATCCACACATTTGAAAATTGCATCAGAATTTCAGAAAAGGAAGAGAAAGAACTCGCATAGAGTTTCATGCATTGTGGGATTTTCTCTGTTGTAATACATATTTTGAATTATCGACCTAGCGATATAAGGCTGGGAGTTTATTGTAAGTAATTTAGGTTTGATTTTCTGATTTGTTTAGTTTAGTTTATTTTCCAATGATGGTTGGAAGCAGTAATTTTCTGGTTGTAGTTCAAAATTTGAACATGATTCAGTATAATGGGCATAGTAAGTCTCCTGAACACTACATTGGAATCAAATCACAAAATCAGGCACTTACAACAACATTAAATTAGATAACAAAATTGGGGAAATGTAATAAAAGAGAAGCTCCTCTGTTCACTTATGGAAAACAAATTACAATATAAACAAGATGATAATTTAAACATAATATGGCCATTTGTGCTTCAAGTGTTTCTTCTTGTAAACAGAGCATTCAAAAGTAGGGTTTGCTCATTTGCTTTTTCAGTCCTCCCAAAGTGTTTTTGGAGCAGTCTATCTCTCTTGCAACGATTTTTTCCCATTTTCTGGATTGAAATGGGGCTATTTCTAATACTTCACAAGATATTGCAAATAGTAAAACAATGTGCCTGCTTTATCTAACAATTCGATCTAAAGAAGCATGATAAGCACCACGGCTTGTGTAGCAGCTTCTATCTGATAAAATACCAGACTGTTAAGCTGAGGAAACATGACTTCTACCTGCCTCTGTTGCTGCTTGCGGCCTCGGTAGCAAACCGATTCTTACATCAATAATGTCTGTAAGTAGAGACTGAGTCAGCGAGTTCTGATAATACTGGTCTTTATTATACAGTTTTTAACCATTAACGTTCTCCAGGGGTTGTAAACAGTTGTCTGATAGATTTAGAGTAACCATGTACAAAATCTGCATCCTGAAAGTAGATTTCTCAAGGGTAGTTTAAAGACAAGGAAAAATATTTGGTCCAAGCTCATAACTGGGATTTTACACTCGTTTTTAAATGCCAGTGTTCTGTACAAGCTGACAGAAAAGGGTACTAATACTCCTTCCACATTATTGCAGTAGCTTCATTGCATTATGGTAACTTTCACAATGAAATCACTTTTAAACTCTTTCATCGCAACCCACTTTGACAAGTGCCCTCACACTTATGATATATAATGAAATATAAAAGATGAAGTACAGATTCCGGGTTTTGTTCTTAGAAAGCCTATGACAGGGGCTAGGGCTCGAAGGCGGAGGAAAATTAAACTTGAAAAGGTCAAACAGGGTAAATCCTCCTGTGTACTGGGACGAGACGTGACCTAAACCTTCAATATGGTCATAGGGATAACTAAACGTACCCTTCTCAGGAGATTTGAATTCATCCGGCTCTCTCGAACTGAAATCATTGAATGGATGGGGAAATTTTGGAAGCCCATCATTTAGTATATTCCTAGGGTAAACCTGCTGGTGAGCGGATGGTACAACTTTCACTTCCTTACAGAGGAGAGTCTGCATTTGATTGAAAGTCGGTTTTGGGTAATTGGTGAAGGTTCCCTTGTTTTTACCAGGTGGCATTCTGGCTTCAATCCCTGGACCGAAAAACTGGTCAAGCAGCATCTGTGGGTCATTTTGTCGGGCTTTCCCCTGCAATCTTGGTCTTTTGGGGGCTTTATGACTATCGCCAACGCCATTGGTCGCTTCATTTTAGTGGAAGAAGCTACCCTTCTTGCTGCTGATAGGAGGGCTCCGAGGGTTCTGGTGGAAATGGTGACTTCACAGGGTCTGCCAGATGAAATTGAGGTGTTTTGGAATGATGGGGTTTTTACCCAACGATTGGATTATTGGTGTGTGCCTTTCCGGTGCTTCAATTGCCACAAAACTGGACATGTTAGGGATTTCTTCCCTGGGCATTCAACGGACCAGCTGATGGAAGAAACTGAATTTTCTGATGATTCTGGAAATTTGAAGGACTCAGACACTATAATGGATCGTACTGTCCCTTTGGACCACTCATCGGCAGTGGATTTCCTGGTGTTGGTCCCTACCTGGAGTAACGATAGAACTGGCATGAGTGGATGTGTGAAAAGACTCGACTGTTTTTTTATTGCAGAAGATATCAGTCGTTGTTTTGGAAAATATAGAAGTTGGTCTATCTCTGCTGGGCTTTCAGATCATAAACTAGTTTTCTGGAAATCAACTTGGACTGTCCAAAGGTGAGTTATCCCTTCAAGTTTAACCACAATTGGCTCTCTCATGATGGTTTTTTCTCTTTGGTCGTTCCAAGTGGAAGGAATACACACAAAAACAATTTAGTTCTGCCACTTTATCTCTGTTATACAAGCTCAGAAGGTTGAAATTTGATGTGATAAATTGGGCTAAGGAGATGAATGAAAGAAAATTAGTTGATTTATGCAATATTGAGATGTAGTTAAATCTCTTGGAAGATAATTTGGAAGGTATGTTCACGGAGGACAGAAAATCCTATAGGGTCTCTTTAGAAACCAAAAAAAAGAATCCCATGCTTCAAGAAGAAGAAGCATGGCGTCTGAAAAGTTGGGCGATATGGATTCAGAGCGATGATAAAAACACAAAAAAAATTCAGAATTTTGCCAACATGAGAAGGAACTTAAATTCTATTTGGGAACTTAATGACCTAAGGGGAAGAACTTTGCAGGATCAGTCTTCTTTAGAAGCTGGGGCTATGGATTTTTTTAGTGATGTCTATAGACAAGAAGAACAAGGGAATCTTCTCGATCAGTTAAAAGTCATTGACAAGTACCCACGTATCTTTTCATAGGAAGCAGGTGATGTTATTTGTGTCGAAGTCACATTGGAGGAGATTAGAGCCATTCTTGATCAATTCAATAAGGCTAAGAGCCTGGGACCCAACGGCTGGACAGTCGAGTTCTTCATTCACTTTTTATGAATTGATCGGGGAGGAGCTACACAGATCTGTGGAAGAGACTAGGAGGAAGGGTATTGTTCCATAAAAGCTAAACTCTACATTCATCACTCTTATACCTAAAAAGGATAAGCCCTCCAGTTTTAATGATTATAGACCTATTTCTCTTTGTAATTTGGTTTATAAGGTAATCACAAAGGTTATTTCGAACCGAATTAAGCCATTTTTAGATGTCGGTCTTTTTAAGGAGCAATTTGGTTTTCTCTCGAATCGGCAGATACTTGATGCCATTGGGGTCGCTCAAGAATGCATTCACTCTATCAAACATAAGAAGATGAAAGCTATTGTTTTGAAAATGGATCTTATGAAGGCTTATGACAGGGTGGACTGGACATTCCTTCGTTTTATCTTATTGCAATCTGGTTTACCCATTGAAGCATCAAACTGGATTATGGGATGTGTTTCAAGTGCCAATTATGTTGTCCTGGTAAATGGACACCCTTTTTCTTTTTTCAAGGGTGATAGAGGGTTGTGTCAAGGGTGCCCTCTATCACCTTTACTCTTTCTTATGGTGATTGAGGGCCTAATCCTTCTCATAAATTCGGCAAAAAAGGAGAAGCATTTTCAGGGTGTTAGATTATCACCATTGCTGCATATATCCCACTTATTGTTCGTGGATGATGTTCTCATATTTGGCAGAGGTTCTCTTCAAGATTGGCGTTACTTCTCTGATATTATGAAACTGTTCTATCGGGATTCTGGCATGAAATTTAGCCCACAAAAATCTACTTTGTTCGTCAGCTCAGTATTGGAACATGACTTGCATTTGCGCCATCAAATCGAATCCATTTTTCCTTATCAGTGGCAAAATTTGTAAGACGATATTAAGTATTTGGGATTCGTGCTTAAGCCAAACAATTACACTTCTGAAGATTGGTTATGGATTATTCAACGTATAGAGAAAATAATCAATATATGGGCTTATCGATTTTTATCTTTAGGTGGAATATTTGTCTTACTAAACTCTGTTTTGCAGAGTATTCTGGTTTATTGGATGTCTCTGGCTATGGTTCCTTGGAAGGCGTTGAAAGGAATAAGGAAGAGAATGTTCAAGTTCTTGTGGGCATGAAACTTATCACAAGCTAAATTTCATTTAACTGCTTGGCATAACATTGCTCTCCCGAAGCATTTTGGTGGCTGGGGGTTGAAACACATTTTCTGGTTTGAGTACGCCTTGGGTGCAAAAACATTGTGGTGTGCTCTCTTTAGTGATAGCTTGTGGAGTGATGTGATAAAAAAGAAATATTTAAAATCCACTATGCCCTTTATATGGATCAGAAACACTCATGCTATTAGCTCGAACTCGTCTGTTGTCTGGAAAGGTTTATGCAATAAATTGCCTATTCTGAAGAAGCGATTAACCTGGAATATTGGTCGTGGCATATGGGCATATATTGGAATTGACCCTATCATTGGTTTGCAGGAGGATTTCAGACTTTCTCCACAACTGAATGCGTCTCTACATTCCAGAAAAAATGAATTTCTTGCACAAGTTTATAACAAAGAAGTTGCATTGTGTCCCTCTTCTATCTGGATGCAATTTGAAGACTTGGGACTTAGGGGCAGCGAGGCCGGTGAATGGAAAAGGTATGTTTTAAAGTTAAAAGCAACAGGTATTCGCTTGACGGATAAACCTAATAGTTTAGTGTGGAATTGGGAAGACTCCAATGTAAATATTACAACAAAATATGCATACAACTTTGTGGTGTCTGAACATGTTGAAAAAGAGCCTAGTTGGTGGTCTTCAAAGATATGGAAATGGAAAATTCCCCTAAAGATCTGTTGTTTTATCTGGTTATGCATGGAAAACAAAGTTCTTTCGTGGGATAACTTATTGAGACGCGGCTTTGTTGGCCCAGGTATATGCTTTCTCTGTTCCCAGAATACTGAATCTGTGTCACACCTCTTTGTGACTTGCTCTTTTATAAACAATGTTTGGAGAACCTGCCAAGAGATATTAAATTTCAATGATATCTGGAATCGGGATAACTTTCAGGAAAGTATGAGGTGTTGGTTTCTAAAGAAGCCTAGATATTTTGAACTTCCTCTATTCGTAACCTGGGAAGTTTGGAAAAATAGGAATCGCTATATTTTATAAAATAAGCGGCATACTTACTCTCAGGTGGCATTTAGAGCTATAGCTCTGTTCAGGGAAGTCAACGCGAAGAAGGTAAAGATAAAACAAATATCTCTTATTCCCCCAAGTTTTGATACTTCTTACTCCATCGTATTTTTCGACGAGGCACAGAGAGAGGGACTATGCGGTGCAGGTATGGTGTTAAATATTAAGTTGGGGCACACCATCAAACTTAAGATGAGTGTTGGAACTGGCACAAACACACAGGAAGAGCTGCTGGATTTATGGGGTATTATGTGGATTGCCAGGAAAAGAGGTATTCAAAAGCTATAGGTGGCAGGTGATTCTCTGGTAGTCATCAAATGGATCGTTGGGAAATCATTGTTAAATGTGTTACATCTAAGTCATTTGATGAATATAATATTGGAGATAAAGGAGTTCTTTACTCATATCACACTTGGCCATATTTATCGGGAGTTTAACACGGAAGCATATCTCTTATCCAAGGCTGTTATGGGACATATGGATGGAATTCTTCATTATGAAGAATTTTTGGATGATGTTCCTATTGATGTAGGAACTTATAAACTGTTTTAGTGTTGTTTCTTTTGCTCTACGAACATGTAAGGTTCAGTACATTTTTTTGTATATTGACTCTACTACTATTTGGGGGGATATTAGTGAGCCATGGTAGTCAGTAGATTGCATGTATCTAGCTTGAAAAGATGTTCATCTTGATACTTAGATATTTTGGGGTATATGTGGTACATTATGTACAGATAGTTGGTCTGAAAGACAATTTTATGTATGTTGTTTTGATGTAACTTTGATTCCATAAGAATATCAAGTTATCTTTTTTTCAGCTTGAAAAAAAAGTACTAGAAATATGATGGATACATGGAAAACTAATTCAAACATATTTCACCTTGTATGGTCTCTCCTCTTCCTTAGAGTTTTGGAGAATATATGAAGGGTTCATTTATTACTAATTCATAATTTGAGAAATTTCTATGCATATGTTGTAATCCTCTCTCCTTATTAGCACTAGTTTTTATCTACTTTTTGTGGTAAAGTGAATAAATGTTATGAAAAATGAAGTATGTTGGATTCAATTACATTCTAAATTTATTTAAAAAATGTAGGATGAATTGTATTACCATGTCTAACATGCCCAAATCTACTCGAGTTAAGACTTTTAGTAAATACAAGTAATTCACATCTAGGTGTCTTCTCTCCTATTTGGATATATTGTTTAGAAATGATGTGTAAGTTTTGTTTATCAAGCTTTTCTATAACATAAATAGAGTACAACAAGTAACAATTAGAATTATAAGTGCAACTATTTGCAAAATAGATACAAAAAATTCAATATTATATAACAATCATAACGTAAGTACAATTCATTAGTGTCTTTTTTTATAGTGTTGCCTTCATCATTGACAAATTTTTTATATCTTTTCTTCTCTTATGTTTATGTGTTTCCTTATGTCTAGTTTCATCATCTAAGGAATCTCTACTAGAAGCCATATGACTTGTAGATCTATTACAACAAAACACTACTAAGTTAAGTACATATAATCCATAGAATAAATATGCATAATTTGACATAAACATTAAAATTATACATGCATAATATCAACATATGTCGAGACACGGAGGTTAACTATCTAATATTCTTGGTTAGCAAAGGACTTATTGACAAAAACTTATTAGTATTGCATGATCAAATGACATGGCTTAAACCTTCTATCGAATGAACATGTTAGAGGAGTGGTTTCAAATGTATACAAGATGGCCAAGGAAAAGTTCATTAAAAATGTTATGTCCATGGTAAAGAGAGGGTGTTGCAATGCTCTTCAATTAAAGTTTGAATATGATGTCAAGGAAACCTCAAAGCTCATTTGATCATTCCTCCTTGCACCAATACATTGGAGTTAGTGTCAAACTTGACACAAAAACACTAGCAAAAGTGTTGGTACTCAAGTCTAGAAATCAGTAAAAATGTTAATAAAGCAATGGAATCTGTGTTTTGTTTTTATAATCTCGACATTTCGATCCCTCCAAAGGATCATCATTAAAAGACAAGATCAATTGAAAAATAAATCAAAATGATCTTATAAATATTCTATTGGTGACCATTAGGATGATTTTATTCTAATTATTCTCATCGGCACACCTTTATATTATTTTGTTGATTTGCAAGTTTTTGAAGTAAAGGGTTCCAGGTTTCACTGAGTTTTGTTCCTTTGTCTCTATTGATGTTTTCTGGATGCATCTTGATCTCAACTTTTTCTATAATCTTTTGCTTCATGTGATGGTTAATTTTAGCTAAGATCCTTGTATTCTCAAGGAAGATTTGATGGTTGGTGTTGTGAACATATTTTTCCAAAGTTGATTTTGTGTCTATCGTCTCTTAGATCCGCTATGTGCTCTTTTAGCCTAACATCCAACGACCTTTTGGTCTCACCAATGTTTACATTGCCGCATGAGCACGAGATACGATAAACACCTTTATGAGAGCCTTTCTTAATTGGGTCTTTTATCGATTCAATAATTTCTCTCAAGGTGTTTGGAGGAGTGAAAGCCACACTGATGTTTTTCCTTCTTAAAATTATTGCCAACTTATCAGTAAAAATGTTGTTGTACATGAGGTGTTTTTTATACATGGATTCCTAATTTGTTTTATATAGGGGAGACTTATTCAACCTATAAGTCTTGTTTCATCTATAACTACAGAGTGAGATCTCTCCATTCATAATTTTAGGTTGACTTTAGTGAAAAAAAATTACCTTAAGGAAATTCTGAATATGCATTCAATTTATATAAAGTAATGTAATCACCAAATAACATGTAATATGGTCAAAGTGTCTAAGAACTTGGCTAGCTATGGGTTTGGTAGTTATGAAATTTGACATAATATCTAAGGCATATAAAATGTCGTTTTTATTTATCTCCTTATAATAAGGAGTATAGACTCTAATATATTTAGGTATTTTAAAACTTCAATTTACAAAACATTATAAACTAGCTCTTCTAGTGTTTTATGGTGAGTTTATTGATTTCAACATCTCTAGCTAGGAAGTAATTCCTATTAATATTAGTAATAATAGATGAAGCCATGTAAGAAGGAAATGGTGGATGAATTAAGGTTGTGAGAAAATGTGATCCTATCATCTAAAGTTGTACCTAAAGGCCTAGGGAAATAGAGCACCATTAGGGCGAACACTTTAGATGCTATATTCCTTCGGTTCAAATGCTACATCCCTTTATAGTTTCCTTTCAACCTCAAAGAGAGTTGGCTCAATTGTAAACCTAAAAAAAAAACACAAAACACATAAGAACTATGCGCACTTAAATATTTGTTTGTTTGGTTGATTTGATGGGATGCCATCTCAACAATTCCCATCGCACAATGAAATTCTGTATTGTTTTCTTATTGATCAATACAAAATTATGGAATACTCTCCTGAGGGTTCTCAAATTCCAGGGTTTTAGTTGTTTTGCTGCAATTGAGGTTGAATACATGTTATTAATGGTGTTCAGGTTCTTTAAACCTACGTTGACACCAAAAAAAGTTGCAGAATTTGAAGGCTTTGCCAAGATCAACGCATTGTTTTGTTGCTGCCGATCATAACCTGCGATTGTCTATACGGCTCCTTTACACACGACAGCTGTAGGGCTATCGTGAAATATCAAACCCCTGCTACTTCAGTTCTAAAGGCCAAATTTATGGATGCATAGAGTGACAGAGTAAAGCCAACCGTGGAACTAGAGAGTTTTACGCTTGACTTAAAGGTCGGAAGTGGCTGTAGTTTAGTGGTGAGAATTCCACGTTGTGGCCGTGGAGACCTGGGCTCGAATCCCAGCAGCCACATTACACATTTTATAAGTCGGTTTGTTTCTTTTTATTAAAAATCCACACATTTGAAAATTGCATCAGATTTTCAGATAAGGAAAAGCACGAACCTGCATAGAATTGGATGCATTGTGGGATATCCGTTGTTGAATTATTGACCCATGGATTGTGTTTTGATATAAGGCGTTTAGTTTATTTTCCAGTGACTATTGGAAGCAGTAATTTTCTCGTTGTTCAAAATTTGAACATGATTCAGTATAATAGGCATAGTAACTCTCGTGAACATAGCTACATTGGAATCAAATCAGAAAATTAGGATTTCCTAGGGATATTGGCATTCCTTGATAAAATACCTCCTACCAAACTATTGTTGCATGATTTCTTAGGGATATTGGCATTCCTAGATATTTAAATCTTTTCCAAACTATTCTTGCATGATTTCTTAGGGATATTGGCATTCCTAGATATTTAAATCTTTTCCAATTTGCAGTGGGTTGGAATTTGAGGATTGTATAGTTGTTTTGAAGGTGGAATGGACTTGTGTTCCATTAAAGACTTGACTTTTCCATCTAAAGAAAGTGGTCAAGGACAACCTTAAATTTGTTAACTATTCCGTTGGATGCTCCCCTAAGGAGAAAGGTATCGTCAGCGGAATGCCCTAGAAAGTAAGGAAAGGAACAACAAGGAAGTTATTTAATTCCAATTTTTCTCAATATTGTTTGAGATGCTCTTCAATGGAACCCTCATTCCACACATTGTTAAGTCCAACACATTGACTTATGCCTTTCTAGACCTCTAATGAGATATGTCACAATGAGATCAAATGTAGAACATTTTCATCCTCATTTTTGCATAAATAGAAAATAAATGGTCCATGTTTATTCACCCTTTATAGAATATCCCAAGTAGGTACCTTCTTCTTTAGAGATAGCCACAAGAATATTTTTTCCTTCTTCAGTGCTCTCACCTTCTGTATCTTGTCCACCGCCAATAACCTTCCTTCTCTGCAGGAGACATTATGACTTCATAACCTAAATTATTAGATTAAGTCCCACCTATCTTATTCATATTCAAGATTAGTTCATTTGGTTCCTCTTTTAGTCTTATGTGCCCATACCTCAACTCTAAGATGTAGTTATTCCAAACTTTATCAGGTGCACCTTCAAACTGAAGTTGGACTACATACATCCAACTTTGTTGCCAAATATTCATTTGAACTTCATCGGCTATTTGATTTAGTGTGATAATTCCAAGTCCTTACAAATATTGAATCAAAACATTAGAAATATAGAATTACCATAGCCCATGATGGTTTGTGTGTGATGCATGTTGTCGTCATAACACGCACCTGGGGGTTGTCGCACCATAAATCCTCAAGTTGCTTAGGTGCATTTTTTGGGGGCAAGTCTCGAGTCAAGTACTGTCACTTGATCTTGACTCTTCCGTTCATCCTGAACTCCTACCAAATCCAAGGGGGGTAGTCCCTATGAGTTACTAAGGCTATTTAAGCGATTTAGTTTTGAATGGGTAAGTTGTTTAGAAATTTTGAAATAGATTGATTGAAAGAAAAATTCACTTGCAAATATAAATTAAGATCAATAGCATAATATAATCACATAACATGTGAGATCTGAATCAAAGATTGAAAATAAGTGTAAAAAAGATCAATGCCAAAAGTGCAATCGAAATAGTGTGTTGTTGTATTGTAAATGTTTTGTGAGTGCTTCTTGATCAATTTTAGTTTATTATGGGATGAGATTTGATTACGGGGAAAGGGGAGCTCCAGATATACAGTGAGGTACAAGGAGTAATGTCCGGAAATTAACTAAAGGTGGCTCCTCACGAAGACGTGTGGGTTGGAACGGAGTCTCGATGGCGTGTTCAACACTACACCAACAAGGGTGTAGCCTAACGGTGCCATGAGGTCACTTCCCAATGGTTCCCGCTTATTCTGAGAAATTTCCCCACACAATGTTTAATTAAATCGAGTGCCATATTTTCACTATGTTCAGGGTCATTAATTTTATTAATTTGAGTGTTTAGTTAAATGTGAAAATTTAGGAAAGTTGATATAACTTTTTTATGATTTCCCAAGGACTAGGCCAATGCCTGCAAAGGGGAAGAGCATACTTCGAGTGAACAACACAATGTTTATTCTGATTGATCAAAAAAGTAAACAATCGAAATAAAAGTGTTATGCTAATTACTGAAGGCAAGGAATGTCTTTTCTGATCATCCGATCACGTACTCAGGTAAAGCCCTTCACGCGACGGCGAGAGCATACTTTGAGAGAGCAATGCCAAGTTCGTTACTTTAAAGGATTAAGCAAAAAAATGAAATAACTAAAGACAATATATATAATCTTTTGAATTGAAAGTATATTGTCTGTTGTGCGTGTGTGTTTGTGTTTAAAGGAAAACAAAAATTGTTAGAAAAATTCACACCACAAAAAAAATGTGAATCCTCCTAGGGGGGATGGGGTGTGGGTGCTGGGTGGCACACTTGCTTTGTCTTTTTATCGCTTATTACAATCTAGAAATGCTTGTGATCCCTTGTAAAATGGGATCACTAAGCTTACAATGCTTTAGAAAAACAATTTTTATGAACAAGAGAGGTCCCAGGATGCCCTAGATGGCCCAAAATTCGAAAATTTGTCAGAGTTTCTCTCTCTTTTTCCTTCAACCTGCTAAAATCCAGCAATTTATTAGTTCCGAAAGTGCCCAAAAACACTTTGAAAGTGATTTTGGACCAAAAAAAAATTACTAAAAAATTGCAATTTTTTTTCTAAGTGTAAAATGCAAAAAATGAGCACAATAAATGAAGCTTCTTGTGGATCTTTGCTTGTCTTTTGGGACAGCCAATGAAAGCACTTTTAAATTGCTAGATATGAACTTATAATATCCAAAAAAGAAGCTAATCTAACAAGCCTTTAGATCTACTAATGATTGACTTGTAAAAGAAAAACTTTCTTGAAGCTAGATCTAGTTAAAGTAAATAATTTAAATATTTTGAAGCAATCTAGATCTAAGCATGCAAAAATTATAAATCAGATTTGAAATATGATATAAACTTATTAGAAATTAGATCTAAGAAATAAGCTTAAGTAACCAATGAAAAGTTTGATTTAGAAGGAAGAATAGATGTGAAAAAGAAAGCCCTTGGAACTTTGGGCAATGGAGCTATTCCGATGGATCTAAGGAAGACTATGTCTTCTTTAAGCGCATAAGATGTTGGAGGGTAGTAGAAACAAGCTAGATCATTCACCAATCCAATGAAAGAACCTGTAAAAGAAACCCTTCACACTTGCCAAGTGATTTGCCAAATCTAGTAAAAGAATCTAAACTAAAGAGAAGAAAAGCATACATATAAACAAAAAAGCAATTAAATTCTAGATCTTGAGCAAAGAATGATTTAAATGAATAAAAGAGACTTCTATATTCGTTCTTACCAATTAATATTAATCCTTCCTTAAGCTAGTATTGACAAAGCAAGCCAATGAAAGCAAGAAACTTCTACAAATTACCTCAACACATATGAGAGACAATGATCATCCACCATTTGCAAGAGACACCAACGTAGACCTCCAAAGCCCTTTTATTCCAACAATGAAAAGAATGAAACTATTACAAATAGCAAGACTACTATTCTCCACAACTCCTACCAAATCTAGATCTACCATACAAAGATGCAAGAAAAATTTAATTAAATACAAGTTACCTCAAACATGTATGGCCATGATCATCCAACACAAAGACACTACACCAATGAACCTCCAAAGCTTGAACTCTTTATTCCAACAATGCAAAGCATAATACAATTACAAATAGCAAGACTACTATTCTCCACAACTCCAATTAGCTTGAATGGAGAATAGAGCTTGCTTATATAGAAAAACCAAGAGAGATCCTCTTTGACACTTGGAGAAATGAGTTGATACACTTGGAAAAGACTTGTTGACACATGTGAGAGGTTTGGGGAGGTTAATGACACCTTTCTCCAACCATTTGACAATTTTCAACCTCCACTTGACACCTCTCCAACCAAAAATTCCCCCCCCCCTCCTTTGGTGGATTTCCAATCTTCCATCAAATCATCATTTATTTGCTCAATATTCTCCCTGATTTGATTCCAACACATTTCCTTGATCAGTGGGATTGATATTTTGCCTTTATTATGTCTTTTTTGCCAATTAAATTGGTCTTTTTGGATTTTTGAGATAAATACTTACTCAAAACTTAGGATAAGTGGGTTTATGGGTTTAGTGGATTCTCTAGATTAGAAAACAAGCATCCACTTGAGAAATCATGCCCACAAACCATACTTTTATTACATTTTTCAATTAAACAATTAAAAAAATAGTCTAATTTTACGGGAAAATTTATTTTTCTCAGAATTTAAAAAAAAACTTAAGGGGAACTAACACATGTCCATACGACTCAATTCTAATGTCTAGCATGGTAATATACATTGACACTTGGGATCTAATAACCTCTTAGGGCCGAGAAATCATGCCGACCACCCCAAATTTGGAGTTATGAGTGAAAAACTTGAAAATCATAAGTCGTTTATTCAACAACATATAATTGACAAGGGAAAAAAAACTCTGGGCTATTCAGACTGATATCTAAGTCCTAGGAAAGCCGATGTTGTTAAAAAACCATCATGTTAACACATTTTTTACAATTTCCTCGTAGGGCATGGACATGTGGTTTTATTTAAAAAAAGGGCCAAAGTGGCCTGCTAGGACTTTGGATCTTCTGAATATGAACAAGCAAACTTGTTCCATTTTCACAGACTCACTTGAAACCATCTAAGTGCAACTTAGCTGGTAACAATGCATAAGTGACGTTCACCCCATTTAACATGAATACATCTCTTTGTGTTTATCCAAACCTAAACCCTCATACAATCAATCCACTATTACATGCAAAGTCCAGGTTTTAGACCTCAAGTGATGGTGTTCCCTCCTTCCAATAATAGAATTGACAAAGCCACCCAAAGCCTTCCTCGTATCTTCCTTCGTCAATCCCCCACATCTCCCAATGTTAGAATTGGAAGAAGTTATAAATCAAGTTCCCTCATTCACTATGGGATTAATGGAAGGGCCTAATGGCTTTGGCGGCTTGGCCTACCACCTTTAGTCTTTGACATTCTAATAACCACCTCAGAAAGTGTAGCCAACTTTCTTTGATATCCAAAATAAATATTGTATTACTATTAAAATTAATAGTAGGAGTCTTATCGATATTGTTGTCCGCAAAACCTTCGTCATGGAACTCCTCCAATATCACAATGTCCATGGGTTCATTTTCAATAGGAAATGAATGAGCCTCTAGTGGCTTGTTGACTTTGCTCGACTGATTTAGAAAAATTGAAGATGTATTTTCCCCAACTTTCCTCAAAACATTACCTGAATCGGCCACCAAAGAGCCCAAAGATTCAATGTTCTAGATTAGGTCAGCCTCAAGCTATTTACCTTTTTGTGCACCAACTCTAAAGGTATTGTCTCTAGCTATGTAATCACTTTAAATATCTCAAAGGAAATGGGAGAGACTTTCTTCTTCCATAACTTTCTAATAAAAGGTTAGGAGCATTCTACAGATCTGCAATAATGTTACCATGCATGTCGCACCTGTGAAAAATTAAAATGAACATTTTAATAATCAAGAATCTATGAGTGAATTACCCCCTAAACCACAATATCCACATTCTCTACTAGTCCATCCCTAGTTTCAATATCCACTAAAACCCTTGCGATAGTACAAATGAGACTCCTATTGAATGAGCCATCAACCCTCATAGTATTTTCCTAAATGATTAGCAAATTTTGTTAAAAAATACACCATCCATAAGTCTAATGGAAAACCCGAGACTTTTACCCAAATGGATACCCTATTAGCCATTACGGTATGTGGATCAAATATTGGGTGCCAAGGTTCAAGTGAGTCATAGGCTAACCCCTAAAACCAAATTCCCTCCAATATTATCTCACAATCCTCTGATATGCAAAATGAAAATTCAATCCATCCTTTTGTCAACAAATTAAAGGATGGGTTGTATCCAATAAGTAGGCTCCAATATCTCTACAACCAGTCATTTAATGACTCTACCAAGATCCATTTACTAAAGAAGAGACCTATAAGGGTTTTTTAATAGATTCAAAGTATGCTCTAGCTTAATGTCCTCCCCCACTACCATTTTCAGTCTTATATCATTCTTTTTTATTATCTTTGGGTGCATTCTCCATTAGTTCTAAAGCCGAACCCTTATAAATATAGTCAAGGTTCAAATCCTAACCTACAAATTATAAACCTTTCATAGGATAATTTCCACAAACAAAATAATCTCTATTCAAAAACTTCTTAGTGCCCACATTCTTCATCTATGTAAGGGGCATAGAAGATGAAGGAAAAATTGAATCCGAGGAAACGGAAGAATGTAACCCACTAGTAATAACCACAATTGAAACCCCTTGAAAGAATTGAATCTGGTGACTGTTTCTTTTTATTGAAAATCCACACATTTGAAAATTGCATCAGAATTTCAGATAAGGAAGAGAATGAACCCACATAGAGTTGCATGCATTGTGGGATTTTCTTTGTTGTAATACATATTTTGAATTATTGACCTTTGGGTTGTGGCTTAGCGATATAAGGGTTTTGAATTATTGGCCTCTGGGTTGTGGCTTAGCGATATAAGGCTAGGAGTTTATTGTAACTAATTTAGGTTTGATTTTCTGATTTGTTCAGTTTAGTTTATTTTCCAATGATTGTTGGAAGTAGTAATTTTCTGGTTGTAGTTCAAAATTTGAACATCATTCAGTATAATGGGCATAGTAACTCTCCTGAACACTACATTGGGATCGAATCACAAAATCAAGCACTTACAACAACATTAAATTAGATAACAAAATTTGGGAAATGTAATAAAAGAGAAGCTCCTCTGTTAACTTATGGAAAACAAATTACAATATAAACAAGATGATAATTTAAACATCATATGGCCATTTGTGATTCAAGTGTTTCTTCTTTTAAACAGAACATTCAAAAGTAGGGTTTGCTCATTTGATTTTTCAATCCTCCCAAAGTGTTTTTGGAGCAGTCTATCTCTCTTGCAATGATTTTTCTCATTTTCTGGATTGAAATGGGGCTATTTCTAATACTTCACAAGATATTGCAAATAGTAAAACAATGTGCCTGCTTTATATAACAATTCGATCTAAAGAAGCATGATAAGCACCACCTGGTTATGGCTTGTGTAGCAGCTTCTATCTGATAAAATACCAGGCTGTTAAGCTGAGGAAACATGACTTCTATCTGCCTCTGTTGTTGCTTGTGGCCTCGATAGCAAATTGATTCTTACATCAATAATGTCTGTAAGTAGAGATTGAGTCAGCGAGTTCTGATAATACTAGTCTTTATTATACAATTTTTAACCATTAACGTTCTCAAGGGATTGTAAACAGTTGTCTGATAGATTAGAGTAACCATGTACAAAATCTGCATCATGAAAGTAGATTTCTTAAGGGTAGTTTAAAGACAAGGAAAAATATTTGGTCCAAGCTCATAACTGGGATTTTACACTTGTTTTTAAATTCCAGTGTTCTATACAAGCTGACAGAAAAGGGTACTAAAACTCCTTCCACATTATTGCAGTAACTTCATTGCATTATGGTAACTTTCACAATGAAATCACTTTTAAACTCTTTCATCGCAACCCACTTTTACAAGTTCCCTCACACTTATGATATATAATGAAATATAAAAGATGAAGTACAGATTCTGGGTTTTGTTCTTAGAAAGCCTATGACAGGGGCTAGGGCTCGAAGGAGGAGGAAAATTAAACTTGAAAAGGTCAAACAGGGTAAATCCTCTTATGTACTGGGATGGGACGTGACGTTCAATATGATCATTGGAATAACTAAATGTACCCTTCTTGGGAGATTTGAATTCATCCGGCTCTCTCGGAATGAAATCATTGAATGGATGGGGAAATTTTGGAAGCCCATCATTCAGTATATTCCTAGGGTAAAGCTGTTGGTGAACGGATGGTACAACTTTCACTTCCTTATAGAGGAGAATCTGCATTTGATTGAAATTCGGTTTTGGGTAATTGGTGAAGGTTCCCTTGTTTTTACTAGGTGGCATTCCGGCTTCAATCCTTGGACCGAAACACTGGTTAAGCGGCATCTGTGGGTCATTTTTTCGGGCTTTCCCCTGCAGTGTTGGTCTTTTGGGGGATTTATGACTGTCGCCAATGCCATTGGTCGCTTCATTTTAGTGAAAGAAGCTACCCTTATTGCTGCTGATAGAAGGGCTCTTAGTGTTACGGTGGAAATGGTGACTTCACAGGGCCTGCCGGATGAAATTGAGGTGTTTTGGAATGATCGATTTTTTACGCAACGATTGGATTATTGGCCTGTGCCTTTCTAGTGCTTCAATTTCCAAAGAATTGGACATGTTAGGGATTTCTTCCTTGGGTGTTCAGTGGACCAGCTGATTGAAGAACCTGAATTTTCAGATGATTCTGGAAATTCGAAGGACTCAGACACTGTACTGGCTCGCACTGTCCCTTTGGACCACTCATCGACGACGGATTTCCTGGTGTTGGTCCCTACCTGGAGTAACGATATAATTGGCAGGACTAGATGTGTGAAAAGACTCGACTGGTTTTTTATTGCAGAAGACATTAGTCATTGTTTTGGAAAATATAGAAGTTGGTCGATCTCTTCTGGGCTTTCAGATCATAAACCGGTTTTCTGGAAATTGGCTTGGACTATCCAAGGATAAGTTATCCCTTCAAGTTTAACCACAATTGGCTCTCTGATGATGGTTTTTTCTCTTTGGTTCGTTCCAAGTGGAAGGAATATGCACAAAAACAATTTAGTTCTTCCAATTTATCTCTGCTATGCAAGCTCAAAAGGTTGAAATTTGATGTGATAAATTGGGCTAAGGAGATGAATGAAATAAAATTAGTTGACTTATGCAATATTGAGATGCAGTTAAATCTCCTGGAAGAAAATTTGGAAGGTATGTTCACGGAGGACAGAAAATCCTATAGGGTCTCTTTAGAAACCAAAAAAAAGAATCTCCTGCTTCAAGAAGAAGAAGCATGGCGTCTGAAAAGTCGGGCGATATGGATTCAGAGTGGTGATAAAAACACAAAAAAAAATTCAGAATTTTGCCAACATGAGAAGGAACTTAAATTCTATTTGGGAACTTAATGACCTAAGGGGAAGACCTTTGTAGGATCAGTCATCTTTAGAAGTTGGGTCTGTGGATTTTTTCAGTGATGTCTATAGACAAGAAGAACAAGGGAATCTTTTCAATCAATTAAAATTCATTGACAAGTACCTACGTATCTTTTCACAGGAAGCAGGTGATGTTATTTGTGTCGAAGTCACACTGGAGGAGATTAGAGTTGTTCTTGATCAATTCGATAAGGCTAAGATCCCGAGACCCGATGGCTGGACAGTCGAGCTCTTCATTCACTTTTATGAATTGATCAGGGAGGAGATACACAGATTTGTGGAAGAGACTAGGAGGGAGGGTATTGTTCCATAAAAGCTAAACTCTACATTCATCACTTTTATACCTAAAAAGGATAAGCCCTCCTATTTTAATGATTATAGACCTATTTCTCTTTGTAATTTGGTTTATAAGGTAATCACAAAGGTTATTTTGAACGAATTAAGCCATTTTTAGATGTCGGTCTTTCTAAGGAGCAATTTGGTTTTCTATCGAATCGGCAGATACTTGATGCCATTGGGGTCGCTCAAGAATGCATTCACTCTATCAAACAGAAGAAGATGAAAGTTATTGTTTTGAAAATGGATCTTATGAAGGCTTATGATAGGGTGGACTGGACATTCCTTCGTTTTATCTTATTGCAATCGGGTTTACCGGTTGAAGCATCAAACTGGATTATAGGATGTGTTTCAAGTGCAAATTATGTTTTCCTGGTAAATGGACACCCTTCTGCTTTTTTCAAGGGTGATAGAGGGTTGCATCAAGGGTGCCCTCTATCACCTTTACTCTTTCTTTGTTGATGTATTTGTAAATTTGGAATGTATTTCATATATGTATATTGTATTCCTATAGAGATGTTATTATTCCTCTATACAGAAGTGTTTGTATTCGTAGAGATGTTATTATTCCTCTATACGGAAGTGTCGTCATTTATATTGTAAGTGTCGTAACTTATACTTGATGGGTTATTAGACCACCTTGTTGGGGTCGGCCCTGTATAAGTCATGTGGGTTAAAGGGTTATTAGAACACCCTATTGGGGGTTGGCCCTGTCAGCATTATGTTATGTGGTTAAGTTAAGGCCGACCTAGTAAAGGTTATTAGGCAAGTCAAGTCAAGTATAAATAGAGTGCGGGAGGCACTCTATTTGATCATTCTATTCTTCACTCACACAGTCATTGGAGAGTGGCGCACTAGTGGAGGAGGAGAAGCTACTGCTAGGAGGACTATCTCTTGTACTCGGGTTGTATCATTGCTCTATCTATCTCTGAGGAAGTTGCGGGGTTTTCCACCTTCTTGGTTTTCCCCAGTGAAACTCTGTGTCTCTTGTGTGCTTGCATTATTGTGTCCATGATTGATATGATGTACATGTTATTCTCCCAGTTAAGATCCTAGATCAAATTGAAATTTCTGAAAAACTAACATGATATCAGAGCTAGCCTGAAAGAAGGCATGGTATGGCATTTATGAAACTTGTTGCACTTTCAAAGCTAGGGCTTGATATAGCAAAACCCAGTCATCGTAGCACTTTCGCTATAAATTCATTTTGGCGAAGTTTCAGGATCTGAAACAAGGAGAATTTTAGGGGCGAAATTTAGCCCATGGGCTATTTTTCCATGTTTTTTTCCAAAAAAAGATTCGTCAATTTGCATTTTTTGAAGCCCCATTTCGCCCAATTTTGATGGGGTAATCTTTTTTCAGTCCAAAAATTGCCAAATTATTATATAAACTATATAAAATCCTTAGAAATTGAAATAATTTTAAAAAAATATCGCCAAATATTTTATAGTTGACATTTAAGAATTGGTAATATTTGCCAAGGTTTACACACTTTTAAATAAGTATGGGTCCTTAAAATTATCCCTGATCTGAAAATCTTACAAGTCGAAGATAAGATCCCCATGTATCTTGTGTCCGAAGCACAGCATCGAATTAGCTGTAATTTTTGTTTTATGGTCCGTACAACATAGGGTTTCTGCCTCTTCCAAATCTCAGTCATAAACATGTGACCTAGGAAAAAAGGTCACAACTTGGGCTAGGAAGCTCCAAATGAAATTTCATAAAACGTGGCAGGTAGGGCACGGACTGTACTTTCACAGGTATGATTTTTAGAGGTCGAAATTGAACCAGTGACACGTGGTACCCCGTACAAGTTCGTTCTCCTGTTTTATCCCATAAACAGGTCACATTACAACACTTGGCATAAATCTCTCTTAGAGAATCCATTTGAGGTCAGACCTATGGGGTTGGAAAGATAACAGGTCAAGCTACCACAAGTCGAATGTTCAGACCCTGTAGATCTGAAATTTCGGAGTTACACCAAAAACAATCAGGTGCATATTTCTATCAAAATAGAATTGGATTTTGAGCACCTTCATTCATGGCTCTGGGAATTTAGGGTTTCAGAGAATGTTGGAATTTTTGGAATAGGGGACCACGGCTAGATGCTCCTCATCAAAATCGAAATTTAGAGACCAAGATCGAATTTTTTGGTTGGGCAGAAGCTCGGGCTTGATCAAACCCTAGTTCGGGACTTTGATCGGAAAGGTGAAAAATTAGGACTTCTACAAAAATGGGAATTTTTGAAATCTGTGACCATAGCTGCAAGCTCCTTGGAAAATTCGAAGTTTAGAGCTTTGGATCAAACTATTTGGTTGGGTGAAGCTATGGGAAACTCAAATCCTAATTCAAGGTCCTCCCTAGTGAATCCAGAAGATTGAAAAACAAATTTGAGGGGTGAAACTTTGCAGTTTTCAAATTATGAGTATAGCAGGTTGATCATCTCATCAAGGCGCATATTTCTATACTTTCAGATGTTTGAAATTCAAAGTTTGAATTTTTAGGGTTTCCCTGACAAACCCTAATCCAGCTCCAGATCCAGTTTCTGCAAATCAAGTGGATTGGGTTAATCCTAGAAGAGAATGGATTGGTCACCTACATAAGTGAAGAAGTTCCTGTTTCAGAGGGAGATGAGGCTAAGGCCTTACATAAGAAGATTACAAGCAATCTCGACAGGTATGACTTATCCAGGTCTTTTTCGAGATCTGTTCATGATTAAGTTTATGGTATGTTTGTCTTCATTAAGGTTAGTATAATCTTGATTAACTTTAGACTTGTTGTATCACCTTAATAAAATTATGAATGCAGATATTCATTGATTAGGGTTTTGACACTTATGATTGTACTAATGCATTGTGGTGTTGTATGAGGTTGATGTTGTCCGCTAACATGAGAGGTACATCAAGAAAGACAAATCATGTTCTAGTTCAAGAGCATATGACCATGGTGACATGAAGACAAAGATTCATCCATTGTCATGGATCACATAGAAGCTCTACTTACGAGGTATGTATAATTTGGTTCTACAATGCTTAACCTATGAGATATGCAGGTTACTAGCACAAGTCATTGAAGAGAACAAGAAGACATTGCTAGACATAACTAGCAAATATGATAACCAGGAATGTTTTTCCTATATCAAGTTAGAATCCTACCTTGTGTTAGGATCTTATACTGTTGTATGGTTGATAATGATTATTCATGAAGTTAGAAATGTAAGTAATCAAAGGTTTATGCATATTATGTCTCTTACCTTGATTGATGATATGACTAACCAGAAAAGTCCTTTGGTCAAATAAAGAATATGCATGAGTAAAAGAAGTATTCCCTGAAACCTTGAATACTAATGTTTATTATCTGTGTTTGAAATGATCATGACTATACATGTTTAAGATTATTTTGTTTTGATAGTATTGAGATTATACTAATGAAAGTATGTATGAGACCTCGAGGATAACACAATGATGATACTAGTAAGTATGCATAAGTGATCGAGCATGGATATAAGTTCAAGGACAGGTAATCCAGGAAGCAAAGATCAAGAGGGAGCACACTCTAGTAGTTCCTGCAAGGAAGCAAATATTGAGAGGGAGTCCACCCTACAAACCAAACAAAGATAAGTATTTGAATTGTCATTTCTTGCATATTTGTTTGTTTAAATAATATTGTTCAATGATGTATATGCTTATGTTCCTAGACTTAGGGTGTGTATTATGCATATTAGAATAATTGCATTAATGAACAGTATACTACTAATATGCATGTGATGGGTAAGTGGCCTATGGCACTGTACAACATTCCATTGCTACTTATCTAGAATGAAACCTCTTTGCTGACATGTTGGGAGTTGTGCACACTCTTAACAATGTTCTGGTAGAGATTGGAATGCATCTAGAAAGTTACGGGATATGGATAAATGTTGTATTGAAGCATTGGCTAAGATAGTTGCATGACTGTATGACATATTTATTTATGTGTAAGAATTTGTTCCGAAAACTATGAGATGTTTCTAATCATGCAATTTAACTTGTTTTGTAGGAAATATCGTATACCATCACCTAGAAAATAAGGACTACAACATTTGTTCAGCAACAAAGTTGAATATATTGAAGATATTGAAGTTCCCATGATTTGGGAAGAATGCCATGATCAAGGAGTACCAGTCGATCATGAAGAATGATATTTGGGATGTAGTCCCAAGACTTGAAGGGAAGTCTATTGTGACTTCCAAGTGGATCTATAAGATCAAGCATGCTGCATATGGTAGCATAGAAAAATACAAAGCGAGGATTGTAGCTTGTGGCTTCTCTCAGAAAGAGGGGATAGACTATGAAGAGAATTTTTCTCCTGTAGCCAGATACACTTCCATTAGATCAGTACTTGCTCTGGCTGCAGTGATGAAATGGAAGATACACCAGATGGATGTCAAGACATATTTCTTGAATGGTGTAGTCGAGGAGGAAATGTATGTGGTGCAGCCACTTGGTTTTGAGACACATGACAGAGAGTCATATGTGTGCAAGTTGAAGAAAGCCTTGTATGGCTTGAAGCAAGCTCCTAGGACTTGGTAGGGTAGGATAGACAGCTTTCTATCCAGTTTGGGCATTACCAAGAGTAAAGCGGATTCCAACCTTTAATACAAGGCTGAGGAAGGCAATCCTGTGATACTCTTATTTTATGTGGATGACCTGTTTGTAACAAGAGAGGATAGATTGATTGCCGACACGAAGAGGAAGCTTGCTACCGAGTTCAAGATGAAGGACTTGGGGATGATGCAATATTTCATAGGGATGGAGGTGTGGCAGAGCACAAATGGAATCTTCCTTGGACAAGGGAAGTATGTAGTAGAGATACTGAAGAGGTTCGGGATGATGGACTGCAAGGCCATGGCCACACCTATGGCATCGAACCTGAAGCTTCTGTGTGATGCTTCATCTGAGCCAGTTGATGTCACGGTGTATCATCAGATGATTGGGTCCTTGATGTACCTGATGAACACGAGACCAAATATTTGCTTTGCGGTGAACACATTGAGCCAGTTCCTGGTGGATCCCAGAGGTGTTCACCAGGTTGCTGTAAAGCATATTCTGAGGTACCTGAAGGGTACAATTGATTATGGACTCAAGTATGATGCGAATAAAAAATGTAACCTACAGGGTTATGTTAATTCAGATTGGGCAGAAAGTACTGTAGATAGGAAGAGCAATTCAGGTGTTGCTTCAATATGGGATCAGGTGTGATCTCTTGGTTTAGCAGGAAGCAGTCCTGCATAGCACTGAGTACAGCTGAAGTAGAGTATGTCGCAGCTTGTTCATCTAGTTGTGAGGCAGTATGGCTGAGGAAGCTATTGCCAGAGTTATTTGATCTCCCGTTGGATGCTACTGGTATCTTTTGTGACAACCATAGTTGTGTGAAGCTTTCTGAGAACCCAGTGTTCCATGACAGGTCGAAGCACATTGAGATCAAATATCACTATATTAGGGATATGGTGCAGAGAGGAGCAGTGAAGCTCCTGTATGTTGCGACAAATGAGCAGGTTGCAGATGTGTTGACAAAACCACTAGCCAGAGTGAAGTTTGAGTACTTCAGAGAGAGGCTTGGTGTTCTTCAGATTGACGACACTTCGAGGAAGAAGTGATGGACACATTTGCAGGAGCCATTCCAAGCATGGTAAAAGGAGGATCCTTCCCATGGCTGTAGATGTAAGTGTTGGATGATGAGCATCAGGACGATGCTCCAGTTACTGCTCTGTATATGCATCATGTTGGATGCTTGTTATGATCAGTTGGATCATGTATATGCGTCATGTTGGATGCTTGATATGATCAATTGGATCATGTATTTATTATGCATCATATTGGATGCTTGATATGATCAGGTGGATCATGTATTTGTATATGTATTAGGTGGATACATATATATGATTAGGTGGATAATGTATTTGTATATGTATCAGGAGGATACATTGTATGATCAAGTAGATCATGTATTGATGATATGTATCAGGTAGATGCATTGTATGATCAGGTAGATCATGTATGATGATATGCATCAGGATGATGCTATGATGATGATCAGGATGATCATGGATGATGAGCTTCGGGATGTTGCTCCAGATGATATGCATCAGGATGATGCTATGATGATGATCAAGATGATCATGGATGATGAGCTTCAGGATGTTGTTACAGATGATATGCATCGGGATGATGCTATGATGATGACCAGGATGATCATGGATGACAAGCTTCAGGATGTTGCTCCAGATGATATGCATCAAGATGATGTTATGATGATGATTAGGTTGATCATGTGATGATGTACATCAAGATGATTTATGGTGAGTATCAAGTTGATACTTCGTGGCCGTGGACAGGTTGTGCAAGGGTAGCATGTAATAAGTTTGGATATTTGGACAGGTTGTGCTAGTCACGTAAAAGGCCTCAGATGCTCTTTAGAGATATTAATTGGAAAGACACTCTTTTAAGGTTTTGCTAGACGACATGTAATATGTCCTGGAGATTTGGACAAGTTGTGCTAGTCACGTAAAAGGCCTCATATGCTCTTTAGAGATCTTGCTTGGCAAGACACTCTTTTAAGGTTTTGTGGGGACCACATGTAATAAGTCCTGGAGATATGTACAGGTTGTGCTAGTCACGTAAAAGGCCTCTGATGCTCTTTAGAGATCTTGCTTGGCAAGACACTCTTTTAATGTTTTGTGGTAGGGGTCACATGTAATAAGTCCTGGAGATCCGGACAGGTTGTGCTAGACACGTAAAAGGCCTCGGATGCTCTTTAGAGATCTTGCTGGGCGAGACACTCTTTTAAGGTTTTGTGACAGTCACATGTAAAAGATCCTGGGAGATCCGATAGGTTGAGCCATGTGCTCGTAAAAGGCTTGGGATGCTCTTTCAAGGTTTTGTTGACGCACGTAATTAGTCCTTGGATCCACAGTATGACCACTAGTGATGAAGACCTACAGGTGGCAGGTCTACATCTAGTATGAAAAAGGACTAGCTCTTTAGAACTTCCTATGACGAGTAGATTGGAGATTGATTGAGATAGCAACAGCAGTGGAAATGACGATGATTCGATGTCGATGATCCAGAGAAGAAGACTTGTGCTAGAAGACGTGTGTCGAGAAATACCTTCCTAGTTAACATGGAGTGTTGATGTATTTGTAACTTCAGAATGTATTTCATATATGTATATTGTATTCCTATAGAGATGTTATTATTCCTCTATACGGAAGTGTTATCATTTATATTGTAAGTGTCGTAACTTATACTTGATGGGTTATTAGACCACCTTGTTGGGGTCAGCCCTATATAAGTCATGTGGGTTAAAAGGTTATTAGACCACCCTATTGGGGGTCGGCCCTATTAACATTATGTTATGTGGTTAAGTTAAGTCCGACCTAGTAAAGGTTATTAGGAAAGTCAAGTCAAGTATAAATAGAGTGCGGGAGGCACTCTATTTGATCATTCTATTCTTCACTCACACACTCATTGGAGAGTGGCGCACTAGTGGAGGAGGTGACGCTACTGCTAGGAGGACTATCTCTTGTACTTGGGTTGTATCATTGCTCTATCTATCTCTGAGGAAGTTGCGGGGTTTTTCACCTTCTTGGTTTTCCCCGGTGAAACTCTGTGTCTCTTGTGTGCTTGCATTATTGTGTCCATGATTGATATGTTGTAGATATGCTGTACATGTTATTCTCTCAGTTAAGATCCTAGATCACATTGAAATTTCTGAAAAACTAACATTCTTATGGTGATTGAGGGCTTAAGCCTTCTCATAAACTTGGAAAAAAAGGAGAAGCATTTTCATGGTGTTAGATTATCACCATCGTTGCATATATCTCACTTATTGTTCGTGGATGATGTTCTCATATTTGGCATAGGTTCTCTTCAATATTGGCGTTACTTCTCTGATATTGTGAAACTGTTCTATCGTGATTCTGGCATGAAAGTTATCCCACAAAAATATACTTTGTTCGTCATCTTGGTATTGGAACATGACTTGCATTTGCGCCATCAAATCGAATCCCTTTTTCCTTATCAGTGGCAAAATTTGCAGGACGGTATTAAGTATTTTGGCTTCGTGCTTAAGCCAAACAATTGCACTTTTGAAGATTGGTTATGGATTATTCGACGTATAGAGAAAAGAATCAATATCTGGGCTTATCGATTCTTATCTTTAGGTGGAATATTTGTCTTAATAAACTCTGTTTTGCAGAGTATTCCGGTTATTGGATGTCTCTGGCCATGGTTCCTTGGAAGGTGTTGGAAGGCATAAGGAAGAGAATGTTCAAGTTCTTGTGGGCATGAAACTTATCACAAGCTAACTTTCATTTAACTGCTTGGCATAAAATTTCTCTCCCGAAGCATTTTGGTGGCTGGGGGTTGAAACACATTTTCTGGTTTGAGGACGCCTTGGGTGCAAAAACATTGTGGCGTGCTCTCCTTAGTGATAACTTGTGGAGTGATGTGATAAAAAAGAAATATTTAAAATCCACTATGCCCTTTATATGGATCAGAAACACTCCTGCTATTAGCTCGAACTCGTCTGTTGTCTGGGAAGGTTTATGCAATAAACTGCCTATTCTGAAGAAGCGGTTAAGCTAGAATATTGGTCATGGCTGTTATACCTCCATATTTCACAGTGTCTCATCTTCACCACAAAAAGAGTTGACGACACTTCCCCTACTGCTCAAAACACCCAGAAGAGAAAAATGATGAGTGATCCTTGAAGGTAAACCTACCCTGACAAGAATCAACCTAGCTGAGACTTCATTTACCCTAACTACCGCGCCTTGCTCAGTTTTAGGTGCGCGGTAGTCCTTACTACCGCGCTATGCTCCTTCTTTGCCATGCGGTACTACCGCGTTATGCTATTTGCTAGAGGCGCGGTACACTTTTTTTAGCCTTTTTTCCATGGCTTATGGGATTTTGATTTTCGAGAGATTTTGGAGGATTGAGGTCCCTGATTCGATCCTAACTCACTTTCTGTGATTAGTAGGCCTGATCCACTAAACTCTCCCTAGATCCACCCTTCTCTCTTGTTGGTTAACCCTACCACACACTATAAGAGAGAGGCATTCCATGAGCAAAGGGGAGGACTCTTAGAGGTATCAAACTTATGATCTTGCAGCTTTGTGGAGATAGCTAGAGGAGGAAGCACTTGGAGCTAGAGGATTGATTTGGACATCAAGCAACCTTTGTAAGCATTCTTCAAGTTTGTAATAAAAATAACTTGTCTTGTTTTTCCCATTTCATGTGTATTGTATAAGTTTCTGACATGGAATGTATCTAGTCTAGATTTGAATTTAATCTTTGCTTCAAGGTATTTGGAATCTTGTATGCTTGTTCTTTGTTTGATTCCACCCGATTCTGCATTGGAGCTTTGGGATCAAGAGTTAGAAGCGGTACAAATGTCGGATTGGAAGGTGAGTTATATCTTTCATCTCTTCCGAATGCATGTGATCTTGTAGTGAAAATTAATTCAGGAAATTCAAGGTAGCATTTGTTTAGTTTTGTCTTATCTTAGAGTTAGTTAAAATCTACTTTAACTTAAGAGAATTTTTACTTATCCGTAGGGAAAAATTCTACCAACAAGAATGGTGACTCCGCTGGTTTGAATTCCATTTGATTGATCGAGTTCACTGTCATCCATCTTTTGATTGTGATTTTTTCTTTCTCTTCAAACCAGTATTGAATTTTGGTCTTTTTGACCTTCATTCACCCCTCCTCTCTGTATTTTTCCTCGCTGTGTGATCAGTGAGTCCTCTGGGTCTGCAACAACCCTAAAATTTTCATCTTTCTTTTCAAAAGTTATGCTTTTCCACACTTTGCAATAGTACCGTGCCCTCTGCATTGACCACAACGCGGTAGCACCGCGTATCCTGCATTAGTACCAGAGCGGTAGTATAGAAGTACCGCGCTGTAGTCTGACTCTGCCACGTGGTAGTGTCTGCATACTGTCAATTTTTTCTCCCCTGCTTGGTTTTCTCAGTCATTTTCATCTTCCTTTGCCTTAGTTGGTATTTTCTGTTTGCTGTTACCATCCTGTTCATTATACAGTCTGCGTGGTGTGTTTATTTCTTCTTTGTGAGCTTGATTATTTTGTGAGTTAGTGGCATTATTTGCACATTGGGTCACCCCTTCAGTTTGATTGCATAGGCTTGATCTTCCAGACCATTACTGTTGTTCTCTGTTACTGAATTGTGCAGCTTTCATAATCACATTGTTTCCATTATTATCATTAAAATTCATATTGAAAGTTATCATTCGAAAACATTTGTGTTATTTTGATTAAAAATGGTCTAGTAGTATTATTATGCATTAGGAAGTGAACCACTTAAATTTGCCACAGAAATTCTCATTTTTTGAAGCATTTTAGTTGTAAGATCAGTGAATTGGAAAGACGTGTTCATTTCAGTTTGGCTCTATTTACAAAAAGAAAACAAAAAGTTTTTTGTTTTGGTTTTTAAATTGCTTGTGAAAGTTTCATGCATTTATGATCGAAGAACTCTCTCTCTTCCATAGCTAGTTTTCATCGAATACAAGGCTTATTTCGATTCATTCTCACTTGCATGGTTTGGGTCGTCACACCACCACCAAGTTTCACGTCCATTTACCCAATTGAGTAATACAACCACTAAAATTAATCTCCCTAACTAAACCAACATTAACCTCACTTGAGGAAATCAAAAGAATTTGGTAGTTAGGTAGGACACCGGGGATAGGCATCAAAATAATTCCCCCTTGTCATTTTCATCCGAGACATAGTTTTTGTCCTCTAGGGAACTAAAATCCTCTAGTATTTATTGACACGGTCACAGCCAGTTTGTGGAGGGGCCTCCTGACTGTTTTTAACTTTCAGGGGTTAAACGTCCGCGAGATTGAGAACCGGACGAACTCTGTGGAATGCCGCACTCCACTTAGCCCTAAGGCAACATCGATCATTGTCTTCCTCGGAAGGCAGAAGTGCCCAAAACCTTTTCCAACATGTAGCTTAGTGACTTTTCTACTAGGGCTCTTTTACCCAGGATCCCTTTCGATAGAGGGATATCCTTCTCATATTGGTCTCTCACGTTGTATTGTTCGACTTGGATTTCATCACCTTACGAAGGATACAGCTTGTTGAGGTCTCCAGCTCTTAGTTAGGAGTTTGCTTGTTATCTCATCTTTATAGAGGGTCATTTTTCTTTTTAGTGACTGCTTGTTGGCATTCTGGCCATTCTTTTTATCAGCTCGCTTACTTGGACAACGGTCTCAGTATAGATTTTAGAGCTTGCTTTTTTGGCCTGCGAGCCTTGCTTTTTCTAGCTCCTCTTCTGCACACTCGACTGCATTATATTTTTTGAGTTCTTTGTTACGAAACTACCTCCGTATTTCATTTTCCTGCCATCATGTCAGAACCACCACGGAGATCATGACGAGTACAGGGCAAAATCCCTCCACCACCACCGCCGCCACGGACCTCCGGTCCACCTGCATCACGCATTCCAGCTCCTCCCGGCTGCGGTGCTGGTCGAGGGAACATTCCACCGCCGATACATACTACATCTTCAGTTCCGCCTGTAACCGTTACTCATAGCACAGTCTCAGAATCTCTTGCAGCTTCTGTAACCACTAGCATATCTGAGATTCCCACTATCACTTCACCCACTGTTATTCCAGATATATCTGCCACAGTGGACAACATTACAACGGCTGAATCCAGTAAAGCCCAAAATACTAGACCAGAGGTCATCCTCCTACCTGATGTCAACACCTCACTTCCACCCAAAACTTTTCACGATGACACAGACGGATCTGTTGGCACCACCGAAGGGTCCGACCAGGATATACCTGGCTTGATTTCAGTCCCAGGCGGGTACGTCAAAATTATTGAAGATACTCGACTTCCTGACACACCTTTTGAACCTGATTACAGCTTTATCACTTCCCAGGCGGAGCTTCCGCCTGTTATCACCACGCCATCCAGTGTTCATCCGCAGGAAACCAGTTCTTCCAGCAACGTACCTCGTACCATATCTCTCCCCAATCTCCCTCCAGGACATGAGATCATGGCCTCCATTCAGTCTAGTATGGTTAGTCTAGCAAATTCCCCGTTAGCATCGGCACAGTTTAAGCGTGACACAGAGCAAATGCTCTCCACAGCTTCCCGATATCCACCTGTTACTCGTCCTCCTGACTTTCGGGATCCCAACATCCCGTCTAGCACAGAGTTCCATCACTCCTATGCAGACGGCTCCAGACCTTCAGACGTTACTATACCTAGGTTCCTGCTGGACCCCGAAAACCCTTTTCAGGACATGAACCCGGACCCAGTCTTCGATAGTCCTCCTATCGTTGAACACGCCATGGACGATACCCCCGATACCCCTCGGTTAAATTCCCCACATTTGTTTCCATCACCTATGTTTGGCGCACATTCTATGAGGGATAACCCAGTTTTTTCTTCGTCCTCGCCTGTCAGATATGGAAGACCCCCTCCACAAATCGGCACTTTTGGCACCGTTGGCCAGTAGACACTATCGTATTTGGCTAGCGGCGGAAGAACACCAAGTCATAATGATGGATCTTCCGTTTTGACCTGAGGTTCACCTTCGGCCACTATCTACACTATCTCAGGAGGTGGACAACCGACTGCCGTGGTACCCATCTCCAACAACCAAACTCCCCCTGGTGGACCATCAACCCAACCAGCTGGAGGACAACCTTTTGTTGGGAACCCCGTTCCTAGTCAACAACCTCCTCCTATAGGGCCATCCAACCCATCTGCTGGAGGACAACCCATTGGCTCCATCCAACAACCCTCCCAACCAGCAGCATCTGCTCAGTATGGTATGTACAACACACCTGGCAGCGGACAACCTTATACCGGCTTTCCAACCAGAACTCATCCTCAACATCCCCCGTCAGGTATGCTTCCGTCTTGGGACCCTCAAATCCCATAGAGTGGGGGCTACTTACTATTTGGAAACTGAAACCTCAGATTCCCCCCAACTTGAACTCTGGCTTCCCTTATCCTTCAGCTGCTACAAATCCATGGAACCCATCCCTTCAATTTCCACACGCTCCTCAAGCAGGAACGAACCTTCCATGGACACCAATGTCGCAGCCACCCCCCAACCCTGCTATGGGAAACCCTCCACTTACTCAATATAGTGGTAACATCCCTGGAACACAACAACTCCAAGGAACTTTTCCCCAACCAGGAGCAGCAACTATTCCTGCGTTTCAACAACCCCGGGATACCATACCTACCATCCCCACTCAGCAGAACATCCACCAACCGGTTACCAACACTCAACCAGTTAACCAGATGACTTACTACCCACAGAACTTCCAGCAGTATACCCCGGGAAACACATATGGGTATAACACGCAACAGTATGCTTTGCAAGGCCCCCCAGGTTTCTCTGCACCACACAGTTATTACTCATACCCGCAGACTAATCGTCAACTTCCCTTTTTGGCCACGCTAGGCTTACCTGATTTGTCGAGACTCATTAACGATCCCATATGGCATGAACCTCACTGGCCACCCATTCCAGCCAAACTCCCATCGGACATTCCCAAGTTCGATGCTAAACCCGGGGAAGACCCCAAGAACCACGTAATGACCGTCCATATTTGGTGTTCATCCAACTCCTTGATGGACGATTCCATTCGACTACGGCTCTTCCAACGTACGCTTACTGGCACGGCAGCAAAATGGTACATCGAGCTGCCACAACACTCTTCCACGATTTCAACACTTTGGCTATGCAGTTTCTGACCCATTTCCATCTCCCCATCCGGTACGAGACTGGAACAGAACTGTTAACCTCACTACGTCAAACCACTTCTACACACATTTCGGATCAAATCCATGATTGGCGTCGACGCCGTAGGCTAATCAAAGCACCCATTCTGGATCAGCTACTCGTTGATTGGTTCACGAAATCCTTTTTTCCTCTGATAGCCAGAGATATCGCTATGCGCGGGCTGGTTACAAAAGAACAAGCCATCTCGGCAGCTCAATACATGGATTTGGTATACACCCAATCCGGAACTTTACACGAACTTCTTCCCCATGCCTCCCGCATTACCACTGATCCAACAAAACCTACCACTAAACCCCCCATTGATGGTATTGTCGGTTCAGTCAAGGCCCATCCTACTGCCAACTCGATGGGACAACAAGCTTCTGCTTCCCCCGCTCTACCTCAGGCTGCTTCAAAAGCTACTACTTCTCCTGCTATTTCCTCCGAAGTGAACGCAGTTCAATCTACATCACAACCATACGGATGAAAGAAGAAAAACAATCATGGTAAATCCAAAAAGAACCAGCAGGAGAACCCCAAGCCACAACCCACCCACAACGACCAGAAACCACGATGAAAGGCTAAGTTTCCCTGCCTGATTTGTCAAGACGATCACTACACGCATGACTGTCCCTACAAGGACGAAGTCAACAAGTTCATTAAAGGATCCTCTCACCCGACAGTATTAACTGACCCTTTCCCTCAACAGCAATAGCAGATGGTTACCCAAGAAACCCCACAGGGGGGCAACTTGAGCAACCCAACTCGCGAAGAGACGTCCACAAATCGTGAAATCCTGATGACGAGTAATGAGGAGATTCATATAACCACTCGTTCAAAGACATATGAGAATCCTCCAAGTTCAAACAAACAATCAGAGATAGTCAAAGGCAAATCTCCTATTGAAGATCCGAATCCTATCCCCCCCCCTACCGGCCATCTCCATATCAAGAGACCACTCACAGACACAGTGCTACGCCCACCCAAGGGCACCATACGAAAGGTGACATTTAATCCCAACACATGAGCTGCCCAAAATTACAACATTGTTGAGGATTTAGCTCAAGCACCTTGCGCCATGTCGACTCTCGAGGTTCTTCAACACTGCCCCACGCAGCATAGAACCTTACTTTCAGCACTGGGGGCAATGGACCCAGATACTTCAAACTCCATTATGTTTATTTAACTTGGAGCACGCCAAACCTCGGCTTTCTCACCAGTTAGCCTTCCAGGTTCATACAAAAATCCATGGAAATAGCATCCATCGCACTGTTTTAGATGAAGGTGCCTCCACGTCGATCATGTCTTTGAATTGCTGGAGAGCCTTAGGCTCACCCGAAGTCACAACCTCTCCCACTACTCTCAGGGCATTTGATGGACACGGTTTTCAACCTTATGGACTCATTCCCTCAATTGGTGTTGAACTGGGGGGAAAAACAGTGTCCATACATATTGAAGTCGTGGATGCACCATTAGATTACAATCTTCTACTTGGTCGGAACTGGTTTTACGCCATGACTGCCATAGCATCTACCGTCTTCCGGATTGTGCAATTTCCTCATGAAGGGAAAATTGTCACCATTGATCAACTTGATTATTGTATCCCAGACTCTCATCCGAACTCTGCCAACACCGTCCCGTTATTGGATCAACCTCGGTACCGGTTCCAAGACATTGGTGTTGGTCTCATGAAGGATTCTTCCCTTATTGGAGTTTTTCCAGAGCTGGGGACCCATGTTCAACCAGTCAACATGATCTCATCAAATTTCACCCCTTCCAGTGATTCATGGGTGATTCTGAGTCCCGCTCAGATTGAAGACTACGACAACTCTATGCCTTTGAATAGAAACCTCACAGCGTATGAAGCGATCCAATCAGCCACCGATTGGGTTGACTATTCTACCCATCACACCGTGGCACAGCTCTCGTTTGAAACTCATTCATACCCACCACTTATCGATCCTCTCAATTTGATTTTTCCCACTGACGAATCAACTATGGAGGTTATGTGCGGTGATGAACCACCATGGGGAGATTTTCATCATCGATCTTCATTCCCCACCATTTAGACGCTTGAGCCTGATACAAAACCCAGTCCTTCACTCGGAATGGTTCAAACCAAGTTTCCCACTTCCCTCGATGAAGTATTTTCTGAAGGAAACTTGGCTAATCTTATGGCAACCACTCCCATAGATATTTCGATGAAGCCTGGTATCGTGGAAAACATACATATTGGAAAAACATGTACTCCCTTAGAAATGGAGTTCTACTCTGCCTACTTCAAAACCTTCCGCGATGTTTTTGCTTGGAGTTATGAAGAAATGCCAGGAATAGATCCCTCGATTGTGGTCCATGAAATTCCAACCTTCCCTGGCACCCGACCTGTTCGGCAGAAACTTTGACCCGTCCACCCTCGTAAGGCAGCCGCTATTAAAGCAGAAGTTGAAAAACTTTTGCGTGCTGGTTTCATCTATCCTGGCCCATTGACAGAATGGGTATCTAACATCGTTCCCGTAGCCAAGAAACAGGGAACGATTAGATTCTGTGTCGATTACCGCGACTTGAACAAAGCTTGTCCAAAGGAAAACTATCCAACTCCGTTCATCGACTAGATCATCGATAACTGTGCTGGGAGTGTCATCTTTTCATTTATGGATGGATTTTCTGGCTATAATCAGATCGATATCCTCCCAGCCGACCAGCACAAAACAACCTTTATCTGCCCTTGGGGGATTTTCGCATATCGGAAGTTACCTTTTGGCCTTAAAAATGCCAGGGAAACTTTCCAACGAGCGATGTCATACGCATTTCACGACATCAAACATATTGTAGAACCATATCTTGATGATCTTCCCACTCACTCTCAGACCTGGGATGACCATCCTGATCATTTAAGTGCCATTTTCGAAAGGTGTCGTCGCTACAATATACGTTTGAATCTGCATAAGTGCGTCTTTTTCGTGGAAGCTGGAAAACTTTTGGCTATCTTAGCCCTGCCTTCCCCCACAAATATTCCAGAACTTCAAAGTTTGCAAGGGCACGCAAAATTTCTACGTCGTTTCATCTGTAATATTTCCGAGATAACAAAAGGCTATATGAGGATTCTCAAGAAAAATACTCCCTTCATCTGGGACGACGAAGCCCAACACTCCTTTGATAATCTAAAGGTAGACTCAACCAAAGATCATGTGATCCAACCCCCCAATTACACACGGGATTACATTCTTTATCTCGCAACTTCGACTTCCACCATCGGTATGGTGCTAGTCCAGGAAGACCACAACGGCATAGAACATGTGGTATACTATCTTATTAAGAGTCTTCTCGACTCCGAAACTCATTATTCACATGTTGAAAAACTGGCTCTGGCAACAGTTTTTGCTATCCAGAGATTCCGTCATTACATTCTACTCCGCCGTACCACTGTTATAGTCGATTTCAATCCAATGTATTATATCCTCACGCGTCAAGTGCTTGGGGGAAAATATTCTTGTTGGATCATCATCCTTCAAGAGTTCGACTTGGAATTTGTCAAATCCAAGTCCAAGAATTCTTTGGTCTTTGCTGAGTTGATTTGTACCTTGCCCCGTGCTACCGAGCAATCCGAGCGCATCGATTCTCTTCCTGATGAATCGTTGTTCCTCATTAGCACGTCTGATCCGTGGTACGAGGATATTCTATTATATCTCCAAACCCAACGCTTCCTCCCCAACCTCACTCGCGATGAACGTCGACGCATCCGACACCACGCCAAGTACTATCTCATAGTCAATTATACTCTTTATCGACGTGGTGTCGACACCGTTCTTCGACGTTGTTCGACCCTAGCTGAGGCAGAACGTGTTCTTAATGACTACCACGCTGGAGCATGTGGTGGTCATCTCTCTGGGATGGATACAGCCCAGAAAATACTGCGAGCAGGATATTTCTGGCCCTCGATTTTCAAATACTGCATTGAAACAGTCAAGAAATGTCCACCTTGTCAATTCTTTCATAGTAAAACACGCTCCCACCCTGCTCCACTCCATCCTGTTATTGCCATTGGCCCTTTTTCCAAATGGGGCATAGATTTAATGCACTGTAAGCCCACTTCATCCGGGGGGCATAGCTATGTCATCATAGCTGTCGACTATTTCACAAAATGGGCTAAAGCGATGCCTACTTATGCTGAGGACGGCAAAACAGCAGCACAATTCATATTCAATCACATTATAGCTAGATTTGGTGTCCCACAATCCATTGTAACCGATCATGGCTCCCACTTTAGGAACCATATGATCGAGGAACTAAGTGCCAAGTTGGGTTTTTCGCCATGAAAACTCAACCCCGTACTACCCACAAGCCAATGGCCAAGTTGAAGCCATTAACAAAGTCCTTAAACGAATGATTCAGCGTATTGTGGGTACTCAGAAATCCAACTGGGACTCAACTCTATTTTCAGCACTATGGGCATACCAAACCTCAGTAAAAAGTGCTACTGGGTTTACACCATTCCAACTGGTGTATGGCCTAGAAGCCATTTTACCGATTGAATTTGAAATTCCATCACTTAAGATAGCCATAGAGCTACTTCCCCACACCACTTCCGAAGAGGAACGATTTCTATACCTAGCCAAGCTAGATGAAACCCACCGCGACGCTGCTTTAGCCAATGAAGCTCATAAGAAATGCGTCAAAGCACAGTATGATAAATCCATTCAACCTCGGGTTTTCAATGAAGGTTACCTCGTACTCACATATGATCAAATGCACGATAAACTCGGAAAAGGAAAACTAGAATCTATGTGGTACGGCCCCTTTGTTGTAAAACGTGTCTTGGAGAAAGGAGCCTATGAACTCGTCAATTGTGATGGCACGCCATTGGCACGGCCCCGCAATGGGATATACCTCAAACGCTTCTACGTGTAAAAGTTACCCTATGCGGGTTACTTTTTGTACATAATGTACTTAGCTTATTTTTTCTCATCTTTTGGTGTGCGCATGGACCTCATGTATCCATTCTTACTTTGACTCGTGATTTTATGCGCAGATGTCTTCCTACTTCGGATTCACCGATGGTGCAAGCCGACATACCCGGAATCTCACTTCCGCAGCATGGCTAATCTATTCTCCCGCTGGCGAGTTGATATCTTCAGGAGCCAATTGTTTGGGTCCTGAAACCAACAATATCGCGGAGTACCATGCAGTCATAGGACTCTTGACGGAGGTTGCTTCACTCGGAATTGACTCCCTATCATTCTTTTTGGACTCCCAACTCGTGGTTTCTCATCTGAATCGTGTTTACACAGTTCGCGATCCTATCCTACTTTGTTCATTTCGAAGAGTACGCCTCTTGGAACGATCCTTTAATTTCATTTCATATCAACACGTACCAAGGGAATTCAATTGTATAGCTGATTCATTATCTAATTACATGTTGGATTGGCATCTTGCTCATACATAGAAACACATCACAAAAATAAAACACGCAAGTCATTGTAGATAAATAAGATCATAAAAATAGGTCCATATCACTGTATATAAAAGTGTTTTTCCAAATACATATAGTTTGTGTCTAAAGACAAAATTTGGGACCAAATCCCATACAAAAATTTGGCTCTCAAAGCCTACATATCGTATACATGCCGCAAAAAGATAAAAGCTACCATCTAGGGAGATCTAGGAGATCTGTCATGTCCCTCTTCAGATTCCTCACGCTGTTGGTGATAACACACTACAGCTCGAGCCACCCTACGAAGGAGTCATCCAATATGCCTAGGCACACCTACAGTATGCCGCTGGAGATGCAAAGGGATGTCGTCCACCCTCATAGCAGGAATACCGTGAGTCAAACCTTGCAAATTCCTCTCTATTTCTTGGACCCCTCTTGCTTCATCTTCGTCTTCTTCCTCATCTTGAGCGGCTTGGCGATCAACACCACCTCGGCGTAATGGCGAGTACCCTGCCGGTCTCTGTGGTCCACGATCTGCGACATGCACACGTACATACATTAAAGTCTTTTACACATTCTAAACAAAAAGAAAAATTATATATTCGAAAAAGAAAAAATATATCCATGAAGGTCATACCTGAGTTGTCCCAATCCTCATCTTCCGGCAGTGCCAAGTCTATGTCCTCGCAGAAATCCACCCCTACATAGGGGTAGTCATCGATCATCACTATCTGTTCCTCGAGCCACGAGAAGAAATCCTCACCAAAAGCCAAATGCTGAGGTCCCCCAAGACGTCCTGCATAATCACTCCATCGAGCCATGCATGGCTCGGTAGGTGGACGGGGGGGCATAGCTATCTGTGGGCGCAACAATGGCACCCTCGCCAAAAAGAAGGTGACTAAGATGCTCCCATAACCAAATTGAGAATTCTCTCCAAGCCTGCACTTGTGCACTTGCTCTTTGAAGTTGGTCAACACTGCCTCACACTAGTTGAATACTGTTCCCGCCATACAATCCACTGCAAGATTCATCTGTGTACGGGACGCCTGATGGGGACCCGTACTCCCTGCTGCACGTGTGATGGTGAACAACACGGTCTTTATAGGAAGTTCTATAATGTCTTTGATGACCACCTTGCCACTTTTCTTTCCCGAACCCTGACGACAGTAACGAGCAATCAAAGCATCTGTGCTCACCTCCGAGGCTGCGTATCCAGTAAGATTCACCCGGGCTCCTCTTTTTGAGAGGCCTGTGAGAAAATAAATGTCCTCGAGTTGAATTTCAAGGACGTTTTCTCCTACTTGGAAAGCCTGAATGTCGGTATCCCACATTTGAATAATGTGGGTAAGAAGCTTTGCCTGCTTACGAATTCCCTTGGTCTTGAAGAATTTTAACAGACCACATTCCCACAATGCAGTCAAAGTATCTTCGTCATTTTCAGTCTCTAAATCATCCACTTCATGTTCTCTTTCTTTCCAATGGACCATTTTGCTCCAAACAAGTTTCAAACTCCTGCAAAAGGTCATGGGAAACATTCAGTAATTATTTGACAACTTGATCTTAGCTAGAAATTTGGGAAAAATGATTTTTTCATCTTAATTTTCGCTCCTATCGCGCCTGGGTAAAATTGGACTGTGCGGTACTGCACAGTACCACGCCTCTATTTAACCTCACAGCGCGGTACTGTTACACAGTACTGCGCTTCCCGATATGGACCCCCGCGCGGTACTGTGGAGGGCGATTTTTTCCCAATAGGGCTTGCCCAAAAAATTACTTTTTCCTACTGAAAACAAGCTATTCATATATGAAATGAAAGAGAGGCTTGAAAGCTCTTACCTGGTGCAGACGGTTGTTGAAATGGTGCCCCGAATCTCCAGATATGGACTCTTGAATTTTTGCTCCTCAAATGGGTAAAATCTCCTCTTTTGGTAAATACACAAGTGAAATGGTAACTTTCTGTTTTTACCCATCCTTTATATAGCTTTTTCACTCATTTTTTACTCATTATTTTATCTAGTTAAAATAAAACTCATTTCACATTATTAATATCTGGTTTCATGAGCACTTGTTGACAGGATCTCTTTTAAAGACAATACATTCACGCTGGCATTTATTCATTGTTTGACCTTCATTTTGAGCCTACTTTATCTTTTTTGTGCTCTGGATTAAAACTTGAAAAAGATTCCAAGCGCTTTTACACCCATCTCGTGCTTGTCAAACTCAAGTAAATGGTGTCGAGTTTGGTCAACTTTACTCATGCTCGTTAAACGATGAGGAAAGTATTATCCTGGCTGTATTTTATTCTCTTTTCGGACCAAAATAATTAAAAATTACGAAAAAGACCATTGGAGTCCATAGTTAAGCTCTTTTCAGACTCCCTAAAATTGAAAAGATTGCCAAGTGATCTTGACTCTTTCACACTTGTAAAAGTATTTGAAAGGTCGTCTATTCGGTGATAGGTTACCCCTTTTTCGGCCCGTCTAGACTATTTACGAGAAAGATATACCTCGGTCAATTTTGGCTGGGAGAGTTCTCTCGGGAATTGTTTTACACTTTTTCGGGATCGAGGGACTAAATTTACAAAAAAGTACACTTCGGAGCCTCCTTTAAGTTTTTCAGGCTCTCTAAATGTGAAAAACTACCGAGTTTTCCTTCCTTGGACTCATTAAAATTTAACATCGAAGGACCCACTTTGGGACGAACCCCTCCTTTCTCAGGTTCGTAAAACATGTGAGATTGGACTCATCTATGAGATGAGCTACACCGAACATCTGTTATCCTCTTCAAGCTCGAAAAACAACAAAGAGGTACTCGTCTATCATGTCGGGGGAATATGGGGAACAAGTCAAGATTGTTTTGGCAGCTTGTCAGTCATTACCTTTGAACATGGCATGCGTCTGTCTCTTGTCTATTTTGGGTATCATCACTCAGTTATGGTCATCATCATGAGTCGTCTCTCTGGCCACGAGCCTACTCATTCGGTGTCTATCCTCTGCTATCAATAATCCCTGCTGCCAATTCCTGTTACATGCTGTTATATGTTCAAAGGGTTGCATTGTTCAGAGTCATTCATTGTGTTAGGCCTCCGCTGTGTCAGTACATACTCCATTGTTTCATCATCTTATACTAGCGTTCATTCATATTTCGTGTCGATGATGTGGGAAACATTATGGCCCACCTTTGACGAGTCTATTCCCGTTGACACCAAATCATTATCCAGGAATTGGACTTAGGGATCAACCATTAGTACCTTGGTACCTGCATGCCTCAATGGCAGGTTTCCTCGTGTTCGACAGTAGGTTTACATCACTGACCTCTGATCGAACAATCTCTCGAATGCTCGACATCAACTCATCCATTCGCATTTTGTTGAGATGTACTTGGGATACCTTGGGGATCATCGTCATCATTGGTGATTTCCCTCGCATTTGTTAACGGTTCACATCATTGACCGGTAATCAAATGGTTTCTACCATGTTCGACTTCAACACTTTGTAATCACATGGCTAGATTCGTATCATTTGCGATTGGGTAGAAGACCCTGGGCGCACCTTTGTATCTTGATTGCATCCAGGTTGCGTTGGAGATATCCTTTGTATTGTCACACAGCTCCACTTTTTGTATTGGTCGTGGCTGTTTCATTATTGTCTCATGGATCTACGCTTGTTCATAGTAACCATGATCTGTCCACAGTCTATATCATCTCAGTACTCATGGATCTGCAATATATTGGTCGGCAGCCATGCTTTGAGTCATTTGTTTCCGAGCATTGGGATGCCCGCCTCGGTGGTATATCTAACATCTTGTTTCTGTTTCAGCTCCTTGTTGCTCTCCTCGATGCTATCTCTGCACGGTATTTGTAAATCCTTTCGGCCATTAGTCCCTTCTGACCTCACACTTTAGGGGGCATCTGTTATACCTCCATATTTCACAGTGTCGCATCTTCACCACAAAAAGAGTTGACGACACTTCCCCTACTGCTCAAAACACCTAGAAGAGAAAAATGATGAGTGATCCTTGAAGGTAAACCTACCCTGACAAGAATCAACCTAGCTGAGACTTCATTTACCCTAACTACCGCACCTTGCTCATTTTTAGGTGCACGGTAGTCCTTACTACCGCGCTATGCTCCTTCTTTTCCACGCGGTACTATCGCGTTATGCTATTTGTTGGAGGCGCGGTACACTTTTTTTAGCCTTTTTGCCATGGCTTATGGGATTTTGATTTTCGAGAGATTTTGGAGGATTGAGGTCCCTGATTCGATCCTAACTCACTTTCTGTGATTAGTAGGCCTGATCCACTAAACTCTCCCTAGATCCACCCTTCTCTCTTGTTGGTTAACCCTACCACACACTATAAGAGAGAGGCATTCCATGAGCAAAGGGGAGTACTCTTAGAGGTATCAAACTTATGATCTTGCAGCTTTGTGGAGATAGCTAGAGGAGGAAGCACTTGGAGCTAGAGGATTGATTTGGACATCAAGCAACCTTTGTAAGCATTCTTCAAGTTTGTAATAAAAATAACTTGTCTTGTTTTTCCCATTTCATGTGTATTGTATAAGTTTCTGACATGGAATGTATCTAGTCTAGATTTGAATTTAATCTTTGCTTCAAGGTATTTGGAAGCTTGTATGCTTGTTCTTTGTTTGATTCCAACAAATTCTGCATTGGAGCTTTGGGATCAAGAGTTAGAAGCGGGACAAACGTCGGATTGGAAGGTGAGTTATATCTTTCATCTCTTCTGAATGCAAGTGATCTTGTAGTGAAAATTAATTCAGGAAATTCAAGGTACCATTTGTTTAGTTTTGTCTTATCTTAGAGTCAGTTAAAATCTGCTTTAACTTAAGAGAATTTTTACTTATCCGTAGGGAAAAATTCTACCAACAGTGGCATATGGGCATATATTGGAATTGACCCTATCATTGGTTTGCAGGAGGATTTCAGACTTTCTCCACAACTGATTGCGTCTCTACATTCCAGAAAAAATAAAGTTCTTGCACAGGTTTATAACAAAGAAGCTTCATTGTGTCCCTCTTCTATATGGATGCAATCTGAAGACTTGGGACTTAGGAGCAGCGAGGCTAGTGAATGGAAAAGGTATGTTGTAAAGTTAAAAGCAGCAGGTATTCGCTTGACGGATAAACCTGACAGTTTAGTGTGGGATTGGAAAGACTCCAATGGAAATATTACAACAAAATATGCATACGACTTTGTGGTGTCTGAACATGTTGAAAAAGAGCCTAGTTGGTGGTCTTCAAAGATATGGAAATGGAAAATTCCCCCAAAGATCTGTTGTTTTATCTGGTTATGCATGGAAAACAAAGTTCTTTCGTGGGATAACTTATTGAGACGCGGCTTTGTTGGCCCAGGTATATGCTTTCTCTATTCCCAGAATACTGAATATATGTCACACCTCTTTGTGACTTGCTCTTTTATATACAATGCTTGGAGAACCTGCCAAGAGATCTTAAATTTCAATGATATCTGGAATTGGGATAACTTTTAGGAAAGTATGAGGTGTTGGTTTCTAAAGAAGCCTAGATATATTGAACTTCCTCTATTTGTAACCTGGGAAGTTTGGAAAAATAGGAATCGCTATATTTTTTAAAATAAGCGGCTTAATGTTAGGAACCCATGTCTTTACTTTGTTAGTATATTGTTGTTGGACGCATATGCTTTGTAAGTCGTCCCATAGTATTTGTTGATCAATAGTTTATGTTATTGTTGTTGGTGCATATGCTTTGTAAGTCGCCCGTAGTATTGTTGATCCATAGTTTGTAGTGGCCCATGGTTTTGACCCATAGTATTGGCACCTAGACTTAGTATATAAGTGTGTGTTGAGACCTATGAAGGCACCGTGAAGTTATTTGTATTGAGCTTGCTCATAGGAGGTTGCCCCCTCGAAGTGGACTGTGATCAATATAAAAGTGATTCTGAGTTCTGTCATTTCTGCTATTTCACATATTTTATTAATTAATTGTTGCAAGTGCATCACATCTGGTATCAGAGCACTTTCTTGAGCTCGCTGGGTGAAATTTCTGCCAAAAAAAACTTTCGCATCTGTTGCAGGTTCGGATTTGGGAATAATCCCTATCCGCTTAACTGTGGGAAGTACTTGGGCATAATCCCTAAAAATCATTGTGAGGAGTACCATAGAACCCCGAAGTAGCTAGCCCATTGAGAGGACCTGCCAGCGAAAAGGGCAACGACCCCTACCTTATTGACTAGTTCCCACCCGTGAGGTAAACCAAGAGCTGTCGTTTGTGGCAAAGCAGTTATCAGTTTTACCTGAGCCGTGGAGTGAGGGGTACTGCCCCAATACGTAAGCCGTCAGAAAACATTGGTGGCCGAGTGAAACCCTTGAACTGTTAGGAAGCCGCACATACCTGGGGTCCATATCTATTTTCAGCTGAACTGTTGTCGATCGTTGCTGTGCCGTTTTAGATCTAGTCGTTCAGATCCAGCCATTTTCAATCCATTCGGCGTCGTTTCAGATCCCTTCCGAGCCGTAGCCACTCCAGTCTGAAATTTTCACTCTGTTTCCCTTGAAATTTTTGGGGAACCCCTGTCACCCCATTCTGCATATTTCATTTTTGAAGACCCTATCCCCAATTCCCCTTCCCAAAGCTCGAAATCCCACATTTGTCTATTTTTAGGGTTTGCCATAACTTTCTCAGATTTCACCCAATCACCTTCAAATTTTACCACAGAGTTCCTTTCTGAATTCTGCTTCTTTGTTCCCCTCTGCCAAATTTTCCCATTCTTTCACCCCGCTTCTGAAATCCTCATTTTTGCTTCCCTGTCTATTCGACAGTGTCCAAAACCTAGTCAAACCCCAATTACCCTTCAGTTTTTTCCCAAGTCCAGATTTTCCTTTACTGAAGTAGTTTCTATTTTTGTTTTCCTACCCAGTCAACCAGGAAAAAAAAAAAAATCCTGGTTATGGTTGTCACCCGTGCTGGAGCAAAAGCCATGGAGGACGCACTTGCAGCCATCCAAGCCAAACTCCAGGATTTGGATGAAAAATTTCTCGGCTTCCATCTTGAACATTCAGCTATGAACAACAAACGACAGTCCGAGTCTTCATCAGACAATGGGTTCTCTTCTTCCAGCAATTTCCGTGGACCGAAGCTTTATTTTCCTCGCTTCAATGGTACCAATCCAACTGGATGGATCTATCGTGCAGAACAGTATTTCAGTCTGCATAATACTTTTGATGTCAACAAAGTTCCGCTGGCATCCTTTCATTTGGAACGGGAAGCTCTTTAATGGTACCGTTGGTACATCAAGGCTCATCCAGAGCCCAAATGGCCAGACTTTTTCCAGCTCCTTTTGCAACGATTTGGTCCTAGTGCTTTTGATGACTTCACAAGAGCCCTCACTAAACTTCGCCAAATTGGCACTGTGAGAGAGTATCAAACCGAATTTGAGAATCTAGCCAACCACACCGAAGGATTGTCTGATGACTTTTACCAGAGTTGTTTTATCAGTGGTCTAAAGGATGTCATCTTCTCTGAGGTCAAAATGTCCTGTCCCAACACAATGATGGAAGCCCTAGGGTTGGATAAGTTGGCAGAAGACAAGATTGCAGCCCAACAATGCTCCAAGCCCACTTTTGTCCCCTTCTGAAATATGGGTTATCAACGACCATCTATACCGCAGGCTCCTTGACCAACTCCTATCAAGCGTTTGTCTGAAATAGAGATGCAAGCACGCAGAGAAAAGGGGCTTTTCTATAATTGTGATGAGAAATTCACTCAGGGACATAGATGTGTTCAACAAAATCTCTATCTCTTGGATGTGGATTCTCTGCCTGCCTCTGAAATTGGTGACGAAGATCCAAAAACACTAGATGCTCCGGTCGACATTTAGGAACCGCCTATTGACCCTCCGTCTCAAGATGACTAGCCAGAGATATCTCTCCATGCTTTAGCTAGAATCACCACCCCCCAAACAATGCGGGTCAGGGGTTACTTCAAGAAGCTTCCTCTTACAATACTCATTGATTCTGGTAGCACTCATAATTTCATTGACCCTCGGATCGCCAAACAAGCTAATTGTTTTATCCATCCTTACTCCAACTTTGAAGTCATGGTTGCCAATGGGGGCACCTTACCTTGCAAAGGGAAGCGTCAAAATGTGCGTATCTCTATGGGAGATTATACCTTGCGCTCTGACATGTTTGCCTTGACCTTAGGCGGATGTGGTGTGGTTTTGGGCGCTCAATGGCTACGCACACTTGGCCCTATCTTATGGGATTTTACTGAACTTTGGATGCAGTTTTCCCTCAATGACCAAAAACACACCTTGACAGGATTACAACCAGGTTCTCTCACCATCATCAGTTCACATCGCATGGAAAAACTCCTCAAGAAGAATTCACATGGTGTCATCACTCATCTCCATTCCATTCAAATGCAACCTTCAGCGGTCTCCACTACTCCTTTGGATCTACAACAAATTATGGATCGATATACAGGTGTTTTTGCTAAACCAGTGGGATTGCCACCTTCCAGGCCAGAAGACCATCGTATTCAACTCCTTCCTGGCGGCGTTCCTCCCAACATCAGGCCCTATCGCTACCCATTTCACCAAAAAATGGAGATTGAAATGCTCATTCGGGACTTATTAAAGCAAGGTATTATTCGCCCAAGCACTAGTTCCTTTTCTTCTCCAGTTATTCTTGTCTGCAAAAAAGATGGGTCATGGCGCCTCTGCATTGACTTCCGAGCACTTAATCACCTCACCATCAAGGATAAGTTTCCAATTCCTGTTGTTGATGAGCATCATGGGGCTCACTTTTTCTCCAAGTTGGATCTTTGTTCTGGGTATCATCAAATTCAGGTTCATGAGGATGATATCCCTAAAACAGCTTTCCGCACACATGATGGCCATTATGAGTTTTTGGTCATGCCCTTTGGCCTCACTAATGCTCCTTCCACCTTCTAGGCATTAATGAATAAAATATTTCGACCCTACTTGTGGAAATTCATTCTGGTATTCTTTGATGATATCCTCATCTACAGTAAAACATGGGATGAACATCTCCAGCATCTGGATCTTGTCATGCAACTTTTATTTGACCATCATCTCCATGCCAAGCAGTCTAAATGTGTTTTTGGACAGAAGGAAGTTGAGTATCTCGGGCACATTATCTCAGTACAAGGAGTTCACGTGGATCCTGCCAAAACCAATGCCATGAACAATTGGCCGCATCCTCAGACACTCAAGAGCCTTCGTGGTTTTTTGGGGTTGACTGGCTACTACCGCAAGTTTGTCAAGGATTATGGGAATATTGCAGCTCCATTAACGGCTCTATTGAAAAAGGATGCTTTTACATGGACACATGCTGCTCAGTGTGCATTTGACAAACTAAATCAAGCTATGTGTACTACACCTGTTCTAGCTATGCCCGATTTTTCCAAGCCCTTCACTATTGAGAGTGATGCTTGCGGCAATGGACTTGGTGCTGTTCTCCTTCAAGATGACCACCCCATTGCGTTCACCAGCAAAGCCCTTTCAGGTAATAATTTAGCTGCCTCTACCTATGAGAAGGAAATGATGGCTATTTTGCATGCAGTACAGAAGTGGTGCCCATACCTATTAGGGAATCATTTCTGCATCAAGACTGATCACCAGAGTCTGAAATATTTCTTGGAACAACGTGTCTCCTCCCTCGCAAAACAGAAATGGGTTAGCAAACTCATGGGTTATGACTATGAGATCACTTACAAGAAGGGTAAAGACAATATTGTGGCAGATGCTCTTTCTCGCACATTTGATTCCCAAGGTTCTCTTTCAGCTATTTCTATGCATGTTCCAAATTGGTTGCAATCTGTTCAACAGGGTTATGGCAATGACTCTTCCTTATCTCAAATCATCCAATGCTTGACCAACAACCCTTCTGTTGTACCACATTACTCTTGGGATGCTGCTTCTCTGAGAGACAAGGGTCGTCTGGTGCTTCCCCAGAGCACAGATCTTCAACAGGCTGTCTTCTATGAACTCCATGCTTCTCCATCGGCAGGGCACTCTGGGTTCCTCAAAACGTATCAACGGGCACGACGTAACTTCTTTTGGCAGGGCATGAAAAGGACAATTCAACAGATGGTGGCCGAATGTGATACCTGCCAGCGCAATAAGGGTGAAACAACACTCCTTCCAGGATTGCTCGAACCCTTGCCCATACCTACACGGATTTGGATAGATATTTCTATGGATTTCATTGAAGGGCTCCCTAAATATGGCGGGAAGACAGTGATTCTCGTTGTGGTTGATCGCCTCTCCAAATATAATCATTTTTGTGCTCTCAGCCATCCCTATACAACCTCTTCAATCGCTCAAATTTTCCTGGACCAGATCTTTCGTCTTCATGGCATCCCTTCTTCCATTGTCTCGGATCGTGATGCGACTTTCACCAGTCATTTTTGGACTGAACTATTTCGCCACACTGGCACCAAACTGAAGATGAGTTTAGGGTATCACCCACAAACAGATGGTTAGACTGAAATTATCAATAAATGCTTGGAAACTTATCTTCGTTGCTTCACCTCTGAACAACAACATCAATGGGCAAAGTGGCTCCCTCTCGCTGAATGGT